>SJYA01000750.1:1084057-1366349 GCA_006410615.1 Neotragus moschatus
TCAAGATAAGAAAACGGAAGTTCCAAGCATGGAGCTTGTGTGGTTTAACCAAATGAGGTAAAATAAGAAGGACGCTAAGAAGCTGCCTTATTTGCAGCACGTGTCAGAGCCAGCACAGGGGTTTTGGGTTGGTTAGCATCTTTCTCATCCTAAGTGGGAAGACCTTGTCCCTGCTCCTTAGCTCTGCGTGGATATAAATATGAGATGAAGCAGCCTTGTTGCCTTTTAGGGATATCATAAATACTGAAGAGATCATTATAAAGTGATTCTTAATGCCCTTGAACTTGCTTTGAAGGATAAAGTAAATTGCGTTTATAATTTCCAGTCCAGCAGCTGAAGGTTGTGTTCACTCATTTCTAAAACCAGGGATTAAGATTTGAGCCCTTGGATCCCTCTACCCTCTTAGATCAGTGGTCCCCAAGCTTTTTGGCCCCAGGGACCGGATTCATGGAAGACAATTTTTCCACTGCCTGCGGGGAGAACGGGATGGTTTAATGTTCATCCACTGCTCACCTCCTGCTGTGTGGCCTGGTTCCTAACAGGTCATGGACTGGTACTATGGGTTGGGGAACCCTGTTAGACAGCTGGGTTCACTCTGAACAGGATGCTGGCCAGCATCTCAGTCCTGGCAACTGGTCTCTAGACTGACTCAGGCTGACACAGTCATGGACCACATGCCCAGCTTCTGTCCAGAACAAATTCTGGTCATTACAGCCTTCTTCCGAACCTCTGGCTTTCTCATTTGTAAAATGGGGATGATGACTATTAATTCCTGCCACATGGGGGTATCTCTGCTCAACCTGCTGCAACCTATAGGTGAACAGGGTAATAGAACCATGACCTGCAGCAAGTCACTTCATGCCCTGGCTCTCCATTTCCTCATCTGTAAAGACCCACTTCATAGTGAATTCAACAGCATAAAAGTCAATAAACTGTTACTACTGACTTGGCTCCTTTTGCTTTGCCTTGAATTTTTAGTCTCTTTTTTGCTCATGGGAATCCAGCAAGATCCAGTGATGCCCAAGCTTTATTCCTGGGTCTCTTCCATGGACACAACTTAAATTCTTCCCCTTGTAAATCAAGGAGCTCCCACCTACTCAAGTCCACCTGTCTGGCTGAAGCTCACATAGGACTGCTGACCTCACATCAAGGGAAGGTGGGGTTGGGATATGGGCTGACCCCAGCCAGGGTGCTGGTTTGTCTCCACTTTCTACTCAGTCTTGTCTCAGGAAGCCATTGCTAAGTAAACAAAATGGGCATCTCCTCAGTCCCTAGACACTCCCTGATTCATTCCTTATGCTGTCTTCTGGGGGTGGTGCCTTCCAATTGTTCTTTCCAGTACTCCTTACAGTAAAACATTTTTGAGTGCACACATCAGTATATGTTTATATATTTATAAATTTTATACATGTGGTACTCTGCTGATATGTTTTACACATTCTGAAAATATATAACACCACATGGAAATTTTTAAATAATGAGATTAAAAAGTAAGTAGATAAATGAGTTAAATAATTTCTTTTGTGCATCCCAACAGATCACCATGGGCTCCCTCTGCTGCTGTCTTATCTCCCTGGCACTGTGAGAAGAGCATTCTCCCATGGGATCCTGGACCTCTGACCTTTGAGAGATTTACACACACCATAACCCAGAGCTGGCCAGAATGAGCCTCCACCATCAGCTCAGGAGCCTCGCCTCCAAGTCAGGCTCAGCTTCATGGGTTTGTCATCTGTGCAGTCAGACAGGACCCCATGCCACATTCTCAATAGGGACCCATGCTTGGTTAAACCACAGCTATTGCCATCTTGAAATTTTCAAAAATTTTATCCTTGAACTTGTGAGGTCCGATGGGACAAAGGAGCATGTGTGCAAGCAGAGAAGATATGCACAGTGAGGCTCATCCCCAGTTCCCTGCTGCCCCGTTCACATATAGCTTTGGCAATGCCTTTCAAGTATAGCATTCTCGTGGACCAACTTTGTCTGGGACTTTAACGAGACTCAAAGTGAGTACAAGGTTAGCATATTATGGAAGAAGCCATCTGCTTCCCAAGTGTGGCAGAATGTGCATGTCTCAAGAAGTGAAATACAAACAACTGAGTTTTGTGAAGTGTTTCTACTGTTCCGATAAGAATTGAATCTATATGCATGTACATACTATGAAAAACAAATTGTATAATTTCAGTGATTCTGCACACAAGTTAAATGTTCTTCCATTTGCATTTACAACTGGCATTCTAAAATATAAAGACAAGTATTATAATTCATTCCAATAATTTAAAATTTTTATTTTTACTTACTTAAAAAGATATCAGATAGCAAATGAAAAACTGTGACAAGTTGAGAGATTGTGAAAGAAAGGAAAGCATTCTATATTTTACTACTTTTAATGCCCTTTGTTCTTGTTTTTTGAACAAAGGGCTTTGCACTTGTATTTTATATGGTATTTATTGGTATTTTATCTCTTTCCCCATGGCCCCTGGTTCACCTCTAAATGACCAACTTATTTTCTATCAAGAGTGAGTCCACCCTACTTCTTTCTGTCACTGGAAGAGATGAGATCTTCTTCCATTTTGCCTTAAGAAAAGATCTGTCCTTTCAAGACCATGGTTAATACATTCAATTGATTTCATGCTTCAAATTTCATTCATTCAACAAGTAAATATTTGTATATTTGTATAGCTAAACTTTAAATAAGAAAATAGTAAATATTCGCCCAAGAGAATAGCTGCCTCTTCTACCCTGTTTGTGACACAGCAGAAAATTCCTGCTGAAATGAAGAGATCTCAGTTCAAAAGAATAATGCTATTGAAACTCAAGGACTGAGATCTGGAGCAACCACTCTTCAGAATTCTTCACCCACACCCAGAAGCTAATGATTTCCAGAGATGGCCACAGCAACGAATTCACAGGAACATGGGTCACTGTGTCAAGGATCATGTCAAAAAGACAAGGTCACCAGTTCCAAATATTTCAGGGGTCAAAAGGTCATTCTTATAAATACCGTATCCTTCACATTCAGCACACCATGGTACGTGCTTTGTCATAATATGGTGGGTCACCAGCTGTCACAAGCGGAGCCTCCATCCAAGTGAAATTCCTCAGTCTTCAGCAACCAGATGTCACTCTTATGTCTTGGTTGATAGCTTCTTCCGAGAGTGGACAAAGTTAGGTTTTTGTCTCTAGAATCTGCAAAGTCAGTGGTTCACAAAATACAGTCCAGGGACCCCTGTAGGTTCTGGAGACTCTACCAAGGTATTCATTCAGTTGAAATTATTTTCATAATAATATCAAAATGTTATTTGCCTTTTTCACTTTTACTTAGTTGACAGTGGAGCTTTCTAAAGGCTATAATCATTGTTCTGTTAGGGGGTTTCCTGGTGGCTCAGACAGTAAGAATCTGCCTGCAGTGCAAGAGACCTGGGTTCAATCCCTGGGTTGGGAAGATCCCCTGGAGAAGGGAATGGCAACCCACTCCAGTATTTCTGCCTGGAGAATTACATGGACCAAGAGGTCTGGTGGGCTACAGTCCATGGGGGTGCAAAGAGCTGGATACAACTAACACACTGAAGCAACTAACACACACACACACACTCCCATTGTTCTGTTGGTTAACAAATGGAATGTACATTCCTAAATTTTAAAGAATTCTTCATTTAGATTTCCAATATAGTTAATATGTATAGCCAGATAAGCATAAGTTCTCTCAGGTCATCAGTAATTTAAAGAATGTAAAGAGGTCCTAAGACCCGAGAGTTTGAGAAGTGCTAGACTAAGTGAAGTAGGTATCCATCACACTTTGCATTTTCTTCAAAAATGGGTCTACCCTCTCCTTCCCAAGATAAATTCTTCCTCACAGTCTCAGCAGTCACCATTGACTCTTATAACTCACTAAGAGATTGCCATGCCAATGACCAATGGGCAGATACTATAATTCAGTCTTGGTCACTTTGACAACCAAAATACTAAAGCTATACAACTATAGGGCTTTGTAAAGTGATTCTTCATATGACATAAACATCAATTATGTTTTGTGTGAGCAACAAGATTTTAAATGTCTTTGCATAAGAAGGGTCCAGTGTATGTATTAATGTTAAAGTACATTTAAAAAATATTACCTTGTTTCCCCAAACCAAAAAAAAAGTCTCTCAGTTAAATAAATTGCATCTGACAGAGAATGTATGTGAAAAAGGAATTCACTACTACTTCATAGAGAATATCAACACACAGGCACGTGTGCACGCACACACACATACACACACAAACACACAAAACCCTTCATGAATATATATGGTATTTAATGCATACCTGTTATACAACAACCAACACTTTTACCTTTTCATGAACTATGAGTCATTCCCCTGTTCCAGAGAGAGTTTCCTGAGCTTCATAAATATTAATCATACTCCCTAAATTCTAACAGACAGTTTCCTCAAATGTGAATGATGCTTCTCAACTTCACTCTGTATTTTCTCTATTCAGTCACATTGTTGACTAGCAAGGAAGAAAAAGGTATTCCATATAGATGAACACTCCTGATAACCAAACCTTAGCCACTTCAAACTCCAAGACATGCTTTCATTCATTCACGCAAAAACATTCCTGGACCACAAACCAGGAATTGAGCTGGGCCTTGAATACAGTGATAAATAAAGCAAAATATGCCCTCAAAATAGCTTACATTCTAGTGGATGTTGAATAGAATTTGGCCGAAAATTTATCCCAAGAGTCTTAAAAGGAGTATATGTGTAGAAAATGTTAGAACTTCTAATTTCATTTTTATCTTGTATATGTTTTTATAATAAAACAATATGAGTTTAGTAGCACATGTATACACTATAAATAAGTAAAAATACACATCTATTCAAAGTGAGTATCCCCAAAATTTTTACCGAGGAGGTGTACCATTATAAAAAGTTTAGAGACCCTGAGCACACTTTGGGAGGCCTCCTTTTTGAAAAAAGCATCAGTCTATCATCCTCACGAACACTTTCCTGGCTGCTCAGCAGCTGCCTGGGAGTTGATCATAAAAATTAGTATATGCTTTTAGCTGGTCTGGCTGAATGTAGAGATCATGCGCTAGGGCTTTTCTTTCACAGAAGCAGCAGGGCCCAGAACAATACATGATTCAAGGAAGCCGTTTTCCAGTTTGGCAAAGGAGTTAGCTGTGTTTTTGAAAGTGTGATTCTGAGTCACCATCCCTTTGGGAGGGGCCTTGAGAAAATGCAGAATCCTGGGCTGAGAATCCGGGTGTTTGGGATCAGAATCTCCCAGGGCAGGGCCTCAATTCTGGGCTCCATATTTTCAGCAAGCTCCCAAGGAGATTGCCAAGCACTCTAGGGGTGGACAACCTAGGAAGGAGGAGATGGACACTTGGCCAGGGTCTCTGTGTTCCCAGCACAGGCTTGCTCCTTCATACGGGTCGTCTCTGCTGTTGGAGCAGGAACCGTGGTGGTCAAGAACAGCTGCGCCATGCTGTTGACCCCACGCAGCTGTGGCCTGCTGATCTTGCTAATTTGGGGACTGCTTTTAAGGGGCTGGTTTTTATCTCTTCCTTTGATTTCAGACTGTTTGTCATCATTTCTGACTGCCTTTAGTGTGATCACTACTAATCTCTCTTCCATCCTTCCTCATCCCCCTCTAATTTTCTGCTTTTAATTCGCTGTGGGCTGGGAGACTACATTTGGCTTGTTAGGAGTGTGTGTTAATTAAGAGTCAATTAGACATAGTTAAAGTGCATTGCTTTGTGACTTGTGTTTCCGCTGCTTCAAGCCTGTTTTGCTTCCTTCCTGCTTCTCAACTGAGTTCCAGGAGGCAGATTGAGGGACGCCTGACCTCTGGAGAAGTGGGGCACCAGGATATTTACTTTCTTGTCACATTTCACTGCTGTCAAAACTCAGAGGGTCTAGCTGGCCCCCCCAGAGGAGCCAGCATGGTTAATGATTCAGGACACCTGGGTCTGACCCGCTCCCCTTACATTTCTCTGGGCTCAGAGTGATTTACGGAAGAGGGGCTAGGATCCAAGAGACAGGAGACAGGGCACACTCTCTGGCGTGGACCAGAAAGTAGGAATCGGCTCCTCTGAGAAATATGCTAATTTCCAGTTCTCCAAGGGCCCAGATCTGTCCCCATCTAGTAGCTATGGAGACTCAGCCACGGAGACTCAGCCATGACACCCACAGGGGTATCTGAATAGAGGTTGTAGAGGCGGGGGCAACTAAGTGATTGACATGGGAGGAGGGCAGAGAGCTATCTCTAGCCTGGAAGGCATAATCAAAATACTTAACACTAAAGTTCATTCTGTACAAAAATACTGCTATTTAAAAAAAAAAAACAAAAAAACTTCCAGTGTATAACAATATCTTTAGAGCCTAAGCTTTGTCTGTGATGCCATTGTTAAATGGTGTAAAGACAGTCGTGAAGATAATAACATTTTCCTCCTCATCGTGTATTGGGAAATAAAACTTAATCATCCTTCCAATACCCCAGGATCTTTCACCCTTTCTTTATTATACATAAACATACAATCTTTTGAACGGAGACAACTCTTTTGTCTTTCCAAAGTTATGAAATGAAAACAAAAAACAAAAAAACAAAATGGGAACCCAAAGTCAATGTTACTTTACTTCACAGGGTTCTGGGCTTGTTGTGGGCTAATTTCTTGTTTCTTTCCCAGAAAAAAAAAAAGTAATATCCTTAGCTAATATCCCAGGTCGGGACATGCATGACTGAAGCTGAAAAGTGTGTTTATTTCAGGGGAAAAAAAATAAAAGGAATTTTGAAAAAAGGCGAAAAGCGAAAGGTACTTGTATGCCGGGAGGGATCATACTGATCCATTTTCAATGCTTAATTACAAATCTGCTCCAACTAATTTCCTTATTGTGCCCACAGCTGCTGTTCTTTTGTCACCAGTTTATTTTTCTTTGAAAATCTGAAAGGCATCAAGGCTGGCCCTGAAAGTCATCAGGAGCAGAACTGGTGTCCCAGATGCCTCATTACTGGTCTCGTTTGCCAGCCTGTTTGGTTGTTTATGTCTTGCATTCAAATCATTTATTTTGTTCAGACCTTCTTTGCTTTGAAAATGATTGTAGAACACAGGACTGCTTTTATCACTCAACCGTTTGCCCTGCCGGGTAACAGGAACATCATGGTTTAATCACCATCACAATTCCCCATAATCTCTGGGCAGGCCTTGTTTAGTAAATATCAAAAAGTGTAGAGCTCCAAAGGCTCTTTCACAGTGACCCAGGGGTCTGAGTTTCTTTGCTGGAAGGCAGAAAATGTTGTTCACATGAAATCATAGTGGTTTTTGGAAGATTTTCATCTGTAAGTCTAAATGTCATATGGAATGGTTTGGAACTTGCAAAGGTTTTGCTTTCACATCCAAGATAATTGGCTGCTAAAACCAGCCAAAACACTGGGTGAAGAGAGGGGGGCACATATTAATAAAATGCATAGTGCTACAAGCAGCATAATGGAAAACTGAAATGCTGGGACCTGGGAGTCAGAGAGACTCAAGTTCAAACACTGACTTGAGCAAGTTGTCTGAACCTTTTGTACCTTTATGGTCCCAAATGTAAAAGAGAAATGAGTAACATTTAATTTCTAGAGTTTAATGAGAAATCACATTAGCTAATGCTTGGAAAGGTCTAGACAAGAAGGCCAGGCACATGGTAAACTTAAAAAACAAGAGCAGTTATTATTACTATTATTTGTTTCTTGGAAGAAAACAAACTAGTTGTTCAGCTAAATATTTCTCTTGCTTTTTTGATTAAAACCTGTTCTGTGGAAAACAATCTAAGCAAGTGTGAGAGGAAATTCTTATAGTAACTGTTATAGGTAGGGTGACCACACAGTTTATGGTCCAAACCAGGATACTCTGAGAGTGAAAATGTGCATTGTGAATAATCACACCAGGACACTAGGCATAAATCAGGACCATTGCAGGCAAAACACAACATACTGTTCCTTGTCATTAGAACCTCAAACTGACAAAGTATTAGAACTGGAAATAACTGTTGATATTAATATTTCTAGTTCAAAGTTCCATCCAGTCTTACAGATGAGGAAAATAAAGTCCAGAGAAGCAATGTAACTTTCCAAGGCCACTCAGCTACTAGTTGAAAACCAGAGTCTGGAATATTGTTCTTTAATTTTAACTCCAGTGACTGTAGTTCTGGTTTTGATTATCTTTAGCAAGACTGAGCACTTTTCTTTTTCCTTATTTCTTCTACTGAAAGAGTCCCAAGTCATCCTACTTTTTCTGCCTCCATTTCATCTGCCTCTTTGAGCAGATGAAGCCTGAACAAAGCTATCTTCTGAAAGGAGGGCTTGTCATTTTGTTAACCTAAATCCCTATGCTTTTGTTAAAGGCTGTTTTCTCTATTTATTCAGCCCTGGGATGAGAGAGAAGGAGAGCAACTATTTCCTACCATCTGCTATTAAGGAAGTTCTTTTGGGTCTCTCTTGATTTTTCTTTACTCTATTTTCCTTTGAGATCAGTGAGTTACAGTTAGTTCTTAACCAGGATACCCTCTTTTAAATCATTTTTCCAAAATACCTCACCAGGATGTATCTGTTTCTAAGACCCTGGAAATTGCACATGTGAATATCCATCTTTAATCCCTATTAATGATACAGGAGGTATTATAGTTACCTCATCTAGATTTCAGTGGTTTTCACTCCAGGCAATTTTGTTGCATTATTTAGACAAGGCAAATATTCCATGTACAGGCCGACTTCAAAGAGACAAGGGAACCAGATGATCAGAAATCACTGGCGTCAGGCCCTCCTAAAGGTACATCACCAGCCTCTTTAATGAAGACCACATTTTACAACAATGCTCCCATGCACATGCAAATTTATGTAGATTGTTTACTTAGACTAGCACTTTTGTACATCAATCTCGCTGTGCACCCTTCTCTCCTTTTTGCCTTGAAAGAGATAATGTGGCTATTCCAGTAATCTGTCTTCAGGTTTTATGGTCTGGAGTGCCCATAAAGATGACAAGGGCTGCGTTTCACAGGCAGCAGCCTTCCCCTGCCCTGGCCGTGTTGTGTTGGACTATATGCGACACGGGGCTGTGTAACCGGACAGGGTCCATGCTCTCCTCCAGGATGTGTAGTTCGGTGACAAGTGAGGCACCAACTTGGACAGTTATGCAAGTCCTGGCTGCTGCTGAGCATTGCTGGGGGGATATCCACGGAACGCTCTTCTGCACCCTTCAAAGCTGGCCAGCCCGACACACTGCCGGTCCACGCTGTTCTTCTCACTTAGATTTGCCTTGGGGTGGGATGGGGTGGGGCATCTTTCCATAGTTCTGATTACAAGCCCATTTTTGGAAGAAAGGGCTAAGACATGCAAATGACAAATTGTTTATTTACCACAAACCTGGTTAGAACTGAAGGAGACCCCAAAACTATACCTGCTGAGAAGATACCATTTCAATGATTTCATTTAAAGAAGCACCGTGAGTCAGTTCAGTTCAGTCGCTCAGTCGTGTCCGACTCTTTGTGACGCCATGAATCACAGCATGCCAGGCCTCCCTGTCCATCACCAACTCCGGGAGTTCACTCAGACTCACGTCCATCGAGTTAGTGATGCCATCCAGCCATCTCATCCTCTGTCGTCCCCTTTTCCTCCTGCCCTCAATCCCTCCCAGCATTAGAGTCTTTTCCAATGAGTCAACTCTTCACATGAGGTGGCCAAAGTACTGGACTTTCAGCTTTAGCATCATTCCTTCCAAAGAAATCCCAGGGCTGATCTCCTTCAGAATGGACTGGTTGGATCTCCTAGCAGTCCAAGGGACTCTCAAGAGTATTCTCCAACACCACAGTTCAAAAGCATCAATTCTTTGGCTCTCAGCCTTCTTCATAGTCCAACTCTCACATCCATACATGACCACAGGAAAAACCATAGCCTTGACTAGCTGGACCTTAGTCGGCAAAGTAATGTCTCTGCTTTTGAATATGCTATAGATTTGAGTTTAATCCCTATGTCTTCCACTGTATGACAAGGTTCTTAACGTCCCTCTGACTCAGTTTCTCCATCTGTAAATTGGGAATGGAATCTGCCTTGTGGGAGTGCTGCGTGGGTTAAATTCAATGAAGCACATAAATCTCTTAGCATAATGATTAGCATTTTACAAGAACAAAAAAAGACTTTGGCAATGATTTCATTTTTTAATAGGGTACAATGAAATAAAGGTACCTGATTTTGTTTGGTTGTTTCTTTAAAAAAAAAAAAAAAACCACAAGACTCAGGAAGCAGAGTTCTGACTATGTGGTCTCTCCCCTGCATGGAGTCCGGGGGAGGAGGGCAGTGGTGGCTGACCACACCACATCCACATGCAGAGGGATGAAAGGGAATGTCTATAACCAGAGGTCTAGGTGGCTTGGAGACAGAGGCCATGAGGGCACCCTCTCTACACAGAAAGTGCAAGCACCAACCACTCTGCTCAGCATTGGAGACTTCCCTCAAGCCCTGATCATGTTTTTAGGCTCATTGTGGATTTCCCTCACTCATGGTCCTACTAACACTGCATGCTTCCCCACATCCACACCTTGGCCTTCTAAGCGCTTATTCTCTTTATCATGAACACCCTCCCTTCCAACCTTTGTCTAAAATTCAGTCCATTAAAATGCCTTTCAGTGAAGACCTTTCTTGGCTTTTTTTTTTTTTTAAGGTTAGGGTTTTAAACAAATAATAGTAAAAATCATCTCCTGTGAACACCCCCAATCTAGAAGATGTTTACCCTCCTTCTTTCCCCTCCTGAGAGCACTAACGGTGAGAAGTTCCTTGCGGGAGACTGTCTTCTTATACTGTTCTCCATAAACTCCTGACAGCAAGGAAGCCTGTGTCAGAGGCTGAGGACAGTGATTTTAGGAAGTGGGCAGCAGGGACAATAGAAGACAGAGACAAATGAGGCTGCATGGCCAGACAAAAGCAAAAGGGGAGGACCCTAAGAGGGGAAGACATGCTCAAAATAGCCTAGCTGATGAGGATTATGTTGACCCCATTTCCACTCCAGGCTCATCTCTAGTCTGATATGGTGACCTTATCTCTATGGGCTTCCCTGGTGACCCAGATGGTAAAGAGTCTGCCTGCAATGTGGGAGACCCAGGTTTGATCCCTGGGTCAGGAAGATGCCCTGAAGAAGGGAATGTCTACTCAGTATTCTTGTCTGGAGAATTCCATGGACAGAAGAGCCTGGCTGGCTACAATCCTTGGGGTCACAAAGAGTCAAACGTGACTGAGCGACTAACACTTTGGCTATCTGTATATATACAGCAAGATCTAGTAACTCAATTCATAGCACCCCTTATAAACAGTTGCCTGAGAGTTTATGAGAAACCACAGCTTCCAGAACCAAGCAGGAGAAGGGTCCCCTCCCAGGACCACCAGGTGTCCATCCCTGGGGACATCAGCTCATGCAGCCAACATTCACTTTGATTCTCAGCCACGAAGAAACCACAGCCCTCTCTGTGTTTATGGAAACCCTGGGCCACAGCGCATCTGGTTTACAGTCCCTGAGCTGAAAGCAGAGACAGCCCTGTTGCTCTCACAATTTTGTACACTCCATCCACAGCCAAAGAGTCAATGTGGGCTCAGGTTTCATGGTCAGACACGGAGGCCCTCCAGGTATATTCCAATGGTCCATTTGATGTAAAATCTTCCAGCTTGACCAAGAGTCAATGACCTCGAGAGTGGCCATTTAACCCCCATTATTTGGTTTATATTGGTAATATTTACACTGGGAACTTGATTAAAGCTGCCCTCTTGGTAAAAACGGAATCCGATACGTATTTGAAACCCCCACCTTCTCCACCCAGTGTCAGGTGTCATCTGCTTCACTTCTCCCCTAATTGGCAGACTGGCCTCCACTTTCCCAGCATCCACCTCTCTCTCTGAACGTGTGCAGTGCTTTCCACTGGGTGTTGTACCTTCATCCTGCACCACTATGCTTGAAAGTGAACCAGGTTAGGAGCTGCTGCTTAGTTGTATCTGAGGACAGCTAGTCTATTGTAAAGAGGTCCTATTCGTCATAAGGTGCAGGAAAAACGCCAAATATCTTGCTCCTTTGTGTTCTGAGTAACAGTATCAGTGTACAGCCCTGTACACAGCCCAGCTCCCACCTTCACAAGGGCACTGCTCTCTCAGGGGAAGGAACACAGTGGCCATTAGTTCAAGATAATCCTTCTCTACCTACCTGAAAATTTTATCCATATCACTTTTCAGATCAATATGTCTGTAAAATTGAAGGGGAAGCTACTTGAAATGTTTGTCTGCTGACACTTCTAGGAATTCCTCCTCTCGACTGGCCCAGTTCAGCAAGTTTTCATTGATCACTCCCTTCAAATGCAGGACAGCCTGTGAGCAGATATGCCTGGAGGGAACTTTAAAAACCAGTGTGGGCGCGTTCGGGGTGGATGCTGAGGTAGGAGTCACACATGAAAACACAGAAGTTAAATAATATTATGAGACTGGGTTGGGGAAAACTCTGCTGTCCTGTGCATCTGGAGACCAAGTTTTGCCACAAGTGAGCTTTGGTGTTCGCAGTAAGTCACACAACCTTCTGGGTCTCCTGGACTTCTTTTCTAAAGGGGAAGGATTGGCCCAGAAAGTAAATTAGATCAATTTCAGCTTGACAACATTTGTGACTCCAATGATATTAATATCAAACAACAACCTAAGGGTATTGCAAGACTGAGTGTGATGAATGCAAATGCAAGGTCGCATCAGAAGAGGGGAAGATGGATTTCATGGGCCACTGGTGCTGGGAAGGGGCTACACTGCAGAGCATGGATGACCCAGCACCACTTGTCCTGTGGCCTTGACTTTATGGTTCCTGCTCCAGCTGTGTGGTGTGAGACACAGATGGTATGATATTCGGGTGGGATGGCTTTCCTTTTGCAGAGATCAGGGGTCAACCTTTCAACTAGGGAGTATTTTTCCTATGTCTCAGGCATTTGATTTCATGTCATCCTTACAATCCTCTGAGTCTGGTATTATTGTTCCCATTTTACAGATGAAATTGGACATGCAGAGGGTCTGTTTCCTCCTGTCACATAGAGCAGTGGTCCTCAACTCTTTGGCACCAGCCAGGGACCAATATCATGGAAGACAATTTTTCCCCAGACTTGGGATGTGTATGTGTGGGGGGTGGGGGATGGTTTGGGGATGATCTGAGCACATTACATTTATTTATTCTGACTTTATTTCTAATCTAATACTGCCACTAATCTGGCAGGAAGTATGGGCCCATGGCCTGGAGGTTGGAGACCCTGACATAGAAGATAGAAGCAGGATGTGAGTCCTGCTGTGTCCTTCCAGCTGAGTCACGGTGCAGGCCCCCAGTGTCCCCAAGCAGCAGGCCAAAGTGAGACCTTCACCAAGGGAGCCAGCTGTGGCCTCGCTCAGCACAAATACCGCACACCACGGAAAACAAAAGGTACACACAATATACCAAAGAAGCCCCCAGTCTATCTCCTGCAAAATGAAAGAACCGATGCTTCTCCAGAAGGCAGGAGCAAAGCCAAGTGCTTGGAAAGAAATAAAAGTGATGAGCATAGCAACATGTTAAAAGCCTGTGTGAAAAGGAAAAAAGGCTACCAACTGAAAAATACCCGGACTGCTGATGCCTTTTCACTGAACCCAGGAGAGTGCTGGATGTACCTCACAGGAAGTGAAGGGCAAGGAAACTTCTCTCTCCTCTGCCCTCCCATCCACCTGCCATTAGCAGCTGCTCACAGTTTGGGCTGACCAGGCAGAGGCCTAGAGAGGAGGCAGAGACTCCTGTGTAAGTTACTTGACTACATGTTCTTTGGCAACCCCACCCGACCCCATCAGGACACCCCTGGTGATGTTCACACAGCCAGAATTTACTATCCCTTTCGGAGCTAAATTGTGAGTGTGCAACCAAGAAACTGAGTGTGTGTGTGTCTGTGTGTGTGCAGGGGGGGGGAGAGTGGTGGGGTGGTGGGTGCCTCTTTAAACGCTGGACAGCTGCTCCCATACACTATAGAAAAATATCAAATTATTGGCAATTATGTGATAAATTACAATTTTTCAAGATCATAGTCTTTTCTCTATTTCTAGCTAAAGACTCTCTTTCCCCTTATCTAAACAATCAGGATTTGGTTCTCTCAAATCCCAACCTTCTCTGTCTACGAAGGTTATTATTGGCTTGGTTAAACAAAGTACTTGTTTATAATAGATATAATAGATGATGGAGTCATTTTGAAATTACACAGTTGGTGTAATAAAACCAGTTAAAACCTTATTTAAAAAATGTCACAGTTGGTCAAATGTATTAATGGCATATGGTTTAGTTTTCTCTCTTTTTTTTTTCCCTCAGAACAATATGTGCATTCTCATTTCACAGAGTGAGTAGAGGATTAATGGAGCAAGATAAACTTTCTCCTGGCTTTTCTTCTAGACAATCTACACTTTCATTAACTGCCTCGAGCTTTATTTATCTCCTTTCTCCATCTTCTCTGTCTTATCTTTCTCTTCCCCATAACACCCAATTATGGAATTCCTAAAATTCTGGGTAATGTCAGAGATAAATATTATATCATGTAGAGCATGTTTGAGAGGAAAAAGTTAATGCAGAAATTACACACTGCATAAACAAAATGCCCACAACTGGCAGGCATAATTATTTTTCTCCTGTTGATATTACCAACTGTAATAATAAAGTTTAAAATGTGCCTCAAAACATAATATTTCAGCTGCATGTAGTTATCATACCAGTGAAGAATATAATTGCATTATTTGTCTCCTCTGAAAGTTCTCACTCATAGCTATACCTTTTCTAAGATTTCTATTTGGAGATTTGCTTGATAGTTTCTAGAGATAATGTATCAGTGGAAGTTTTGAAGTCAGGACTCGCCAGGCTAAGCAGGCTGTACCTGGTCAAGTGGGTCATCCCAGAACGGTGCCAGGGCTCTGCCTGGAACTTGGAGATGCCATCTCTAATCTACAGTTCTGCCATGAATTTGTTTTTTGTCATAAATGAAGCATGGGGCTGTGCTTTAATTTTCCTCACTGCCCTCTGTCAAGTAATAACCATAAATATTGTCCTGAATCATTAAGTCACAACCTGAAACGTGATCCTGCCCAGCTCCCAATCAGACGGCCATCTGGAAGATGAAAGAAGTCTATTTGGGTTTCACAATGATCCAGACTCTAATTTGTAGTAACAGTCTTAACAGGCTGTTTCAGAGACATTAACCAGTGACTTGTCTCAGATTCTCAAGGAAGGTCCATTATCCACAGTTGGAGGTATTTGCTTCAAGCAGAACTGTGAATTGTAACTGTTGGAAAACTACCAGACTCTGTGGCTTTCAATCAAATGCCATGTTCTTCCATGGACACTAGATTTCTACCCAAGGGCAAGCATATATGCATAAAGCAGATGCATACATAATATATGTCCAAATATTCTCCATGTCACAAAGAAAGCAAATATTTCAAGAGAAGAAAACAAACCGCAGCTTCTACAAGCAAACAACAAAGCAGCATGATAGATATATAATTTTTCCTATCACCCTGAGGTTACTTTTGTGGAGAAAAATAAATCGTACTCTTGTTTTGCTGTAGAAGTAATCCTGTAAACACAAAGAGAAAGTCTTTATCAGAAGTCTGAAAACATATGCTTCAGCATGAGTATACCACTGATCAAAGGGATCAAGCAATTACATTGAATATCTGAACTTCCTGGTCATTAGAGAAGCAAGCGATATCAATAGGAGATGCCTTTCCATTTCTACTTGGCTTTGAATTGGAAGACCAAAGAAAGAAAACAACAGGGGGAGATCATGTTTCTTCTCTTCTCTGACTTACACATTGCATCATTCTCGACAAGGGAGTGTGTTGAATTTAACTTTTGAACATTACAAGTGCACTAAAAAATAAAGTAACAGTTTCCATTTATAAATGCATGAAGTAAATGATATTTTAGACAAATGAGTGTGTCAGTGGTGAGCCGGAGCAAAACTAAACCAACATTGACAGCAAAAGAGTGTTTATCACCTTCAGGGAAGAAAATTTCATACCAACTTTCAGAAATCTTTTTTATTTGCCTCAAAATTTGTTCAGCATCTCTCACTGTCAGTAACTGGAAATACATATTAAATATTAATAATAATTAACAGCATGGACAAGATAGATAAAAAGAAATTTAAATGCATTTCATAGTCTTATTTAATCCTGATTTGAGCAAACAGATTTTAAGAAAAAAGTCCATAGTTTAAGGCAATCATGGAAATCTGAACATTGACTGAGTAATAGTGTTAAAGAATAATTATTAACCTTGTTAGATGTGATGCTATTAGGATAATACTTTTTCTATACAGTTCTTATCTTTTAGATACCAAAGTATTTAGGAGTGACATGACATGTTACCTTAGATTTGCTTTAAAATACTCCAGAAAGATAGTAGGTGATGAGAGATGAAATATAATATAAATAATATTTGTAAAATATCAATGGTTATTGAAGAGCAGTGGTGGATACTTATGGTTCATTACCCCTTCTTTTTCTACTTTTATGTTTGCTTGTAATTTTTTTTATAATAAAACACGTTGAAAGGTATTGATTAAGATTCTAGAGCAGTGGTTCCCAACCAAGGTAATTTGGCTCCCTTATTCCTCCTAAATTCATATAGTAAATTCTGGAGAAATTTTTGGTTGTATAATAACAGTTGGAAGGTAGAATGCTGCTAAATAGCCTGCAATGAAGAGGACACCCCCCCCAACAAAGAATTATTACCCAGCCCCAAATGTCTACAGTGCCAAGATTAAGAAACTCTGGCCTAGACTATGTCCTGTTAGGATAGAGTTGATAAACAGATTAAAAACTCTATGCCTTTATAGAGTTTATAGTCTTCCAAAGAGAACAGGACAAGACAAATAGCTATCCTTCAAGGCACTCTGCCCTGGCCTCTGGTCGGGGAGGACTTCTCACAGTCAGTGCTCTCCAGGATGAACTCCTTCTAGTTGGGGTGTTCAAGGAGGAGCCATTGCTAGTACTTAATTACAACACTATCCTCCAAAGAGGTTAAGAAAGGTCTTCCTCAGGAAGGCATTTTAATGGACAACTGCTGCTGCTAAGTTGCTTCATTTGTGTCCGACTCTTTTCAACCCCACAGACTGTAGCCCACCAGGCTCCTCTGACCATGGGATTCTCCAGGCAAGAATATTGGAATGGGCTGCCATTTCCTTCTCCAAGGAATCTTCCCCGTCCAGGGATTGAACCCTGGTCTCGTAAGTCTCCTTCACTGACAGGCAGGTTCTTTACCACTAGTGCCATGTGGGAAGCCCCTTAATGGACGGTTTAGTTGAGTCTCTCAGTCGCGTCCAACTCGTTGTGACCCCATGGACTGCAGTGCACCAGGATTACTTGTCCATCACCAACTCCCAGAGCTTGCTCAAACTCATGTCCATCGAGTTGGTGATGCCATCCAACCATCTCATCCTCTGTTGTCCCCTTCTGCTCCTGCCTTCAATCTTTCCCAGCCTCAGGGTATTTTCCAATGAGTCAGTTCTTCGCATCAGGTGGCCAAAGTATTGGAGTTTCAGCTTCAGCATCAGTCCTTCCAATGAATATTCAAGATTGATCTCCTTTAGGATGGACTGGTTGGATCTCCTGGCAGTCCAAGGGACTCTCAAGAGTCTTTTCCAACACCACAGTTCAAAAGCTCAGCTTCGGTGCTCAGCTTTCTTTATAGTCCTACTCTCACATCCATACATGACTACTGGAAGAACCATAGCTTTGACTAGACGGACCTTTGTTGGCAAAGTAATGTCTCTGCTTTTTAATATGCTGTCTAGGTTAATGGTCTGAGTTTTAGACAAAGATTGGAAAGAAGGGTGTTCCCGATAAAGAGAATAAAGAGCATAGAAGACCAAGATGTGAAGGCAGGGAAACACACAGTGTTAGTGGGAACCACGAATGAGGGAAATCCATGATGTGCCTGAAAACATGGTCGGGGGCTCAAGGGGGAGTTTCAGTGTTGAGCAGAATGGTTGGTGCTTGTACTTTCTGTGTAGAGAGGGTGTCCTATTGGCCTCTGTCTCCAAGCCATCTGGAGCTCTGCTTATAGACGTTCCCTTTTATCCATCTGCATATGGATGTGGTGTGGTCAGTTCCCTGAGGGTTCCACACAGGAGCGGGAGCAGAAACAGCAGGAAGAGGTGGAGCTGAGTGGGCTCAAGTGGGCGTCAGGCTTTCCCACCCCTGGAGTGCTTGTTATGCCCTACTCTGGGCACCTTCCAGGCAACATCGTCTTTAATCCATATAACAACCCTGAGAGGGAGGTAGCACCAGCCCCATCGTGAGTTAAAGACTCTCTAACTGGGTGAGAAAGGTGGCTTTTCCTAAGGTCCCATGGCTCCTAAGTGTCATATATGTGGTTCGGAGCCAGAACTGTCTGATTCTAAAGGCACACCCTGAGCCTCACCCTAGCCTTTCCATCTTCATGGGGCAGTAATAGGAGCCATGACAGTGAGTGAGATGCTCCAGGCTGCAAGCTCCTTGCTGGCCTGGCTGTGGAGGTGGGCAGTCCTGGTACAAATCCTCACAGGCTGAGACTGAGGCCAGGTGGACCAGGAGGGAGGGAGCAGGCACCACTATTTCAGGTCAGGCTACTGGAGCTGTCACCTAACTGAAGGAAGGGAAACTGTATACCCCAGCTGAGGGCTATGTCATCGACCCCGGGAGTGTGCTGGTCTTGGGGCTTTGAGACGCTTATGGTACTGGAGCATTTGGCCAGGGAGTTAGGAAGTAGAGAAAGAGCAGGAAAGCTGCCAACTCCAGGTCAGAGCTCCCAAATGGAGCCCTGGCTAAGAGGCACTTTCAGTGGTCCAGAATTGGTGCCTTCCCAAAACAAGCAGGAGATGCCTCTGTTCCTGGCTGACTCTCCCTGTGGCCCTAACCTGGCACCTGAGGCCACTGCCTCGGCTTTGAGGGTTCATTAGTGTCCCTGTCTGGGCAGAGTGGGCTGGAAGAGCAATTGGGAGGGACAAGAAAAGCTGGAAGCCACTCACTTGAGGTCTTGACGGAGCTGACAGTGGGCAGAGGGAAGGATCCTGGAGCGGGAGCCCATGGTGCTGCTCCCAAATGCGTTGCAGACAGACTTCGATGCCTTTGCACAAGGGCTTAGAGTCAGTCAGGCTCTGGCACTAACTAGCTCTGCGACCAATCACTTGACCACTCTGAGCTTCTTTTTNAAAACATGGTCGGGGGCTCAAGGGGGAGTTTCAGTGTTGAGCAGAATGGTTGGTGCTTGTACTTTCTGTGTAGAGAGGGTGTCCTATTGGCCTCTGTCTCCAAGCCATCTGGAGCTCTGCTTATAGACGTTCCCTTTTATCCATCTGCATATGGATGTGGTGTGGTCAGTTCCCTGAGGGTTCCACACAGGAGCGGGAGCAGAAACAGCAGGAAGAGGTGGAGCTGAGTGGGCTCAAGTGGGCGTCAGGCTTTCCCACCCCTGGAGTGCTTGTTATGCCCTACTCTGGGCACCTTCCAGGCAACATCGTCTTTAATCCATATAACAACCCTGAGAGGGAGGTAGCACCAGCCCCATCGTGAGTTAAAGACTCTCTAACTGGGTGAGAAAGGTGGCTTTTCCTAAGGTCCCATGGCTCCTAAGTGTCATATATGTGGTTCGGAGCCAGAACTGTCTGATTCTAAAGGCACACCCTGAGCCTCACCCTAGCCTTTCCATCTTCATGGGGCAGTAATAGGAGCCATGACAGTGAGTGAGATGCTCCAGGCTGCAAGCTCCTTGCTGGCCTGGCTGTGGAGGTGGGCAGTCCTGGTACAAATCCTCACAGGCTGAGACTGAGGCCAGGTGGACCAGGAGGGAGGGAGCAGGCACCACTATTTCAGGTCAGGCTACTGGAGCTGTCACCTAACTGAAGGAAGGGAAACTGTATACCCCAGCTGAGGGCTATGTCATCGACCCCGGGAGTGTGCTGGTCTTGGGGCTTTGAGACGCTTATGGTACTGGAGCATTTGGCCAGGGAGTTAGGAAGTAGAGAAAGAGCAGGAAAGCTGCCAACTCCAGGTCAGAGCTCCCAAATGGAGCCCTGGCTAAGAGGCACTTTCAGTGGTCCAGAATTGGTGCCTTCCCAAAACAAGCAGGAGATGCCTCTGTTCCTGGCTGACTCTCCCTGTGGCCCTAACCTGGCACCTGAGGCCACTGCCTCGGCTTTGAGGGTTCATTAGTGTCCCTGTCTGGGCAGAGTGGGCTGGAAGAGCAATTGGGAGGGACAAGAAAAGCTGGAAGCCACTCACTTGAGGTCTTGACGGAGCTGACAGTGGGCAGAGGGAAGGATCCTGGAGCGGGAGCCCATGGTGCTGCTCCCAAATGCGTTGCAGACAGACTTCGATGCCTTTGCACAAGGGCTTAGAGTCAGTCAGGCTCTGGCACTAACTAGCTCTGCGACCAATCACTTGACCACTCTGAGCTTCTTTTTCTTATCAACAAAATGATGGAACAGTGACTTCTTCATAAGGTTGCTGTGAGAATTAAACAGAGAGCATTCATAGACTGCTTGGCCCAGTGCCCTACACATCTCAAGTATTCAATAGATGGGAGATTTTGCTCTTGTCATAGTTTTTCTCACATAGATAATCCCTTAGGCTCTGTCTCAGCAAGAGGTTGTTATAGTGATCCAGTGAGCTCATCTACACATATGAAAGTACGGCTTAGGCTGCAAAGCACCACAGAGACAATGGTCAGTCTTCTAAGTGGGGATGTGCTGCCGTGGTTCCCTGGGTTCAAGGAAACGCCCACTGGAACATCCACTGAGACAGGAACATCCATTGAGATAGATATCCGTTGAGGGTAATTGACTGTCACATTGGATGATTATTGGAAGAATAAGCCTAACTTCAGAGAAGTTACCTGCATGGGCAGCTTGCTTTCTACATATACCCAGCATGAGAGAAGAGGCTTTGCTCACAGAAGATATTGGTTTCAGAGCCTGGGAGCCCCGGGATGGAGCAACTGCTTCATCGTTGTTCTTTTCCTTACCTACCAGCCTTCCTTCTACCACAGCTTCCTGTCTTAAACAGAACTTTTTCCCATACGTGTTTGTTAAACAAGTGATTTTCTTTTTTTAACTTTTTAACAAATTGCTCAGGCAACCTAGTGAGCCAGGCTCAGTGTTGTGTGTGTAACCCTCCCCCGACCCCAACCCTGGGAGGCTCCAGGGGACACAGTGAGGAAGCCCAGGACGCCCAGCCATTTGCCGCTTCAGACCTTTGCCGTCTAGAAACTGCAGTGAGAAGCTCCAGAGAGAAGAGTCCTCGTGAATGTTTACTCTTCCCTGCTTCCTGTGGGGCTTGCGGCCTCCAGCGGCCTCACGATGGCCCCTCCAAGTTCTCTTCTTCAGACAACTGAACCTTCACAGAAATCTGAGAGACGAAACGGCGATCTGAAAATGTCTTCTCTTCAGTCTGCTGAAAGTTTGGCTTAGGTTTGGGACAAAGGTCAGGTCAGTGTTGAAGCTCCCCATCCCGGGTCACCCCAAGCTGTGAAGGTGGCCTTTCAGGCCTGCTTTGATACAGCCATTGCCATTCTCCTTGTCATCACCCCATCCTGCACCTTGGAGGCTGTGCTCTGAATGTTTTGCTTCTCCTGATGTTACTTAAGCCCTGTGGTCACTGGCCCGTTCTGGCCTCTTGTCTACCACATCTGTCTTTCTGTCCCGTCTGCCCAAACCCGCCCCCATGTGTCAACCTTCCCACTTCCAGGCTGGTCTCTGAGCCCACAGCAGGCTTAGCTGCTTCCCGGTTCTGAGGACCATGCCTGGGAGGACTTTTCTGGGTGCTCGTGGAGAAAGTGTTGCCTCTCTAGTCAGGGGGAGCTGCCTGGCCGTAACGTGGGGCGACCTTGTCCTCATATGGATTAAAGACCACTGGAGGGAGTGAGCACCGCAGCTTGTGCTGTCTGACTACAGGAGCTCCCCATAAACCTGATTCAATGCTCTGGGGTCATTGGGAGCCACAGGGCCTGAGGGCAGGCCTCCTGAGCCTGAACTCTGAGTCTCTTGTGAGCAGTCTGTGGCCTACCATGATGTGTTCCAGAGACCCAGCCTCCACCCCCTTTCCTGGCTTCCTCATGGCCACTGGATATTCCCCCAAACCCAGCAGCACAACTGGCCTTGGCTGCTACCAGGCACCAGGTAGAGCGAGTCAGACTCTGAAGTCATACTGTCTGGGTTTGAACCCTGGCTCTGCTGCTTATTAGCTGTGTGGCCTCAGGCAAGTTGCTCAACCTCTCTGTGCTTCCATAAAGTGGAGGTGATAATAGGACCTACCTGCATTGGTTGTAAGAATCAAATGAGTTCACATCTGGAAAGTGCTTGTATCAGCACCTGGCATACAGTAAGAATTCATAAAATATAATATTCAGGGATCCAATGTCAATTTTTGCTTGGGATGATAGGGGTAATTACTGGGCAGATGCTATGAACTTTCTAGGTGATGGGGTTGAAATTCACCTAGAATATAGTGGGGAAAGAAAAGCAGTTGATATCCTCAGCGCTAGAGAGACGTAGATTATATGCCTTGGTTTCTTCTACTGTAAAACAGGAAACAGAGACCTCCACATAGAATTTTTTAATTAAATAAAATAATCCAAATAACTCTCAGTACCAGGGGAAATATTTAATACACACTTATCTATACTTATTACTGTTATTACTGTAGCTGAGACAGCCAAGGAAAGAGTTGTTCTCGGATTCCAGCCTTCCAGGGCAATGGATCCCCAACCTTTTAGGCACCAGGGAATGATCTCATGGGAGACAGTTTTCCCACAGATCAGGCATGGGGGAGATGATTTCAGGATGATTCAAGCACACATTTATTGTGCACTTTAATCTAACACTGCCACTGATCTGACAGAAGGTACTCCTCGGCCCAGAGGCTGGGGACCCTTGTTCCAAGGGATATTGTCAATGTCTGGAGTAATTTTTGGTCATTATAATTGAGGGGTATCTGGTGGGTAAAGGCCAGAGATGCTGCCAACCATCCTACAATATATAGTTCAGCCCCACCCAACAAAGAATCACTCAGCCCCAAACATCCGTAGTGCCGAGGCTGACTGCCCTGAGTCTAGATAGTGCCACAGGGTACCACATTCCCGACTACTGTGAAATCCCCCTCAGAGCAGAAATACCTCTGAACAGACTTTCCACGTCTTGCACAGGGAAAAGGAGGAGACAATAATTAGATTTACTGGGTTAATTAACTTCAGGTTTTACAAATGCCAGAGTCAGGGAAGCCCATTAAAGCAATATTGACTCTGTACCATGTTCCCAGAACAGCCGCTTGATTGAATTCTCCCTAACAGTGGTCAGAGGCTCATCAGATGTGGGTTCTGGCTCAGCAGGCTTCTACAGGTCAAACTCTCCCTGCTCCTTGCTTAGAAGGGCCCATGCTTGGTTCAACAGTTCTCTGTTACTATTCTGAAATTTTTAATATTTTTTTATCAAGAGGCCACACATTTTCATTTTGTATTGGGCTCCCCAAATATGTAGCTTGTTATTACAAGCTACTGAGTTTTACATGCTTTATGTTCTCTCTGCATGGTATCTATCAACTTCTGAAATTGTGTGTTTCACTTGTTTACTTGTTTTCCACTGTCTCCTCCAAACAGAAGAAAAACTCCTTAACAGGAAGCACCTTGTTTGTCTTGAGAGTTTGTAGACCCAGGGCCCAGTTCATCACAGGCTTTCAAAAATACTTTTGAATAAACAAGTGAACAACCACTACAGCTTCTAAAACCAGGCAAAGATCTGGGAACACTTCATGCACAAAAGCATTGGTTTTTCTCAAAGGAAGATGCCTTAAAAACCAATGCTTAAGCACGGTCATTTCTCATACTCACCCTTTCTTATCGTTTATCTATTCAGAGTATCTGGAACCTCAGTGAAACTAGGACCCCTGTAAAGTCTCTTCTTCTGTATTCATCATCTAGGAAACTAACTGGAGGACAGGATAAGAAAGGCTTTTTTTCTCGAGTTATTCCAAGAATAAGTTCCTTTGTTCAAGTGTGATTGGAATAGAGACTGTTCACTGTCCCCCAGATGCATTCTTCCTCTTTATTTTAGCAGCATAATGTCCAGAATCTGGGCATCAGCCACTCAGCTTGGGCCTCCCCCGAATCTAGCTGTGCTGTGTAACTCATTACAGCCAATAAGATATAAGCAGAACTAAATCGTACAATAACATTAACTCCACAGAGTGACTTCAAGAATGCAGTGCGCTAACATGTCCCATAATGGATTTAGAGCAGTGCCTGACTCTAAGTGAGCATGCAATACATGTCGGTCACAGTCATCATTATTATTTGAATTTCCAATTTTTTGCTTGTTGCAGAAAGATTAATTATGACTCTTCCACTGTTCTTATAACCAAGTGGTATCACAAGCTTCTCATTATTGATTCAGAGGCTGTTTGTTTATTGTCATCTGTTATTGTCTTTGTTTAGTTGCTAAGTTGTGTCTGACTCTTTGTGACCCCATGGATTGCAGCATGCTAGGATCCCTGTCCTTCACTATCTCTCTGAGTTTGCTCAAATTCATGTCCATTGAGTCAGTGATGCTATCTAATCATCTCATCCTTTGCTTCCCTCTTCTCCTTTTGCCTTCTAGCATCAAGGGTATTAATATTCATTGAATATTCATAGGAAGCACTGATGCTGAAGAAGGAGCTCCAATACTTTGGCTATCTGATGTGAAAAGCCAGCCCACTGGAAAAGACCCTGATGCTTGAAAGGATTGAAGGCAAAAGGAGAAGAGAGCAGCAGAGATGAAACAGTTAGATGGCATCACTGACTCAATGGTCAAGAATTTGAGCAAACTCTGGGAGATAGTGATGGACAGGGAAGCCTGGTGTGCTTCAGTCCATGGGGTCACAAATAGTCATACATGACTCAACGACTGAGCAGCAACAATTGTCATTTAGCAGAGTTCATTATCTTTGAGGAGACATTGCCATGGACTAAGTATTAATAATTAACCAGCAGCTTCCTATCAGATTCCAATTCTTATGGGCAAAGTTATCCCTGGGGCCTGGGAAAACACATCCCAGCTCAGATCTGCTGTTAATACTCTGTCCTCTGAGGCTTTACCCAGCACAGCCATTTCCAAAGGCACTTAGAGCCTCAGTGGAAGTAGCCAGAAGCCTGTGTTTTAGCAATAACAGCTTCCTATTTACAATATTTCCAAAGCACTATGCCATAAAACTGGGATGAGTTATGAGAGAGAGAAATTGAACAAAATAAATACATTTCCCTTAGAAAGCAACTGAATCTAAGGTCTGGCGAAGGATGCAAGGTTTAAGCACCTGACCTTGAATTCAGACAACCAGGATTTCAGTCCCAGTTCTGCCTTTCCAGCTGGGTGACCTTGGGCAAGTCATGTCTCACCAAGTGCTCATGTGTGGAACAGCAATGCCCACCTCATGCAGTTGTGGTTGATTTAACAAGTGAATCACAGTTAGAGCGTGCATGCAGTGTTTACAATAGCATCTGGAGCACAGTGGGCTGCCCTGGTTGTTACTGTCGGCTCGTTCAGAACTAACCAACCCCAAATCTTCCTTGTCACGTAACTTCCAACAGAGCTTCCTGATGACCGAACAAGTTCTGCAGGTTCCCCACAAGCGACAGAGCCAGTGGGCCAGCAATTTCTATTCTCCCAGAGAGAGAGACAATTTCCTATCGTTCTGGTCAGTTAAAGAAGTCACAATGACCTCCTATCCTCAGTGTTCAGCATCTTAAACCACACTCTGTAAATAGAACACATTTATGTCACCTTTTTAGCCCAGCCCCTCCCAGCCAGGACCATCTTATGGAATGTTTCCATCCATTTCCTTGTGTTGTCTGATTTGGAGTCTGATTCAGAGCTTCAATTTGGCGTCTGATTCAGAGCCTTGGGAATCACATCCTCCATTCATTTCTCACCCTAGGTGACTTTCTGGGAACAGGCCTCCCAGATGGACTCTTGCAATCTCCTGGACTGAGATGTGGACCCAACACATTTTAAGCAGGGAGAGAATTCCTTTGAGCTGCAGACCGTGATGAATGTTCATGAGAAAGTGCTTTAATACGTGCACACTCAAGGGATTTCTAAACCCAGAAGGGGCAGGAGCAGAGCTCATGAGAAATAGGATAAGCATTCAGATCTAAGACCCCCATTCTTTCAGAGATCCACACCCTTCCTTGTGTTTTCTCCCAGAAAGCAGCAAAAAGCATCACGAACCACAAGAGTGCTTAAAGCTCAGGCTGGACACACACATGCACAATATCAGCTCTCTCATGGCCCCACTGTATAGAGCTCGCCTCTTGGTCTAGCTTCAAAATATCTATAGTAATATAATTCAGAAATAAGTCATCTCATTTTCTATTGGTCTTTGTTATTGAATCAATAAGAAGTTTCCCATTTTAAATAAATACGCTACTCTCCCGAAAATAATGGTCACAGGGTTTTAGAAATAAGTACATTCCTTAATCGCACATAACCTGCCATCCAAAGAAAGTGGGAGGAACCAGGCTATGCCTTGGACAAGCAGTCGCTTGTATACATGGGTCTCAGTGGGTCTCTCTGCTTCTCTGAGTGCAATAATGAAGGCATTAAATTACCAGGTCAGAGGCCCCAATTCACAAAGAAATAATATCAGTTTATTATTTCTAATTTTATTAAGTTAGAAAATAGTCTTGAGATGTGATGTCATCCCAGAACAGCTAAAGTATTGATTATATGAAGCTGCATTCATGGATAATTCAAGGAGCCTGATTTCATTTAATTTCAGTGACTTAAAGCATTCCAACAAATGTGCTATAAAGCAAATAATCCTAAATTATTCCCATAAATAATGTAGATATATGTTCAGATTTACTTAGTATTTACCCATTACACGTTTTGCATTATGACTTAGAAAAAAAGGATTATTTTTAATCCTGTTTTCCTGATCCCCAGTGTCTTCCTGGAGGCAAACAGGCCTTTAAAAGAATATATTGCCATTTAAAAAGATAAATATGGATGTTATCCATATAGGACTTGTGATAATCTATTGATGCTGTCATTTCCTTGTAATTGTAGTATGTCTAAAGTTGAAGCTCAGTACTCAATGATGTGAGATTATGACTGCAAGGAAAAATATACAGCCAAGCATCACCTTGTGGCCCTACTTTAGGCAGACTTACAGAGAACACTGAAGCCTTCAGGAGCCTCATTCTCCCCTGCCTTCTGGCAAGCTCTAACTTGAGGGGGACCAAAAAGTAGCCTTTGTTTCGCTAGCTGCAAACCACATTTGCTCATACTGTCCGGGAAGAGCCCCCAGGGCCACAGGATCTGGTGAACAGGAAAACCCAGTACCAAAGCCAACAGCTTAATCAACATTTAATGAACACTGACTACATTCCAAGATCCAGGCAAGGCTCTGAGGGATGTAAGATTAACCAAATCATATTTCCCTCCTTCAAGGAGTCCCCAGTTTGCTGCATGTCCAGATAGTGAGAGGCTCAGGGCAATGATGTGCATGCAGGGTGGCTGGGGGCCTCTTCTCCCTGAGCAGAGATTGTCAAGGTGAAAAACTCACTGCCCTCTCCAACCACTGCCACATTCATGGCATTGCTTTCCATTTCCTTCTTCTCTTGAGCACAGGCATTCATTTTTTTCATTTATCAAGCAGCTAGTCAGCCCCTGCCATGTACCAGGTGCTACTTTGGACATTAGGAATACAGTGCGCAGTGAGAGGCACAGCAAGCCCTTGAGAGATTTACAGTCCAGCAGAGAACACAGACAAGTCAATGAACACTTTTCAGCATGTTCCACAGTGTAAGCATACATGCTTGGTGTCATAGGGTTGTGGATGGCTGTGTTGGGGAGGCGGCATCTAAGTTGAGTCTTCAAACAGGCATATTGCTAAGTCGCTTCCGTTGTCTCCAGCTCTTTGTGACCCTGTGGACTGCAGCCCACCTGGCTCCTCTGTCCATGGGATTCTCCAGACAAGAATACTGGAATGGGTTGCCATGTTCTCCTCCAGGGGATCTTCCAGACCCAGGGATCAAACCAGCGTCTCTTACGTCTCCTGCATTGGCAGGTGGGTTCTTTACCACTAGCACCACCTAGGAAGCCCCCCAAACATACTAACACCATACTAAAAGGGAGCGGAGAATGGATACAGCCTTCTAGACAGAAAGGAGCCGCAAGCGCCAAGACCCAGAAATGAGAGAGAGTGACATGTCAGGAACTCCGCAGGTGGTCCATTGGGAATACCCAGGTGAGAGAGAAAAGCAGAGCCAACTCCAAGGAGGCCCGGCCTCTGGATGCTGTGTTGCTAGGGTGGGGCCCTGGCTGACTCGCCTGTTTGGCCTCGGCTCTGTTTCACTCACCCACCCACCAGCATACCTCCTTGGTATGCTGCGCCCCATGGGCCAGAGAATCCAGTGGACATGCCCTCCTTCGTCTCTCACTCACCACCCCCAGGTTATTAATTAGATTTTTCCCATCTCTGCTCCCAAGATTTTGTGAGCAATAGGCAAAGTACCTTCACACAATTAATGAGCCTGCAGTTACTGATCTAAACCTGAGACTCACACCCTCAAGACCGTTTCCTCTCAGGATATTTATTAGCTCAGAAGACATGTGTGGGCAGAGCATGTTATTTAGTGACCTGTAATGCCTGAATAATGATCACAATAAATCAGACCTCATTATTATGTGCGGGAGAGCTGGACGGCCCAACTGGCTAGGTAATGAGGTCTAATTTAATGCCCTTGTATTATTCTCCACATGTTGGCTATGAAGTCAGGAGCAGGGGGCAGGTCTCATAGGTCCAGATGCCCTGAATGTGCAGCAGTTACATAGGGAGGCTAGTGGCCCAGGCATATTTTAGGAGTCAGGAAAAGAGCACTCTGTCCCTCTGAGTGACTTTCTACCAAGGTCTGGTCCTCTCATACTCGCTTAAACAGGAAGAACTAATAGCTAGAGCTAATTATAACAAACAGCAGCACCCTGGGATCTATTTCTTAGCCATTCAAGGCAAGTTATGGAGACAAGAAATCCCAGCATAGACAGAGAAATCAGATTCTCCATGAAAAGAAATACAGCCATCAGAGGGCTTACTTTGTGACCCATGCTTCTTCAAATGGTCTCTAATAGCACCTGTTCAGGGTACCAGAGCCAGGGGAGACAGCCCTGGGTCCAATCTTCTCTGGATGTGGCCAGCCCTTATTTGTTTCTTGCTGTGAGGAGCAATCCATTATTGTGGTTTTTAATTCTTCGTGCACAGCCTGTTCTCATTGATTACCTAACATCATTAGTTTGGGCCCATCCCATACAAAAGTCAATGCAGTGATCCATTTTGACCATATGAGGTACAAAAATTTTCCCTTAAAGCATCCAGAGACTGAAATAATTTATCTTTTGCCTACCAAATTGTAAATCTTTTCCTGATATTGGTTTCTTGTTGGGTAGCAGGCATAAAGAAGGAGCCAGCCAGAGACCTTGGTGTAAGGTGGCCTTCTCCAGCTCCCTATGGAGCAATCATCCGTGAAACCTCTGACATCTGATGGCAGCTACAAAGTCTGATATCTGTGTGTGACATCAGGTGCCAGACAGGCTGTAACGCTGGACGCTCTGTAAGCTATAGCTCTCTCACTCCCCTCCTCTGTGATTTCCAACCTTCTCATTTCCAACAGTGGAACAGGCTACACCCAGCAAAGCAGCAGGCACCTCCATATGTTTGGGGCTTACATAGGGGTTAGGTAGCTCCCATTAAAAACAATGTTTAGCCAAGTCCTTCTTGTCCTCCATGGCAACAAAAGAGCAGGGTTTGCTTGCATTTTCCTGAGCTGCATCTTGGCCATTTATTTCTTTGGGGCCCAGAGAAAAGGCTTTCTTTGTGTCACCACTGGACTCAGATTCCTAGGCCTGCTTCTCTTAGACCTGGGCTCTCCAGGCTCATAATCAGACAGGAAATCTTTTAACAATACACACTAGGATGCAGGATGGTCATCCCAAGTATAAGAGGGCAACTGCTGGGAGAAATTCAATTGTATTTAAAGCACTCAGAAAAATAGAAAAAGAATATTTGTTCCCTTCAAAAATCTCCTGTGTTACAGGTTGTCTAGCTGGAGTTTTAGATGAATGTGACAGGTATATGCAACATAAAACAAATCGTTGAGAAGGGGCTAAGTGTATGCTGGGCTACCGAGGCAGTTTTTCTTGTTTAGAAGACAAAACAGTGAGATGGAAGGGAGCAGACTAGTAGAGTAGAATCTATTGGAGGTTTAAAGTGATCACAATGAGGTGAAAACGAATTATAGTCAAAATTATCCTTGAACATTATTCAGGATAGTGTCTACTGGAAGTGGACAGCCTGGATCTCAGTAAAGTCAACCCAGCTAGATTTTCTCTGGTCTTGAAATACACGACTGTCTCCTCTCTTGAGCTTTTATTTAGGGACCAGTTGGCAAAAAGTTTGTGTGTCCCTAACACTAGAATGTCACAAATTGTAAAAGGAGGCTGATTCTGTGAGGGGAGAGGAAAGCTAAAGTCACCTGCAAGAGAACAAGGCTGAGCTTCCACGCCACAGGCACTGTAACACGATGGCCCCCAGAATTCACCTTCATTAGAATCACCAGAGGCTGGTTGAAGGACAGACTGATGCACCCGCCCCCAGAGTTCTGATTCAGTAGGTCTGAGCTAGGCCTGAGAATCTACATTCCTGGTGATGCAACTGCTAGTGCAATGAACACACTTTGATAACCACTGCTTTAGGGCCGACCTTGTTTTGTGGACTGATGGTAGAGAGCTTCTGTTCTAACCGTGCATTATTGGCACATTTACTGCCTACTTCCGTTTACCCGAAGCAATCGCCTGTCTCTGGCTGTCGTTTCTATCAGCTTCACTTCGTTCTATTATTGGTCTATTTTCCCAGGCTGAGGATGAATATATAATAGCTTTCACAATGTCAAATGAGTTCATCTTTAATTCCTTGTGATATCGGCCTGCAGTCTTTTCCATCATTTCACCGACAGTACCTAGATTTGCCAGAATGCTCAATATTTTTATATGGAGGCAATACTCGTTTTGTTTCTTTCAGCTAGGTCAGGCATTCCCAGTGCATATATTTCATTAGCTATTATCAGTCAAACTTACCCACAAAAAAAGAAGCCATAAAAGAGTAAATAACACAAACTACAGAATATATTCAACTCAAGATAAAGGGTTAACGCAATGGCTTCTGACAAGATTCGGAGCATGCATATTAATCAAATGCAAGTCAGATATATATAACATTTCAGAGACAAATAATGTTAAAACACTATCTTACATACAACATCCCTTCACGGGTAGGGCTTAAATATTAAATTCATGCTAAGTGCACATAGTTGAACCACATAAATTGCGTCAGTGAGGTATTCCATTGAATATCTTTTACTGTTATAAGGAAAATATAGGTTAGACTATTCAAAGGAATAAAAAGAAGAAAGGCAGAGATCTACCTCACAGCTAATTCCCTGGCTTCAGAAGATGACCAATAAAGCAAAGTAAGCTAATAAAAGGCAATTTACACAGTGGAAAGAAAAAGACACTGAACAAAATTTATTTCACTTATGGCCCCATCAGGACCAGAAGAGCTTCTCTCCCAAAGCCCAGAAATCCTAAACTATGAAAAACTTCAGAATCAGGTTTCATCTTTGGTCTAGACTCATTTAAAAAATTTTGGTTGAGACTTATTTTGTGCCTGGATGTTTGAATTTTTACTTAAAAAAAATGTATATATATACACACACACACATGTATTAAATTAACTATACAGAAATTTAAAATTAAATAAGTACACAAATTTAAAAGTTTTTAATACTCTGCTAAAGCTGAAACTCCAATGCTTTGGCCACCTGATGCAAAGAGCCAACTCTTTGGAAAAGATCCTGATGCCGGGAAAGATTGAAGGCAAAAGGAGAAGGGGGCGGCAAAGGATGAGATGGTTAGATAGCATCATCAACTCAATGTGCATGAATTTAAACAAACTCTGGGAGATAGTGAAGGATAGAGGAACCTGGCGTGCTGTAGCCCATGGGTCACAAAGAGTCTGACACAACTTAGCAACTGAACAATAGCAAAATATATTTTTTATATTTATCTCTAATCTTACGATTTAACCAAAAACTTACAGTGATTTTTAAATGAATGATTACTTCTCTGATATTTGAAAGTGGAAATATTTTCCTTTGTCTGTTTTTAATTTTTCATATCTGAAGCTAGGAGCAGTCTGTATCCCAAAGAGTATCACCATACACGTGGTGACTACTACAAATTCTGATTTCCAGGAGCACAGAAGGCTCTGGAAAAGCACTTTTGCCAATTCAATCCAATCTTAGGATTGCAAAGTAATATACCTATTAGAGGATCCAATTATTCAGAGAAGACTTGAGGAATTTTCTACAAAAATAATGTCAAGGTAATTCAAATCCCCACTTCTTTAGTACCCAACCACAATCCTCTCTCTTCCTAGTTAGGGAACTGCTGAGAGTTTTTGTGAAAGCGTAACTTTCTTCCTACATTTCTAAGAATATTATATCCAACATACTACAACATTCTTTTTCTATGTCTTTTCCCTCCTACTCTGTAATTAAAATATCCAGCATATAAATACTTTCTCTTGTCTCTAGCTTTTCATGGGTAAAAGCTGTAATTCTAGGATAGACCTAATTACATAGTCCATGTTGCACTCTGTGCCAGCTTAAACTTTAGCAAGAATTTTACAATCTCAACTTATGACATTTCCCAAGTGAATATCTACAAGTATCATTGGCTCCCAATTGCCTGAAAAGGATCAATATCTCCAAGCTACAAGGATTTAAAGTTTGGAGAATATATGGTGAGCCCTGACTGATCCACCATAAATATTATTCTTCTATTCTGGACATTAATCTACATTGAGGACTGGGGAGGCCCTGCAGTTCTTGTTTTCCTCCTTTAGCTATCATAAGCACCATTCTCCAGCTCCTACAGGCTGTTCCTAGGCCTTATTTCCCTATCTCCTTCTTTCAGAAAGCCCCAAATTAATGTCTGTATTTTTTCAAAGCTACACTAATTGATAGAATTGAAGAACCCAGAAATCTCAGTGGTTTAGCAAATGTTTTTCTCACTCATGTCACAGCCCGCTGAGATTGTTCTTGATTGGAAGGCTCCCCTCATACGACAATTTACGGACCCAGGCTCTTTCCATCTTGTGGCTCAGCATTTTCATTAGGCAGCTCCCACAGTTGTTCTAGAAGTCATTTCCACCTAACCAGCTGAAGGGGCAATAAGCACGGAGAACCTCTCATGGAGTGGGGCAAATCATTGCCACTCATGTTGCTCTGGCCCAAGTGCAGTTGCACAGTCACCCAGTTGCAATGGAGGCTGGAAGTACAGTTATGTCTGTAAGCCCAAGAAGAAGAGGAAGCAGGTTTGGGTGATTTCCCAGCAGCCTCTGCCACAGTGACCTTTGGACATTCTTTCATTAATCAAGGATGGAAGTAGGGAGGAAACGTGGCTGACCTGCTGTCTGTAGCCTCTGTCATTCCTAGTTTTTGGACTTCTTGGTAAGAGGAATCCTAGGCCTGCCCATGGGAAGAGTCTTCTAAGGGATGAGAGGAAAGAAAAAAATGACAAAATGAATACTAAGAAATTATAGCTCCTTTGCTGCTATTGATGTATGTGCATAAATTTAAAACAATTAAGCAGACATAACAGGAAGTTAGGAATTCACTGTGAGAAGCTCAGAGAAATAACTGGTAGCCCACAAAATTTTAGCACCTTCTTAGTATACATACAACTGAGGCTGGCCTTTTGCTTCCCGTTGTAAGAGAGAGGCTCATCTAAGAATTCTGATTTTGCCAATTACATAATGCAATTTGTTGGTGTCATCTCATACGTCAGCAGCTGTGAGATGTCAGCACATCTCACAGTTTAATGCATGCTATAAACCCAGGTGGTACCTGCTCAGATGCACAAGGAATGCCAACAACAAAACATCTGAAGAATTGCGAGAAGGACTCTCTAGTACTAATGGCTCTGTGTGATGCAAGGATCTCAGAGAATCAACAGTCACTGAGCTCCTAGGAGTAATTTAATTTTTATGGTAAGCTCTAAGGTAGCTTTTCCCTGACTATTCCTATTTGGGGTGTAACTTTATCTTATTTGCTTTTATGAACACAGAAGACTGGAAACCTTTATCATTAAGAAAGAGTTCTCAGATTTGATTTGGCCATCATTTCATCAGATTTTCCAGTCCAAACCAGATCTAGGGACCCCAGGCAGAGAAAGGGTCTGGAAGCTGGGAGAACACCCAAAAGCACAATCACCTCTTCCTCCCAGACAGCATCACAAGGCCAAAGAAATGGGGATGAACCAAGAAAGGGCTGTGTTTCCTCCCTTAGGTCCAGTTTCCATTCTTATAAGACTTCTGAGAAGAATGACCTTATATGGGTTCAGTCCTGCTCCCTAAAAATATAATAAACTAGATCCCAGAAAAGACTAGAGATCTGACAGAGTTCTTCTCTCACTGATTTCAGGGTCCACCACCTTCAGCCTACCTCAGAAATGTTTCATTGCCTAGGTGAGCTATAGTCCCTATGGAGCAGTGTGTCTGGGCCATTTCATGTAGTTCTCAGGATTAGAAAGCCTGCTGCTGCTGCTGCCGCTTGGCTGCTCAGTCGTCTGATTCTTTGTGACCCCATGGATTGTAGCCCTGCAGGCTCTTCTGTCCATGGGATTTTCCAGGCAAGAATACGGGAGAGGGTTGCCATTTTCCTCCTCCAGGTGACCTTCCCAACCCAGGAATCAAACCCAAGTCTCCTGTGTCTCCTGCATTGCAGGTGGATTCTTTACCTGCTAAGCCATCAGGGAAGCCCCATTAGAATGCCTAGTACTCCCTGGTGGTTCAGCGGTAAAGAATCTACCTGCAATGCAGGAAACTTGCAAGAGATACAGGTTCAATTCCTGGGTTGGGAAGAGCCCCTGGAGAAGGAAATGGGAACCCACTACAATATTCTTGCCTGGAAATCCCCATGGATTTCCTGGCAAGTTACAGTTCATGAGGTCACAAAGAGTGGTACACATCTGAGTAAACAACAAACAACAATAGTACTATTCAAATCTTCAGAAAGATTTTCTGTGCCATTGTGACAATACTCTATACAGTTCAGCTGCTCAAGATCCATTTGCGGATTTGTTAGTCTTTGCTTCTTTGCTGTGCCTCCTGGTCTCCCATCTCATGCTCCTTTCAGTAATTGTTACCTTTGTGGTCAATGGACACAAATAGGAGATTTAAAAGCTACTTCCTTCCCTCTGTGAATGAAATGGGGCTTCTACCAGACTTTCTTTACTCAGTCCTGAGTGACGTTTTATTCCAACTTGATCAGGAAGGTCTTAGTTCATAGTCAACACCCAAGTTTCTATAAAACAGCATTAAGAAGAGTTTTGCCATCAGTGATGAATAGGAGGGCAATTAGGAAACTTCAGGAAGCTCTGTGATATGGTAGAGGCCACATATTCAAAGGATAATGGGGGTGGGGAGGCTGGAGGGTCAACAGAGCTGGATGGAACATGGAGTTGTCACCTGCTGCATCTGCAGTGGCCACAAACCCCACCCAATGTTGCCAGATCTACTGGGTTTCCCCCTCCCCCCAATAGAAACTAGGAATAAATACTTTTGTATGAATTTATCCCAATCCTACAATGATGAAAATCAATTCATTTAAAATATTTTGCTAGCTTAATCAATCATATCTGATGGTGGCTGTCCATAGGGCCTCTGGTTCATAACCACTACAATTATACCCCTCTAAAGTGAAAGTGAAAGTCAAGTTGCTCAGTCATATCCGACTCTTTGGGAGACACGTTGCAGGCAGACGCTTTACCATCTGAGCCACCAGGGAAGCCTTACAATTATACCCCTCTATTCATGGGGTCACAAAGAGTAAGACACAACTGAGCAACTGAACTGAACAAGTAATTGAAAGCCAGCTATTGTTTTGTTTTTAATTTTTACTGGAGTATAGTTTATCACAATATTGTGTTAGTTTCATATATACAGCAAAGTGGAGAACCAGCTATTACTGAAATGTTCCATTTGTTCATTGGTGCAATTTCAGGTCATAGGATTTCCATGTCCAATATAAACCAACACACATTCAGAACTTATTACTAGAAATAGAGATAAGCAAAATAAATACAACCTATAGGGAGAAGTAAGAATCTTTGTGTGTTTTGCCTTGTCTAAAAGTGTGATCTTTCCTTCATATTGCAAGTTACTCAACGTGACTAGATACAATTTTCACTGAAAAGGGAAGGTTTTTTTAAAATTGGCATATATTTGATTTACAATATTAGTATGAGGCATTTAGCATAGTGATTCAGTATTTTTATAGATAATACTCCATTAAAAGTTATTACAAGATAATGGCTATAATTATCTATGCTATATAATTTATCTTAGCTGCTTATCTATTTTATATGCAGTAATTTGTGTCTCTTAATCTTATACCCATGTCTTGCCCCTTTCTCCTCTCTCCCCACTAGTAACCACTAGTTTGTTTTCTATTTCTGAGTTTGTTTCTGTTTGGCTATATACTTCTGTTTGTTTTAGTTTTTAAATGCCACATATAAGTGATATCATATAATATTTGCCTTTCTCTGATTTACTTCACTTAGTATAATAATCTCTAGGTATATCCATGCAAATGGCAATATCTCATTCTTTTTTATAGCTAAGTAGTCTTCCATTTCAGAGAAGGCGATGGCACCCCACTTCAGTACTCTTGCCTGGAAAATCCCATGGACGGAGGAGCCTAGTGGGCTGCAGTCCATGGGGTCACTAAGAGTCGGACACAACTGAGCGATTTCACTTTCACTTTTCACTTTCATGCATTGGAGAAGAAATGGAAACTCACTCCAGTTGCCTGGAGAATCTCAGGGAAGAGGGATCCTGGTGGGCTGCCGTCTGTGGGGTTGCACAGAGTCAGACACGACTGAAGCGACTTAGCAGCAGCAGCAGTCTTCCATTTGGAGAAGGGACTGGCAGCCCACTCCAATATTCTTGCCTGGGGATTCCCATAGACAGAGGAGCCTGGCAGGTTACACATGGGGTCACACAGAGTCAGACACGACTGAGCAACTAACATTACTAAATTTCATTGTATATATACCACATCTTCTTTATTCATTCATGTATCAATGTACATTAGATTGCTTAGATGCTTCCACATCTTGGGTATTGCAAATAGTGCTGGTATGAACGTTGGGGTACATGCACCTTTTCAAATTAGCATTCTTATTTTTTCTGAATATATACCTAAGAGTAGAATTTCTGGGTCATATGATAGCTCTATTTTTAGCTTTTTGAGGAAGCTCCATACTATTTTCCAGTGGTTGTACCAATTTAAGTTCAAACACATTGTAAAAAATCTATGTTTTTTACTCTCCCCCTCCCATTTTGTGTTTTTGATGTGTTACTTTACAATTTCATGTTTATGAAATTTACTTATTTATTATAGTTGCTTTTACAATTTGCTTGTCATTTAATCTTCATGCTGACTTAATTAAGTAATTGATCCTCAGTCCTTATTATCTAATTACTTTTTCCAGTGGAATTTTCCCTTTCCTGGGATTCTGATTTCTTTTCCACTTAGAGAAGACCTATTAACATTTCTTTTAGGTTAGAAAGAGTATTGTAGAACTTGCTAACTATTTGCTTGTCTGAGAAATTCTTTATCTTTCCTTTGATTCTAAATGATGATATTGCTGGATATTGTATCCTAGATTTAAGGTTTTTCCCTTTCAGTACTTTGACTATATCACACCATTTGCTTCTGGCCTGCAGAGTTTCTGCAGAGAAATCAGCTGATAAGCTTATGGGAATTCCCTTGTATACTACTCTGTTCTTCTCTTGCTCCCTTTAGAATTCCTTCTTTAACTTTTGCCATTTTAATTATGATATGTCTTGGTGTGAGTCTGTTTGTGTTCATTTTGTTTGGGAACCTCTGTGTTTTCTGTACCTGGATATCTGTTTTCTTCTTCAGGTTTGGGAAGTATCCAGTCATAATTTCCTCAACCACTTTTGATCCCATTCTCTTGCTCTTCTTTTTCTGGGACCTCTATAATGTGAACGTTGTTATGCTTAACGTTAGCCCAGAGATCTCTCAAACTGTGCTCATTTTTTTTTGTTTTTCTTTTTGCTGTTATGATTGGGTGATTTTCTTTATTCTGTCTTCCAGCTGACTTAGGCATTCTTCTTTCTGTATCATTTAGTCTGCTATTCATTCCTTCTAGTATTTTTTTGTTTGTTTGTTTGTTTCCCCCAGCTATTGAATTCTTCGTTTCTGATTGGGTCTTTTTTTATATATTCTGGTTCCTTGATAAAAATTTCAGTGTGTATATTTATTCTTTTCTCTAATTCAGTTGACATTTTTATTATTGATGCTTTGAATTCTTTATCTGGTAAATTGTTTATTTCTTCCCCCCCCCAGGGGTTTTCTCTTGCTGTTTCAATTGAGAGCACGACCTCTGCTTTTTCATTTTTCTTAGCTTTCTCTGTCTCTATGAATTTAGGTTAAATAGTTAGCTCTTGTAGACTTAAAGGAGTGTTCTTATATGAGAGTGTTGTGGATTTGATGTGGATGCAAGTCACATTTTTTTCCTCAGGGTGTGCTGGCAGCTATCACAATGGTAAGGGGTAGGGGTGGAACTAGGGGCTGGAGCAAGAGTCGGGTGTGAGTGGAACATCCCCACTGCTCAGTGGTCATCACCGCTGTATCAGGGCAGGGTCTGATCCCAAGTTGCTGGATCAGGTCCAAGCTGGCTCTGTTCCCTTTCAGTGTGTGTTTCTCCCTCTTCACTCATGGGGACACTTGCCCTATGGCAGGCAGTGCTGAAGCAAGGGGGCTCTTGTGTACAAATCTCCTGTGTCCTTCATAATCAATCACTGCCCCTAATCGCCTCTGCCCCTAATCTCCACCGCCCCCACCCTGTTGTGGAGTTACAACACAGAGCAGGCAGGGGCCATATAGACTCAACATGTATTGGGGATGAACTGTTTTTGTGGCTGCTGTCAGAGATTTGGGCTTCTTCTGATGAGTAAGTTGACTTAGTAAGTGGCAAAACTGGTCACCACCACCCCCCCCCACACACACACTCCATCCAGGACCAAGTCACGTCTGCATCCCACAGTGGAGTTTCCTCCCTAGAGGTGGCAACCCTAGATGGGGTAAGCAGGGCTGGAGTGTTAGCTTGCTGGGGCTGGGGTGTGCATAAATGTGGCTGTGGGCAAGCTGGAAGCCCTCTCTAGAACATAATGTTTCCACCCTGGCTTAGGTGCAAACCAACACAGGTGCATTCCTGGATGAAATCCAGTCTTTCAAGTCTTCCCGGTTAGTCCCGATGGCCCACTCACCAGCCAAGGGGGCTCATCTCCCTGACATAAAGCCCCAGGACTGAGGCATCCAATCTGTGCCTCTCACCACTCCCTCTCAGGGTGGGGCTCCCTTTTCCTCTGAGTCCTCTCCCAGGGGTCTAGGTCCCGATTCCGTTGCTTCTTCCCTTCCTACCCAATTATATGTGTAACTTTCTTACAGCCTTAATTGTACAGGAGTCCTTCTACCAGTGTCCAGTTAATTTTCTGTGAGAACTGTTCCACATATAAATGTGTTTTTGATGTATTCATGGGGCGAGTTGAGCTCCACATCCTCTTGCGCCACCGTTTTAGCTGATCTTCTGGAAGAAAATATCTTTAAAGCTGCTTGTGCATGCCTGTTCAGTCTCTTCAGTCGTGTCTGGCTCTTTGTGACTCTGTGAACTGTAGCCTGCCAGCTCCTCTGTCTATAGGATTCTCCAGGCAAGAGTACTGGAGTGGGTTGCCTTGCCCTCCTCCGGGGGATCTTCCTGACCAGGGATTGAAGCAGAGTGTCTCCTACATTGCAGGCAGATTATTTACCCACTGAGCCACCTGGGAAGCTCAAATGGTCATTAGGCAATGTGAGTACACTTAATGCCACTGAACAATATGCTTTAAAATGGTTAAAATGGCAATTTTTTATGTTATGTGTATTTTACCACAATTTAGGGGAGGAAAAAAAAGGTCATAAAGTTCCAGGATTTTGGTCATGGAAGAGCCTACAAACATTACTAATCAACAGCTTTGGGCAGGAGTGGAGGATTCCACTCAATTCGACCTCAAGAAAAATATGTTGATTGATTGGAAAGGGAGAATTGCTTAAATACTGCCTCAAGGGGAAGAGAGAGAGGATTTTATAAAGGTGTTGAAAACCTGAAACAAAACCAAAGTCCTGTAAACACCCTAGAGAATGGAGCAGACAGCTCTGTCTGGCTCATGAAGGAACAAGACCCATACGAGACCAGTTCCCATGAAAGATGGACAAGACTTTCAACAGGGAAAATTGGTAGATGTGCAAGGAGTCATAAGTCCCTTTGGCTGAAGCCTTGGGCTGGACCAGCTTTTAAATGTTGGAATTTGGGGATTGATTGTTTCAAACATAGGAGCCTAAACCACTGGACAAACTCTTCTTTATCGGAAATGGACTACCTTCATCCCACCACTACCCTCCATAGGTTGGGAACCAATAATATAAGTAATTAAACTGAATTCATAGTCACTGCACACGGTCAATGGGCATTAGCTGATTTCATTATCACATTTGTTAAAATTCTAGTTAAAGATCTTAATTATCTAGACTTTATTTTTATTGATATACAAATGATTTATAATATTATGTTTCAGGTGTATGATATAGTAATTCAGTATTTTTATAGATTATACTCTATTTAAAGTTATTAGAAAACAATGGCTATATTTCTGATAATCCAGGTATTAATAGGCTGCATTCTTTTTTTTTTTCCCTTTTGAACTTTTTATTTTGTATTGGGGTATAGCTGATTAACAATGTTGCGATAGGTTCAGGTGAACAGCAAAGGGACTCAGCCATACATATACATGTATCCTTTCTCCCCCAAACTCTGCTCCTATTCAGGCTGCTGCTGCTGCTAAGTCACTTCAGTCGTGTCTGACTCTGTGCGACCCCATAGATGGCAGCCCACCAGGCTCCCCCATCCCTGGGATTCTCCAGGCAAGAACACTGGAGTGGGCTGCCATTTCCTTCTCCAATGCATGAAAGTGGAAAGTGAAAGTGAAGTCTCTCAGTTGTGTCCAACTCTTCGTGATCCCATGGACTGCAGCTCACCCAGCCTGAATGGTCTGCATTTCTTTATCTCTAAAGAAATGAAACTGAAGAAAAATTGAAAATACTACTGAAGAGATTGATAATTTTTAATCCACATAAATTTAAGATAACTCAGGTGATTGATGTATAGCTCTCTGATAGGAGAATGTGAAATCAGGAACACACAAAATCAGGCAATTCTCCCCACCCTCGTGAAACCTTCTTCTAAGTCTTCATCTTTATTTCTTAATGGAAAAATGTTCTCCCTTAAGGCTTCTTTGTAGTTCCTATTAATCACTGTAGAGTTTGAGAGTTTGGGAAAGTTGGGATTCAGGTTCCAGCACAGTGTATAACATCAACGGATACTGCATCAGCTCCTGTTCTCTAAGGTCCTTAAATCTCCTAAGATCAAGAAGACTTTTACTCCTTCAATTACTCTTCTTGTCATTAGGAAAGTGCTTCTCTTGTTGTTGTTGTTTTAATTAAATCCCAAAGTGGGCTTTCAAAATATGTAATTAGTAATAACTGTGACAGCAATTTTTAAAAAACTTACAAAAGGGTAGAAAATACAAGAAATCACACCAGTGCAAAAAATTATACCCCTCCCAATATAAATGCATAGGAAAAAATACTCAAATATTTAGAGCAATTTTCCTAGGTCATGGGAGATTTTACAGTTTTCTTTCTATAGCAAATCAAAGTGAAATGCCACTTAAATTCACAGAGAGGGATGAATTTTTTTCCTATTATGAAAGCAAAGAATGGAAATGAATTAAAACAGAATTCTATTGAGTTTAACTGTTCTACGTTTGAGCATCAATTCTTTTTATAATAAAAATTTATTTTATAATTTACACATTTTAAATTCATGGGCATGCTTGTCACCTGGCCCCAGTCATCTGTAGGAGAAAAAGGGACAGGATGTTATGAATGGAGTGTCCCCATGGTCCCTGGTGCTCAGAGTCCAGGGAGACACAGGCGCTGGACACTGGGGCTCAATGTCAGCATTGAGCTACATAGTCTGAGGACTGAGTGATAAGAATTTTTTCTCCACCGTTTTTAAAAAGCCAAGTTCCTGATTTACACAAGGTGGGGGGCAGGTTGGGGGAAGTTTACCACATTACATTTCACATTTTCATCTATCATAATTTAGATCTTTACATTTCTTGAGTTGGTGATTGATAGCCTCCAAACACATAAACACTCTCCACCTGTACAAAATGCACCAGGGACTTTGTCTCATAAAGGCAGGATCAAGGTGGAAGTGAATCAAATTCTAAAATCCGATCCTCAGCAGAAGTAAGTCCCAGGACTGGCTGTGGCCACAGAAGGTGACAGTTTCTGGATGCTGTTAGTTTGTAGCAAATTGAAGTTTTGTAGTCTTATCTATTACGAGAAAAATCCTCCAAAAAAAAAAAAAAAATGTAGCCGGTGGGGGAGAAAGCAGGAGCCCCACCGTCTCATTTTTAACTAGGACCAGCTGAGAAATGAAGGCAAGCACCACACAGACCATCTTATGTCTGCCAATTCATTTCCTGGCCCCAAAAGAAAAAAAAGGGAAAAAAGAAAAAAAAAAAAAAAACCTCGTGTTTCCTCTCATGCAGGCCAAACATGGCAAAGCACCAGGGGAATTCTGAATGGAATCAATTGCACTTGTTACTAACTGAGTTTTCTTTTATTCTTATATTACCAAGGGCTGGATACTCAGCTGCAAGCAATTATAACGAAGAGTTACTGAGTAATGGTTTCCAGATTGCTCCATGATGGGGCATTAATTGAAAGGGACAATTTAAGAGCTTAGGCCATGTAAATGCATTTCTTATTCTGTCAGATTGAGAAATTTCTGGATGCAAAAGGCTGAAATGCTCAGACCTGATAAAGACTTAATAATGCCCATTTAAACCAACGTTTTCAAAACGAGTTTCATGTTTTTCAAAGAGCAAATATAAAATGGTGAACCTGTGAGCTTGTTCATTCAATCAGAAAAATACTTGAACTAGCACATTTGCATGCAGCACTCATAGGCATGTATGTTATAAAAAATGTTACTTGATTAGTTGGCTGCATTACAAAGTTAAGCTTTCAAGTAAACTTATATTTTTCAGGTTGCATGCTGATATAATCCACACTAAGTGCTCTGTGTGTGTGTGTGTATAAACTTAAAATGTTTAAATAGTATTTAAAACACACAAATGAGTTTCATATATGTATACACAGTTTAACCTTTAAAACAGAGTTTTAAACAGAATTGCATGCCTATGAAAATGGACATACTATGAAAATGGACAAACCATATCACAAAGCTTCATTTTACCCTTTTAAAGGACTTTTATTTCCCTGGGTCTCATTAGACAGAAATATTTACAAAGAGGTTCCTTGATATATCATAGTAAGGACAATATCAGAATAGAGAGAGTTAAAGCCAAACAAGGAAAAAAGAAAAAACTCACTCCTTTGAAATAAGAGTAGTACTAGCTTTTAAAGTCTAATTTCAGACTTCTGCGATAGTATGTTTTATTGCTGAAAAGGAAAGAAAGAAGGAGGAAGAGATAAGAAAATAGATGATAGATATCATAGATTGACAGAAATAAATGCAGATACATTTTAAGAGTTAAATTCAAAGTTGAAGGTGAAAGAAGTCGTGAGATGGCCACCACCACTCTTTCTCATTTTGTTTTCTAAATCTGAGCTGCCATCTGAGAATTGAACTTTTACCCTTCCTTCTCCCTCAGCGTCTCTCTTTCTCTTGTCTGGATTTGTGCAAAGGATCTGCAGTGCTGATGGTGGACTTCCCTGGAGCCTTGACACAAACCATGGCATGGAAGGCAAAGTGAGCAGAAGAGAGAAGTTGTCAACCTATGTAAATTGAGAACATCCTATCGAAAAGACTGACAAGGGAAGGCCTTGAAACTACTACTACTATTATATTGCCCACTTTCCTCATTCATTCGACAAGCTATGGTGTAACTTTTCTCCATTTGTCCCTTCAAATGCTGCCTAAGCAAAAAACCAGAATGAGGATATCTTATGAATAAAGATATCTTGCCCATTTATTGGCATCTCTTGGCCTGTTAAGGCAATTCCTTGTCTATAGCTGGGGTCAAAATCTTCTTTCTTATTGGATTAGTCATTCAAAGAATGAAAACATTAGATTAATATCTGACTCTTCACTTTGGACTGTTGTTTATTTGGTGGAAGTGAAAGCAAGTTCAGTCACTGGTAAAAAAATCTAGTTCTGTTTCCTCTAAAGTCAATTTCAAGCCCCATCAGAATGTCCCAGAGAGCAATCTTTATACTAAGATGCCTGAAATCAAATACAAAACCACTTGAAAAGAGGATGGTCAATTTAGGTCAGGGTTGAGTACTTTCATAAGTAATAAAGTCATCTAAATTAATTATTCAAACAGACTATCAAGAATCCAAGATGAGAAAGAGGAGCGCATTCTTTTCCACAAGATAAAATAGGAGTGTCTACATGACTGTTACCAAATAACATTGTTCAATATGGTCCCATTTTAGCCAAAAAACATTTATACTATGTATCTGTCCTTTATTTTGCTTTGCTTTCCTCTTAAGTTTTTCTCAGTCTTTGTGAAATCTGAAGTTTTAACTACAAGTTTCAAAAATCCCATTATTTATTTCTAAGAGTTGAGGGGAAAAGTTTTCTTTTTTAAACATCCTGAATTTAAAAATAAATAAACCGAACAGGAAGACATGGACAGTCTATTNTCCTCTTAAGTTTTTCTCAGTCTTTGTGAAATCTGAAGTTTTAACTACAAGTTTCAAAAATCCCATTATTTATTTCTAAGAGTTGAGGGGAAAAGTTTTCTTTTTTAAACATCCTGAATTTAAAAATAAATAAACCGAACAGGAAGACATGGACAGTCTATTTCAATTGCTCTTGTGATTTTTCATTTTGTGGCATGTACTGATAAATTATCCAAAGTCACATCGTAATTTTGCCTAAGAAATGTAAGCATCGTGGGTTGTTTCTAAAATATAAGGGGGCAATCTTTCATCCGGCCAGTTACTGGGCTGCTGCTCTTCCTAATAGCAGCCAAACACCTGAACAAACCCAGTGAATTCCGGGCCAAATGGTTCTGATAACAGCAGATCTGGGACAGGACTGATTGGTAAAATAAGTCTTTTAAAATACAGTTTAGTATGTGTCCTTATTTTCAGTACTTCTCTTAGCTCAGGTAAATAAAGTGAGGATACATTCTCTTTTCAAAAACAGTTTAGGCTGAAAAAAAAGTTTGAGCAAGTACATACCTGCAAAATTGAATAATACAGATTCAACAGACAATCATTTTAACCTTGGATCCTAATATATACTTAATTTCTGCAGTTTACAGAAAAGAAGTAAAACTGCATTTGTAGGTGTGCAGTGAAAGATGTAGAAGTTGAATTAGAGTGGTTGATTTTTGTTAACAGTGGTAAAGTTGCTGAAATGTAGATAGTATTCAGAAGAGACCAAGATTTTCTACAATGACCAGAAATTCAGTGTCAGCCACTTCATGCTTACGCTAAGCAGCTTTGCTTGAATCAGTACCTGGAAAAACTAAGATAATTCCTGTTTTACATACTCTTTTCAAGCAGGCCAGGAGCAACATTTGAAAGGGATTAGCAATCAAAAATTGAAAATCTACCATCACTACACAAGCTTGCCTTTTCATTTTTGAACAGATCATAAAACACATAACACCATCCAGACCCTAGTCCAGCAAACGGTTTGAATGCTAATTTTTAAAAATAGCTTTTATATGCAATTGTGCTCTTTTCAATAAAACAAAGATTTGTTTATAGCTACAATTTAATTAAGAGCCTTTTCGAAGAGGAATATCTGGAAAACAGGGATTTTTTTTTTTTTCCACCAGGGTTGTTTGTTTATTGGTTTAATTTTCCCTGAAGTAAAAATACACTTTGAAATGTAACATGTCATTATGTAATTTGTAGTAACAAAGTGCAGGCCCTTGCACACGACAGCAAACAGGGCCGCTCCAGCTCACAGGCAGTCCCCACATCCATTCCCCTCTCCTCATCTGATTAACAGGCTGTGTAAACATTCAGCCAACCAGAACCCCGGCCAGTGCAGTTTGGTCAGCCATAAAACTGCCAGCCAAACACAGACACGGGGGTTTTATGCAGAAATCTTAATTTGAGGGAAATGATCAAAACCAAGACAACATGGCCCCAGTGGAGATGGAGAAGGGCTGACCTATATTTTCATTAATCCCTCACCCCCTCCCCACTGAACCAGTGAAGGATGAGATCACCACCAAGGGTGAAATGCTGAATATCATACCCCTGAGATGAGGGGCTGAGATGTGGAGGGAGTTGAGTCAGAAACCAACCCCCCTAACAGGACATCTAGGAGAGAAACATAAGCTTCTGCTTCAAGGAGAAATTTTAAATTGTCTGAGTTGTTTGGAAAAGGTCAGATTTTGCCATACCCAGGATGAGTTCGCTCCATCAACATGCTTTCTTGTGGTACAAGAACAGCTAGTATGTGGTCTGATTACATAGATATTAATGACATTTATACAAGGGATGGGGGAGGTTGACTTTTTTCTTCCCACGATTCTCATTGCTCTTGGCAAAAGACTTTAGACCCTTCACAAAATGGAAAATTTTAAATGTTCAATGTAAATAATAGTAATAATTAGCAAGAAAATTATTCAATTTTTTAGAAGAATACTCACAAGATGGCTAACTTTTTTTTTTTTTTTTTTGCTTAGGAAGGTATTTCATATCTCACTTTTGATGCTATGACACTCTATTTTGATAGAATTTTTGAGTCTTTTTAAAAATCTTGAAAACTACCCTGGTAGCAATGGGAGTAACAGAATTAACTACAACTAAGATCATGGCATCTGGTCCCATCACTTCATGGCAAATAGATGGGGAAACAGTGGAAACAGTATCAGACTTTATTTTGGGGGCTCCAAAATCACCACAGATGGTGATTGCAGCCATGAAAAGACGCTTACTCCTTGGAAGGAAAGTTATTACCAACCTAGACAGCATATTGAAAAGCAGAGACATTACTTTGCCAACAAAGGTCCGTCTATTCAAGGCTATGGTTTTTCCAGTGGTCATGTATGGATGTGAGAGTTGGACTTGAAGAAAGCTGAGCACGGAAGAATTGATGCTTTTGAAATATGGTGTTGGAGAAGACTCTTGAGAGTCCCTTGGACTGCAAGGAGATCCAACCAGTCCATCCTAAAGGAGATCAGCCCTAGGTATTCATTGGAGGGACTGATCCTGAAGCTGAAACTCCAGTACTTTGGCCACCTCATGCGAAGAGTTGACTCATTGGAAAAGACCCTGATACTGGGAGGGGTTGGGGGCAGGAGGAGAAGGGTGATTAGCTGTATCTTAGAAATGCTTACTCACATCTCTAAGCCTCTATTTCCTTACCTGTGAAAAGGATAAAATTCTGTAAGATTTAAATGAAAGAACATTTTGTAGGGCTTAACACATTTCTATATGTTCCAGGTCTTCTTTTCTCCCTCCCAAGCCAATCTGTTTACATCACCTTGTGATAGGTTTTCATCACTATAACTTTACTAAACAATGTCTAAAATTCTACCATCTGAGTATAGTTTGATGGAAGGAGTTAAGCATCTTAAAAAAAATTTTAAGTTTAAAACTCCTTGGGTCACACTGAATTGCACATGCTCTAATTCAAAAAAACAAGTTAGGTCTTCCATTCAAAGTACTGTTAAAAGGTAGGCACTTCTGTCTTCACAAACCAGTAAGATAATTTCTAACATTCAGAATTCAAGCATATTCATTTCAAAAGCATGTAGTCACTGCATCTGGGCAACTGTTTAATCAAAAAGTTGAAGAGCAGAGATGTCAAAGACACTTTCTCTGATGGAACATTTACAACTTGTGGCTATTGGACCTTCTCTATCACAGTCTGCCTTCAACCAATTCTCTTTCCTTGTTGGAATAAGGACAAATGAGCATAAACTCTGACATGAAATACATCAGATAGCTACCCAAAATACTCTTCCAAATCTGTGAGTTATTTAACCTTAATCTATCCTGAAAACCACAATAGATTTCCATCTTCTTGAAAAGAAAGAAAGCAAGTGGATATTCTAAATGATCTTTTCAGGCTTACATATCTCTTTCAAAACATTTCACAGTTTTCCCCACTTCATTCCTAACCCCACCTCCATCTGCCCCGTGAGTACTTGCATAAAGTAGGGCCTTAAATGCTTCTGATGATAAATGAGTTGTCAATGCACAGACAAATCCCCTTTTCCAAAGCCTCCTGGAGTAGGAGCATATTCTACTTCCTCCTAAAGACCCCAGAACTACCTGTGCACTGGCACGCACAGAAGAAAACTTTTATTCACAAATTTAAGCTACATTAATCTGCTGAAAGGAGGATAGATACTTAAATGGAGTTTCAAATAACCCTCGCCTTTGAGATCATCTGTGCTCACAGCCCAATATTTGTACAAGATGAAATGATTTACTGAATCAAGCCTGGAAAAATTGGAGGGCAACTCCAAAAGGCAAGAACATGCTGCCGAGTCCATCACTCATCCTGCCAGGGAAACTTTTTGTAGTCTCCAAACTGTTATGAGACACTGCTCTCTCTCCAGGACAGAGAAATCATCGAAAAGGCGGGAGGTGTGTTGGCTGCACAGCCAGAGTAAAGAACTGGAGTTCTTGGCAGGGCACTTCCACCTCAAAAGCAGACAGAGTCCTGGAAGGGCTCATGCGTAAACAAAGCAGGGAGACAGCTTCAGCTCTGCAGCAAGGCTCATCCTTTCCCAGATCAAAGCCTGCACCAGAGAGACAGCCCTATAGAACAGAGTGTCCTTTTTGGAACATCCAGCTCCAGGGGGGAGGCTTGAACTGGAGCCACAACCTTGCCACCTGTATCCAATGGCTTAGATGCAAAGGCTTTCATAGGTTGGGGAGCCCACAGCTGCTCCAATGACAGAAGATCAATGGAAAGATAAGACAAGGCAAACAAGAGAAGTTCCTACCTTGCAAGCTCAGATCAGCTACTCTGAGAAAAAGAAAATGCATCCAGCCAACCCCGGCTCTCTCTAGAGTGTCGAAAGGGGGTGGCAATCAGTACAGGCTCATGGCCGAGCTGTTTGCCTGGCTCTCTACTCTGCCACTTCCTAACTGGGTAAGCTGGGCAGGCTACTGGATGTTTCTATGCCTTGGTTTCCTCACCTGCAAAAGGAACCTAATAGTTAGTAACTGCTCCACTGGCTTTAATGAGTGACTGGTACAGAAGAAAGCTCTAAAATATGTTGCAATGATCATTTGAAAGTCCCATGGTCCTGAGTTTGAACAAGTTCTGCTAATTGGTAGTTTTGTGAACTTGGGGAAACAACAATATGGGATGACTTCCTGCATCTGTAAAACGGAAGTTCACCCAACCCTGGTGGGGTTGTCATGGAGATTTGACTTTATTTAGCACAGAGTAGGAAGGAATTCAGTAAGTGCCACCTCTGTTTATTATCATTTTTCCTGACTTTGAAAGAAGAAAGCCCACAGGACTGGTCAGATGGGAAGAGATACAGCTAGTAAAATGGAGAATCCTCTTAGACCCCCAAAGCTTCATCCATATGCAAAAGAGATACATCCCTGGGGATGATTGGGTCCTGGTGCTTTAAATACACAGCTAATTATATTTTAAGAGAGAAGAGGGAACCTGGAAGTATTCCCAAATTTAACATCTGCAAGCAGAGAGGATGACGAAATGCATTAGTACTGAAGAATAACTTTCTCCCATCTTCTCAGAAAACATCTGGGGTATTACCCTCCCCTCTACTCATTCCCTCACCTCCCACCCCAAAGCTGACTCTTGGCTGACAGTTTATCAGAGATAAATGGAAACACCTGGGAACCAGATAAGGCCAACTGAGCTTGATCAGCTGAGGAGACCTTGGGAACTCATGCCACTCAATATTTCTCTTTCCACACCAGGTGAGGCTCGGAGTATCCTCTAGCCTGTGATGGATGGCAAGGTACACTTTCACATCCACTCTTTCCTTCATTCCTTCCAAACAACCTCAAGAGGTCAGCTGGCCCAGGTTCCTGCCTGAGGTAGGTCAACACTGAAACCATCATGTAACTTAGATGGCTATTGACCCCGCTTTTAACCACTTCCACCAAAAGACTTTCAGGACTAACTGTATTTGTTCAAATTTTTAATCACCTTTTCCTTTATCAAACCAAACCCATTCCAGCTAAAATTTCTCATCCCTAAGGAAATATAAGACCTTTAACATTATCTTTTGTACCCTGCGGTCAGGCCAAAAAGAAAAAAAAAAAAAATATATATATATATATATATATATTGCCATTACACTGTAATAACCTCCTCAACTTGAAAACTTTAAATCTCCTTTTTTTTCCCATGTCCATTGCATTATCCAAAACTATTCTGTCTCTTTTAACCTTTCTTCAAAGGCCTTACTTGTCTTTCCTTTAATTAGCATGTTCCTTTTCTCTCAACTCACTCCAGCTTCTACACATTATTTAGAGACCAAAACTTAACAGCAGATCTAGCTGTAATTACAGTGAGATAATTCCAGTGTGTGTTTCAGCACACCCACCACCTGGATGTATGATCCCTATACAAGTAATATAACATTCCTGGGCCTTAGTTTCCTTAGCTACAGAGTTGTTTCAACCATAAAGAACAAGAACTGTGAGCAAGTCAATAGGAAGACGGACCACCAGACAATGGAGACATTTTAAAAGAATTAAATTTAGAGAGACACATCAGAATTAGCTAATTCTAACCATCATAATTAGCTAGTTGAAGAGAAGAGAGCAATCCTACTAGATGGAATTGCATGTGCAAAGGTCCTAGGGCCCAAACTCCTGGACCAGTATAGCTAGATCTCAGATAACAAGGGGAACCGGATTGGAAATGAGGCTGGTGAAGGAAGTATGGGCTAGTAACATTTTAATCCTGATAAGCCATGGTGAGGACTTTAGTCTTTATTCTAAAGGCACTGGGAAGGTGATACAGTTATAAGCAGATTGGTTTATTTTTATGGAATACTGACCACAGAATGGATTGGACACACAGTAGACCTGGGCAGAATAGAAGGCTTTGGAGGTAATCCCCGGGATGGGACTGTGAGAACTTGGACTGTGGTGGCAGCTGTGAAGGTGAAGAGACATGGATAGAGTTGGAAATGAGAGTCAGCAACCCTTCCTGATCCATGGTGGGAAGGGAGAAAGAGGTGTCAGGGATGGCTGCCAACTGTCTGGCTCGCTCGTCTTTGGCTGTAGGTGCTATTTACTGAGGGGATGCTGGAGGAGGAAGGATTTTGAGGGGAAAGCTATGAGTTCAGTTTTGGGACATGCAGAGTTTGAAGCACTGTGAGATGGCCAAGCTGAGATGTTGAAGAGGCAACTGGATTTATGATTGGGAGCTCTGACGAGAGTCTAGCCTGGAGATATAAATTTAAGAGTCATCAACATATAGATAATAATTAAAACCATAAGCATGGACGGGATCACAAAGGGAGGGTGTAGAATGTGAAGGAGAAGAGAGCCTTGCAATTTTCCAATATTTAATAGCTCGGAGGAAGGAGATGAGCCAGGAAAAAGACTGAAGAGAACCCCCAGAGGGAGAAGAAAATTAGGAGAGTGTTAGGTCATGGAATTCAAAGGAGGAGGTGTTTTGAAAAGAGAATGTCAACAGCAAGGCTGTTACATATGCTTATCCTAATGACCTAGTCCAGGTGACATTCCTATTGAATTTTCATGTTTGTGTGCAGTCCTGGGTTTTTCCATCTTGGAATTTTGCCATCTTCCTATGCACACTGTGGCTTACCGATGGATGTTGTGACCAAACTTTCTATCTAACGTGATTAGTATAAGAACACTGGGTTACATCTCACTTGTCCAGATGCCTTGGTAATCCAGAATGCAGTCAAGAATTAAGTAGGAAAAAATAATCTGAAAAACTCAACGATTATTCAAAAGTCTGGTTACTAGTATTTATGTGTTTAGTAATAGGAGCCCTTATTTAGCTCTCATGGGTACAACCTTTCTCTTGTAAGTTTTTAAAAAGTTGATATTTGGTTTCTCAGTTCAGTTCAGTCACTCAGTCGTGTCTGACTCTTTGCGACCCCATGAATCGCGGCACACCAGGCCTCCCTGTCCATCACCAACTCTGAGTTCACTCAGACTCACGCCCATCGAGTCAGTGATGCCATCCAGCCATCTCATCCTCTGTCGTCCTCTTCTCCTCCTGCCCCTAATTCCTCCCAGCATCAGAGTCTTTTCCAGTGAGTCAACTCTTCGCACGAGGTGGCCAAAGTACTGGAGTTTCAGCTTCAGCAATATTCCTTTCAAAGTAATCCCAGGGCCGATCTCCTTCAAAATGGACAGGTTGGATCTCCTTTCAGTCCAAGGGACTGTCAAGAATCCACAATAAAATGGAAAAAGCCTTGAGGGGAGGGACTAGGGTGGAGGAAGATCTCAGAGGCTACAGAAACTGTTACAGTATTATTACGGGTTATTAGAAAGTAGATTAAAATCCACCCAAAGTAGGCAATGGAACAAAAACATAGAAATCCGAATCTATTTAGCAGGATAAATATATCCTATACCTTAGTCATCTTTGTGGAAAATATCATAGTATATTGCCTGACAAAAACATAGTAACCAAACAAATTTTAAATAAATGTTTGCTATATTAAAATAGAACAAAAAGGCTTAGCATGTGATTTTTCATGTTTTTCTGTCCTTGTATTTTCTACACACTAGTAGTGAGAACTGGGGGCATAGGGGACTCCAAGATAATTTTTTGGTAGGAGTATATGATAGGAAGTGATGTGAATATCAGATTATTCTAAGATGTTAGGACATATTGCTGGCTTCAAGTCCCATCAGTTTTTTCATCTATTATAAAATTTCCAATTGGCCTTTAACCCAGTGGGTTCACAGCCATTGATTATCACTGCCTAGGTTTAGTATATCATTGTTGTTGTTTTTCAGTCACCAAGTTGTGTCAGATGCTTTGTGACCCCATGGACCACAGCATGCCAAGCTTCCCTGTCCTTCACTATCTCCCTGGGTCTGCTCAAACTTGTGCCCATTGAGTTAGTGATGCCATCCAATCATCTCATCCTTTTGTCCTCAATCTTTCCCAGCATCGGGGTCTTTTTCAATGAGTTGGCTCTTCACATCAAGTGGCCAAAGTATTGGAGCTTCAGCTTCAGCATCAGTCTTACCAATGAGTATTTAAGGTTGGTTTCCTTCGTTGGTTTGATCTCCTTGCTGTCCAAGGGATTCTTAAGAGTCTTCTCCAGCACCACCAATTCAAAAGCATCAATTCTTTGGCACTCAGCCTTCTTTATGGGCTTCCCAGGTGATGCTAGTGGTAAAGAACCCGTCTGCCGGTGCAGGAGACATCAGAGATGCAGGTTTGATCTCTGGGTTGGGAAGATCCCCTGGAGGAGGGCATGGCAACCCACTCCAATATTCTTGCCTGGAGAATCCCAAAGACTGAGGAGTCTGGTAGGTTATAGTCCCTAGGGTCACACAGAGTTGGACACAACTGAAGTGACTTATTCATGAAATTATTTCATTGGGAGCTGAAAAACCAACTGGTGAACTCTACAGCAGAAACAAGTTTCTTCAGCAAATTGCTAGGAGAAAAGGCAAGGGGGACCCTACAGAATACAAGAGACTTACGACAAACAATAACCAAATTCAGTGTGGAGTCTTTGTCCTGTTTGTTTGTTTGTTGTACTTAGTCACTCAGTCATGTCTGACTCTTTGCAACCCCACAGACTGTAGCCTGCCAGGCTTCCCTGGTAGCTCAGTTGGTAAAGAATCTGCCTGCAATGCAGGAGACCCTGGTTCAATTCCTGGGTCAGGAAGATCCCCTGGAGAAGGGAGGCTTTGTCCTGCTTATTAGCAAAGAAACATTTATGAGTCAACTAGGGAAGTTCTAGCACTGACCCAAAACATGATTCAGTTAAGGACTTGTTATTTTCAGGTATGACAATGGGATTGTAATGGCATATTTTTAAAAGTCCTTATCTTACTGAGATAGTACTGAAATACTTGTGGATGAAATGATATGATGTCTGGGATTTGTTTCAAAATAACCCTGGAGATGGGACTGTGGGCCATGGAGATGCTCAGGAAGTTCTGCCTGGGGAGAGATGAGACAAGATATTATTATAGCAGGATGGTGAGAGCCTGAGGTTCATGTGCCATGTACTCTAATCTCTGTAAATGCTTGAAATGTTCCTTTTAAAAAGCTTTAAAATAGAGAGGAAAAAAAGTCATTTCTTTTCACCTTGTTGTTATGGAAGAGAATACTTCTAAAATGCTTTCTGTATCAATGTGGACAAAGCAGATTATTTGGAAATTCTGACAGTGAATACAAAGGGAAATCAGAAGAGTGATGTCACCAAGTCTGAGGGCATGACTTTCGATGCCTGAATTTTTGAAACACCAGACTGAAGCCAGGGTTAGGAAGGAAATCACTCCCCATCAGACAGTCAGAACTTCAGCTCCTCAGCTAGAAACTAATTTCTAATGGAAGACACTCCTAAACTTCAGTTCAAGCTGCAAAACACTATGAGCCTCAAACTCAGCTCTCTGTCTGAAAGGAGGCCTCCTGGCCACCAAGTCTCCTAGTTTGAAACCTGAGGCTCTTATCCTTCTTCCTCCTTTGCTTCATGTTTCTCTGCTCCAGAGAACTCACTCGTTTGTTTGCTAACTCAGCGGTAGCCATGAGGATCTGGGGCGGCTGGGCGTGGCCAGTTGAGGGAATCCCCAGCATCTGCTGAAGGCTTTTGCACCCTCCGTGTCTGTATGTTCACTTATGTTCTTCCCTGAGTTCAAGAAGCTGATCCACCAGAATCTTACTCATCTTTCAAGGGCCATTTTAAATGTCATCAAATACACAGGTCTTTTCCCAACCTGCTCCTCAGAGCTAAGGGAACCTTCCTTGAATTCCCCCCAATTCTTTGCTTGTGGATCTTTTATAAAATAGTTAAGTTCCTAGAGCCCCAACTGGGCAGTTCATCCCTTGAGGGCCGGAATATGTCTCTACCTCTGTGACCATCCCCAGAGCCACACACCCTTTCCTCAGCCTTCCCCTCCTGTGCAGAGCAGCCCTTGACCTTGCAACGCTCTTTGACCATTTGTCTCTGCCTTCCTATCCCCTCTGCCTCCTTCCTGCTACCTCGCCTTTTCCATATGGCCCATTCCCACACTGCCTCTGTCTCCCCCTAAGCCGAGAAGCACACGCATCAGGGAAGAGAAGGGTCGGTTTCACACCAGGGTCTCAGCCGTATCTTCGGGTTTTCCTGCAGCAAGCCATTTGGCTGGTGACTGCTGAACTGGATGAGAAATCTCAGCCTGACACAGGAGTCCTCAGGCTCCCACTGCCTCGTGTGCCAATCACAGATTTCTGGATCAACAAACCCCTCCTTCAGTCAATAGAAGCTTTGTGAGCTGAACAACAGATGCCACAGGGACTAGAAGGCAAATAAATATGGTTATTCAACATTCTGTCGCACTGTGTATAATTCAGGAAATTCAATTATGGTTTCCCCAGCAACAGTAACTGAACTTCAGGCCTGGCACACAAGGGGTTGACCCTCACGCCTCCACATGTCGGGGACAGTGCAAATCTGGCAGACTTACAATTGCCATTGGAAATCTAACTGGAGCCTCCAAAACCCTGGGCTTCCAAACTTAAAGCTGTTTTTCAGCAACTAATATAAAGACTTGGGGGAAAAAAGTACTCACATGATCTCAGACATGAATAGGGATGGGACGATTAAGCAGCATGGGCACAATTCCAGCCTCAAGATACATTTGAGGCACAGAATGGCAAGCAGGACCTTCTTACGGAATGTGAACTGTCAGGATGAGACCTGCAAACCACCTAGAGCAGGGTTTACAACCTGGAGTCTGTGAAGTCTGTAAAGAGACCTATGCCATGGATTTAGAGCACAGATTCTGAGGCCGGACTTTGCAGGTTCAAATCCTAGGTCTTCTGCATGACCTCAGGCAAGGTACTTACATTTTCTGTGCCTTAGTTTCCCCATCCATAAAATGGAGATGATGCCGTTGGTAGACGATAGGGTTATTTGGTTAGTTTGCCTTTGAAGCAGAGAGTATTATTAGACCTCTTGGCGGGATTTACTCATGACAGCTCTGAGCTATTTTTCATGACCCCACTTGTGATTCTGTGCCTGAGCCAAGATCGCAATTGGGACATGTTGCATATGTACTACCTTGAGTTGGTTCTTTTTTATTTTCTTAGCAAACCATATTTCTTCTTGCACTCCTCACTCCTCTGTGAACTCAGATTAAGCCCTCTCCCATCTAGAGAGCAAGGCAAGGGTTAGATTTTGTTTTTGAAAAGACTCACAAGCTTGCACGGCAGCAGGTTTTTCCACAGTTTGACAGTTCCAGTTCAACTCAATGCTGCTGATTTATAAGACACTGAGCTCACTGCCTTTCTCCCCTCTTCTCCCCCAGTCATTTCTCAATCGAGTTGCACTGGCTGGAAACATCTGAGAAAGAAATTTACTGAGAGATGCACAGACAGCCTATTCACATTCCAGAATTTCCAGGAGCCTTCCCCAGAGGACCTGGTGGTAAACTGTTAACTCATGCACATCCCCTGGCCAGTGTCCCTGCGCCTCATCACCCTCCTGGCTGGTGCAGACAGCACCCAGGCTTCCTGCTTCCAAACTCGGCTTCCTCAACTCTAAGCCTACGTGATGAAGCTAACACAGCACACACTGTTCTCAAGCCTTGCCCAGCCTTGCCTGTGACAGCCAGATTAGACAGGAAACTGAGGACAGAAGGTATCCAATGGATTTAGTGAGTTAGTTGTCTGAGCGCTTAAAAATTCTAAATTAATGCCACTGTACATGTGGTTGCTTCTTTCTCATTAGTGGAACTCTGCTTAAAATAACTCATTTGAATAAAGGCTTAATGGAGGTTCAGAACAATGCCCTTGCTGAACTCATGTACTTCCTCTTTCTTTCCCCTCTCCCCTAACCAGCCTCTCTCCCACACCAATTTGGTCTTAACACAGAAAGTTCTAATCTGAAACTGGTGTTTTCCACTAAGCTCTCCATTTCTGCTTGAAGTAATTAGCAAGGGCCACTTTCTGCATCTTGTTCTCAGACATGTCTTGGTCAATTAGTGCAATGTCGCAGCCGTGTATAGTTATTGTAACTCCAGCTGCGAGCTGTTAATAATAAACTTACCCACAGGACAATCATGCCATATGGTTGATGGTCAATCAAGACTAAAATATGCATTAGGAAGAAAAAAAATGCTGTCAACAGTGAGGCGGTGTAGGTCATTGATTAGGATGCTGGTTCCATAGAACAGAATTTGGGTTAGTAGCGCACAGAGGCGTCTCTGCCTTTCCAGGACCCTACCATGTTTGTCCTGGGACACAAAAGCATGATAACAAAAATGACACAGCTGGAACCAGAAGACAAGCAGACAAAACATGGTGCAGTGTGTAATATGGGTTGGGGAATAGGGATTTGTTGAAAAGAAACATAGCTCAGATTCTTTGCTAGGAAAAGGAGACAGATCTACATTGTGGTCATGGGAAATGACCTGTGTGCTACACGACGAATCTCATTTAATGGGAGTTTTGAGGCAAATAAAAATAAACTGATTTGTGGCTAATGAGTGAAGGAGGAGCTGTAACCCACCCAGGCAATTTCAATTAACTTCTTGGCCAGGATCAAAAGACTTTTGGATTATTTTGATTTCCTTTTGAATTTTGAATGGGAGGTGGTGATTTGGCTGAGGGTGGGGGTGGGGAGGGTCTGGTCTTCAAAGCAGGTTCTTCAAGCTACTTACTGCTTCTGGCAAGTAGCTGAAACTTGACTTTTGTCGTAGCTGCCCTGGTAGAAAAGCAAAAGGCAGGGCCAACAAAGCATCTACACATTTCAGAGGCAAAACTAATGGTTCTATGTCAGTTTTACCGGAAATAGTAAAGAACCAGTGCAGAATGGTGTCCTGTAAAGTAAAAAACCATGACAAAAAAGCCTGTGCTTTTTTGTCTATTTTCTTGTTTGTTTAAACGACAAGTTCTTTATGCAACATCTATCACGGATCTCTCTCAATCACACACCAGGGTCCAGACCCTCCACACCATAGCAGTTATCTGTCAACATTTTCTAATTAGAAGTGCAGGTTAAATTCCTTCATGCAAACTTTTCTTTGAATTTAAATACTCCCTCCCACCTCCTAGGAAAGATCCTCTCTTTATTTTCTACTCTTTTTTTTTTCCCCCTCCTGGACAAAAAATGAAATGATTCCATTCTTGCTGAGATTACTTTTCCACTGAAATATTTTTTCTCCACTGAAAACAAAAGACCTTTTTCATTGCCATTTAAAGGGTGATCACACAATAAAGGCCTTATTAAAAGCCCAGAGCCCTGTTTACTTGCTGTGGAGCTTGACTTGATTACCTGATAATGAAAGTGCTCTGCTAACCATGGGACTGACCACAGGGTTGGCTGTCCTGGGGTTGTGCCCTCTTCAGAGGAAGTGGTATTTGTGATTACACTTTTGTCTTTGAGAAGGCAGACTATTCTCAGCCCTCCATGGAAGTCTCAGGAAGACTGCTGTACTGTCAGGAAACAGGTATACATACACACATACAAACTTCTCCTCTGTGCCAGTTAGTTGGTTGTTAAGAGTTTGCTGAATTTCCTGTCATTCTGACTATTTCACTAACTCAGTGGTCCTTAGCTAGGGGTCCACTTTGCCACCAGCAGACATCAGTAAAGTCTGAAGATGGTTTTGGTTGTCACAATATCACAACTGGGGTAGAAGAGGGCTCCCTCTGGCATCCAGTGTATGCTGCTAAAGATCCTACAATGCACAGGGCACCCTCCTACCCCCCACCCTCCCCGCACACATACAAAGAATTATCTGGCCCAAAATGTCAGTAGTGCCTAGGTTGAGAAATACTACACTGACTTAACCAGCATAATTTGAGGTAACTGGATAGATTGATGGATTTAGGCTCAGACTAAAAGCAATGAGACAAAGAGCTACCAGATTCCTCTTTCATCATCGCCACTTTGCCCCACAAAAGAGCTAGGTAGGCCTGATCACATCAGTTCTGACTAAGCCAGTTTTCTTTGTGATGTTACAAAGCAGGGGTAGGCAAAACACAGTCTGATAGGGCTGCCATCTGTTTTTGTATAGACACCTGGCTTTTACATTTTTAAATGGTTGATTTAAAAAAAGAATAATAATATCTTATGACATGTCAAAATTATATGAAATTTAAATTTCAGTGCACCCTGGCTCTGCTCATTTGTTTACAAGTTGTCTGTGACTGTTTTTACAAATACGGCAGCAGAGTAATAGCCACAGACAATATGGGCCTAAAGCCTAGAACATTAACTATCTGGCCCTTTACAAAAATAGTTTACTGATCCATAATATAAAACTTAAGACCAATTATATGGCCTACACAGCAGAGTCAATGATTTCACGGAGGGACTGGATCCCCCAAGTCACTGGAATATGTACATGAATAATGGTACATCATTTCTACACATTGTACACTCAGATATCATCAGGTTGGTAAGGGGCCCCTTATATACAAGTTATTTTTTCCAATTTTTCCATCTATAACTTTCTTACTCCTAATAAAACTTTCATCAATTGTGGCTTCAGAACTAGGCTCTCTTCTTAGCCTCTTTCCCCAGCTTTAACCTGAATTGGGGATAGGAAGCCAACAGGAGAAGACCAGAGGGCGTGGTTTATCCTCCAAGGGGTCCTTAGCCCTGAGTAAGGAGAGAAAAACATAAGAGCATACCAACCACAAACTCCCATCACTCCCCACTGAGACTGACATCCTCTTACTCTGTCAAAAATGTTTGGGTGCCCAACAATGCTATCCTGCCACACCTCCAGCAAAAATGAGTGTTTAGGAATATTTGCACATACTCACACAGACATGAAGAGGTTAGCTGGGACAGGACTCCACACACAAAGGAGTTGTTGCTGCTTAAAGTCACCAATTAAATATCAGAAAAGTGTGGTAGGGAGGAGGGATGGAGACTTACTGTTTCAAGGGACAGAGTTTCAGTTCAGGAAAGTGAAAATCTGGGGAAATGGATGATGATGAGAGTCACACAGCAAGGAGCATGTAGCTAGTACCACTGAACTGTACCGTTAAATATGGTTAAAGGAGTATGTTTTATATTATGTGGTTTTTACCACAATTAAAAAAAAACATTGAAAAGAAATTCCTGTCCCTGTTCAAAGGGTTAAGTACTACCCCTCCTACCCACCACACACACACACACACACACACACACACACACACACTGTAGCTTGGCGACACAACATGGACACACAAAGGAGGCTATGAGAATACAGAAGGATAAACCATTTATGGATTTGGAGGTGATGATGTCAGTGATAAGAAGGAGAAGGAAGGCACCACCATTTATTGATGTGTAGGGAAATATTCCAAGCACTTTATTTAAAACCTGAAATGTTGATAGTAAAACTGAACTATGAGCAGTTGAGTAACTTGCCTAAGGGCACACAGCTAGTAAGGTAGAAGGGCCAGAATCCAAACCACTTTTGTCTGACTGCTCTTTTCTCCATGTCCAGGGAATATCTCATTGAAAAGGTAGGATGTGAAGGGGACTGCAAGGGTGAGTAAGATTCAGACTGTCAGACTGGAGGGAAGAAAGCATTCTAAATAGAATAAAGACATGGGAAGAAAAAATAGACACCAGAATGGGCACGTCATATTAAGGGTGCTTCAGAGATGGAAAAGACAGATCTCTTGGAGGTACAGAGTTTGCACACAGCAGGCACTACTGGAAGGGTGTAATTGGGCTTAAACATTGTCAAATGCAGTCAATTTTAGGAATAGGTCTTTCGAAGTCTTGACATTTGATGTTGAGTCCATACGGAAGAAATGTGCTGTAGTAAAAAGGTTACTAATAGGACAGCTTTATTCATAACTGCCCAAACTTGCAGGCAACCAAGATGTCCTTCAATAAGTAAATGAATAAACAAACCTTGGTACATCTGGACAATGGAATATTTCAGCAATAAAGTGAACTATCAAGTCACCAAAAGAAATGGAGAACCCTTAAATGCATATTGCTAAGTGAAAGAAATAGATCTGAAAAGGCTACTGCTCTATGATTCCAACTAGATAACATTCTCAAAAAGGCAAAACTATGGAAACAGAAAAGGAAAGGGGTCTGGAGACAGGGAGGGAGGAATGAGTGGATGAAGCACAGGGGAACTTTGGGGCAGTGAAACTGTTCTGTATGATCCTATTAATATAATGGGGGCTACATGCCATTTTACATTTGTCAAAACCCACAGAAGGTACAACACCAGAAATGAACCATAATATAAGCTATGGACATTCATTTCAGTTCAGTTGCTCAGTTGTGTCCAACTCTTTGCAACCCCATGGACTGCAGCATGCCAGACCTCCCTGTCTATCGCCAACTCCTGGAGTTTACTCAAACTCATGTACATTGAGTCAGTCATGCTATCCAACCATCTCATCCTCTGTTATCCCCTTCTCCTCCTGCCTTCAATCTTTCCCAGCATCAGAGTCTTTTCAAATGAGTCAGTCCTTTGCCTCAGATGGCCAAAGTATTGGAGTTTCAGCTTCAGCATCAGTCCTTCCAATGAATATACAGGGCTGATTTCCTTTAGGATGGACTGGTTGGATCTCCTTGCAATCCAAGGGACTCTCAAGAGTCTTCTCCAACACCACAGTTCAAAAGCATCAATTCTTCGGTGCTCAGCTTTCTTTATAGTCCAACTCTCACATCTATACATGACTAATGGAAAAACCATAGCCTTGACTAGACGGACCTTTGTTGGCAAAGTAATGTCTCTGCTTTTTAGTATGCTGTCTAGGCTGGTCATAACTTTTCTTCCAAGGAGCAAGTGTCTTTTCATTTCATGGCTGCAGTCACCATCTACAGTGATTTGGAGTCCAAAAAAATAAAATCTGCTACTGTTTCTCCATCTATTTGCCATGAAGTGATGGGACCAGATACCATGATCTTAGTTTTCTGAATGTTGAGTTTTAAGCCAACTTTTTCACTCTCTTCTTTCACTTTCATCAAGAGGCTCTTTAGTTCTTCACTTTCTGCCATAAGGGTGGTGTCATCTACATATCTGAGGTTATTGATATTTCTCCTGGCAGTCTTGATTCCAGCTTGTGCTTCATCCAGCCCAGCGTTTCTCATGATGCGCTCTGCATAGAAGTTAAATAAGCAGGGGGACAATACACAGCCTTGATGTACTCCTTTTCCTATTTGGAACCAGACTGTTGTTCCATGTCCAGTTCTAACTGTTGCTTCCTGACCTGCATATAGATTTCTCAAGAAGCAGGTCAAGTGGTCTGGTATTCCCATCTCTTGAAGAATTTTCCAAAGTTTGTTGTGGTCCACACAGTTAAAGGCTTTGGCATAGTCAATAAAGCAGAAATAGATGTTTTTCTGGAACTCTCTTGCTTTTTCAATGATCCAACGGATGTTGGCAACTTGATCTCTGGTTTCTCTGCCTTTTCTAAATCCAGCTTGAACATCTGGAAGTTCACGGTTCATGTACTATTGAAGCCTGGCTTGGAGAATTTTGAGCATTACTTTACTAGTGTGTGAGATGAGAGCAATTGTGCAGTAGTTTGAACATTCTTTGGCATTGCCTTCGAGATTGGAATGAAAACTGACCTTTTCCAGTCCTGTGGCCACTGCTGAGTTTTCCAAATTTGCTGGCATATTGAATGCAGCACTTTCACAGCATCATCTTTTAGGATTTGAAAGAGCTCAACTGGAATTCCATCACCTCCAATAGCTTCGTTTGCAGTGATGCTTCCTAAGGCCATTAGTTAATAATAATGCATCAGTGTTGGCTCATTAGTTATAACAATTGTAGTACATTAATGCAAGATGGTAAAAAACTGAGGAAATAGCAGTTCACTCAATCTTTTTCTTTTTTCGTAAAACTAAAATTACTTGAAAAAAGTATTAATAAAAAATTTAAAAATGATTGCAGACTAGACCCAGATTCAAACCAACACTTGAGCAAATTGCAGCCTCCCTGAGTCTTACAAACCAGGAAGTCACTACATGGCTCACCACCAGGAGACATCCCCTGATTCTGAGATAATGTACATGGGCTGAATTTTCTCCCTTTGTTGAAGAGTGAGAGAGAGATCCAATGTGCCTGGGCCTCAGGTTCGTGAATGTTGGCCCTGAGAGGGTTTGGATATTTGAAGCCAGGGATTAGACCCATGACATCACTTTCCTCTTGCATATGAGGTCATTTTGCATTTATGGGCCCCAATTACCTAGACGTTTGTGGTTGTGATTGTTGTTTGTTTAGAGTAGTTACCAAATCCCAACTTCTTCAAGCATTAAAAGAAGTGTGTTTTTCAATGCTCATTATTTTGCAGCATGATAGAAACTGGCACCCACAAAAGGCGTTGACTTCAAAGGAGTAGACTGAGAATTAGGATGTCTTCCTTCTCCACCAAGCTTTTGAGCTTGTGCACTGAGCTCGCTGACAGAAAGCTGGCCTGTGCCAGCCCCCCAGCTGCTGTGTGAATGACAGCATGACTGGCAGCCCCTGGTGGCCTCTGAAGATGGACTAATATTTATAGGCAGAGGCGCCCTTTAGTGTCAATGAATCACCCCTCACCTCATTTCACCGTGGCGTCCGTGCCCACTTCACAGAGCTGCCCCAGGCAGAGGAGGGCAGAAGCCTGAGCTTCTATCACAGGTCTGGGTTAACCTTAATCCCTCAGTCACAGTTATCATTAGCAGGTTCCAGCAGGCACCATAGAAATAATAAAACCATCCTTTCAGAATACTGCTCACGAAGGAGCTGAACGCAGGTGCCAAGTCGGATGGGTAATTTCATTTTATACAAAAATACATGTTGGAAATCTGTATTGTTTTCAGACTGTGCCCAGTTTTTCTGCTCACATACACAGACATTTCTCTAACAGTTTGGCTAGAGTAAATAATATTACTAACTTTTACTTGTGTGTCAGCTTTGCATATACACAGCTTAAACAGATGTGCGTGTTTATAAGTTTAAAGACGCACATATGTAAAACATTTGATAGCGTATTTACTCATGTCATTGATTTAACTGAAAGACCCTGTATTTACATCTTTTCATTGTGTTATGTGGGATAGTGCTGCATACGTTGTTTACATATGTGACACGTGTGATGGAAAACCAATTGGCTAGTGGAAGTTCATTCTTCATGGGTTTGGAGGGTATTCCAGACCTAAAAAATTTCATGCCACTGAGCAAGGGGTGAGGAATGAGGTGGAGGCAGGGGGCAATGAATGTAGATTGATTCCAAAATATTTAAGGAGGGTAAAAAAAATAAAAATAAAAAGTACCCCCCCACACACACCTCGTGCTTCATATACATCACAAAATTTGAGACTATTTTTCCCAGCCAGGGAAAGAAAGAAGCTCTCTGTTTCTGGTGCCTGCCATGTGTGATGTTTGAAAGAGGGAGCAGCTTGGGCAGGGGAGGGCGACTAGGCAGCCCTATATGAGCCTCCATCCAATACTTCTCAACGAGGATTCCAGAAGGCCCGGCCTGTAAATGCCTATATTGTCTCCCTGCTCTGCAGCCTCAGGTGGCTGAACATTTTGCTCAGTCAGTCCACAAAAGTTTTCTTCTTGCATCCAAGATTTCAGGCTTTCATACCCTCTCTGTTTGGAAAAATTCAAAAATCAAAAAGGATGTGGTCTGAAGTGTTGAAGTGTTGAGCCACATATGGAAGGCAAAACTCAGGGAAATGAAGAGGCACATTTATCAGGTCTCAATGGGAGATTCTCAGGTTTGGAGTCTGGGATACAGTTATTTAAGCTACACCGGCCAGAGGTTCCTGAACTTCCTCATCCCATTGACATGCGTACATTGTGTTCTTTCTCCCACCTTCTTGAGTATGTAGGTGCCTCTCCCCTTTTGCATAGATTATAAATGTCATTCTCAATTCTGCTATTTTTCCTCCTCCTTATCAATAATTCAGGCTTGTGAATCCAAGAAAGAGCCACCTAGATTTAAATTATATATTGATGGATTTTTTGTCTTTCTCTCTGCTAGTTTGCCACAGCTCTAGGGCAAATGATCGGAGAAAGCAATGGCACCCTACTCCAGTACTCTTGCCTGGAAAATCCCATGGACGGAGGAGCCTGGAAGGCTGCAGTCCATGGGGTCACAAAGAGTCGGACACGACTAAGCGACTTCACTTTCACTTTTCACTTTCATGCATTGGAGAAGGAAATGGCAACCCACCCCAGTGTTCTTGCCTGGAGAATCCCAGGGATGGCAGAGCCTAGTGGGATGCTGTCTATGGGGTCGCACAGAGTTAGACACAACTGAAGTGACTTAGCAGCAGCAGCAGCAGGGCAAATGATCTTCCCAAGTGAGACATGCTTGTACACAGAACAGTGTTCCTAGAGCACTGCTGGTAACATTTCTTAGGTCTTATCAAGTCCTTCTAGAAATGCATGTTGTAGGACCAGTCTTCAAATATAGAAAGTAGAGACTCTCCAAAACTTACAGGCACTCTCTACTCTAAATTCCAATTGGCATGGAAACAAACAAGACTAGGGATGTTTCTGCTCCACTCTGCAGAGCAGCACCAAGTGACTGGACCAGTGTGATGGGCAGAGGGAAGGGAGAGTGTGTGACTTTGCCTTCACCCCTGACTTCCACATAGAACATACTTATTCCAGTGAAACCAGGTTAAAATCATCATTGAGGACAGCTTTAAGAAGCTTTGAGATAACTGGGACCGTTCCTATGCACAAGAACGTCATGCCTTGGCTGCTACCTCCTCCTTTTCTGGTCCTTCACTCTGTCAAAAATGGGATTTTCAAAGAAAGAGAACTGAAGAAAATGTGGAGAAGTCCACACAGGGAAAAGCGGAAAACAGGAGACCAATCCCACTTCTCCATCACTTATATCACCACCACCACCAAATCACGACTACAGAAGCTCATTTCCCTACACCTCTCAGGGGAAAAAGAAAGTTTTATGCAAATGCAGCCTTTTCAATCTGAGGGAAAGATAACCCTACACATTTTTGGAGGACTACATTTCAGCTTATGAACTGTGTTGATGATGAGCCCTCATCAGAATAGCTAAGTCTTGTGGGAAGATGTGGCTAATGGCACTCTGTCTCCATCAGGCAGTTTTCCCCTCGTGCTTGGCCTGTGTGTTATAGATGGAGTGAGCCCACCCCGGCAGGTCTGAACAAGCTGCTGATCTTTGTTGAGGTGGGAACAATCAAGTCCTCTCTCTCTGCCATCTTGGAAAAACGATCAGGGTTCTTCCCACACCATTTTATCTGAGAGTTTCCACTTTAAAACTCATGCCTTTGCTGCCTCATCCAGATTTCAAATAACTTTCTCCTTTTTCAACTTGAGCCTCAGCATCTTCTGGTCTTTACTGCTGCACCAGATCTTCCCCCGTAGCACCAATCTGCTGCCACTCATGTTGTCAGGGATGGTGTCAGGAGATTCAGATGCAGGATCCCTTGTCCTGCCTATCTCTGGGAATTTCACAGGGCAAGCTCCCCAGGTCCCTGGAGATGCACAGTGGGAAATGCTATGTGGCTTCTCCTCTTGGAGTTCCACAGTACTCATTAGTCCACACTAAAGGTCTTGAGGCTCTTCCCTATAAAGAAGCCTGCTTAGTGTCTATAGATAAGCATTGACAAGCTTAGTTTAGAACCCCATCTTTTGAGTCATGCCTCTACCATTTTGCAGAATTGTTATTCTGAGGAGCATGTGTCAGGAGATGTCGCTGATCCACATGGTGAGTCTACTCAGATCCAACTGCTTGTTATGTGTCGTGCCCCAGAAAACAAGCTCGCTCTCTCTCTTTCTTGTTCTCTCTCTAGCTTCTTTGCCTTCTCTTCAGCCCACAAGGAGACAACAGCTTCTGGTAATGCTTAAGATGCAGACCTAGGATAACCAGTCCTGAGACCTCAGCCTCAACTACTCATAGAACTTCAAGAAGTTCCTCCTGTTTGCCTTAAAGTGTCAGAGACACTGTCCTGCAAAATTATTTCTCCCTTTCTTCTGTAATAAATTTTTGGCTGGACATAAAGTCACTCTGAGTAAAACCACAGTTCTCAGCCTTCCTTGCAGCTAGGTATACCACTACAGGAAGTGCTATATGTAGCACCTAGAAACTGTGCTTACAATAAGCACGTCTTCTTCCCCTTTTCCTCCTCTCTCCTTCAGAAATAAGAATGTGATGGCAGGAGCTTGAGCAGCCACCGTGGGTCATGTGATATAAGTCACGTGTTCAGAAGAAGACTGGTCCCTGACATTGTAGAATAAGATATCAGGTCAAGAATGGCATATCTGGGTTTCTTTAATGTGAAATAGTAATAGAGTTTTGCTTTTTTTTTTTTTAGTCACTGTTATTTCGGGGGTTTGCCACTTCATCAGAATATAATTCTAATTCCTTGCCTCCTCTCTTCAGCCAACCCCTCAGAGCTCTTAAGGATAAACTAAAAGCCCAAATTATTTCCTAGGAAAACCTCTCAGAAAGTCATCTTGACTGGGAACAAATTAGCATCAGGCTGACCCCACTGGAGTGTCTCTCCTGATGGCTCTATCTGAAGATAGAATCTCTCTGCCCCCTCTATCTGGACCCTCTCCCACCTAAGACTTTTTATAAGGAGAGCGGGAGGTGGGAGTTGGCTAGGCAAACATCCACACCACAGTGATTAGCACATCAGCCAACCCAGCCTGGGTGGTCTAGTCTGAGTGGCCATATGTTTCCCCATTCCTTGCCCCAAATAACCATTCCCGGAGTTTGCCAAACTTTTTGTCCTCATGTGTTCACTTGGCTAAATTCCCACTCACCCTTCATGCCTTTCCCACATGAACCATCTAGTTTATTTGTTTGAATATACACATCATCTATTCTGATGGGCTACAGCATGGTTTGGTTCAGATTTAACCTCAAACTACTTCTAAATTAACAAACACACTATAATCCACCCACCACTGTGACCCCACCAGTCTACTCCAGGTTAAAGTCTGTAATGCTAAAGGTAGTAATTCAAATAAAGACAAAACTGAAAGTGTCACCCACAGACATTCCCTGAGCTGGTTGAGCCATAGGCCAGTGATCATTGATTAGAATTTGGTTCACTGAGAGAAACCAAAATATGATAATATGCGTGCAACCCAGTGTATACACATGAAGTTGCAATAAGTGTATGTTCATGTCTGTTTATAAGATACATGAACAATAGAGGTTAATTATTTATATATTGATAGGATAAAACTTTGAGTATACCCAAGTGTTTGGTTATAAATCTTTTCATTTATACTTTTATTATAGCAGTTATTCAACACCTGGGATTAGACAGAGTTGAAAGTACATGCTTATCCTTGGCCACTAGCCTGCAAATGCTTGCAGCACGTTTGCATCCCCTGGATCCCTAGCTTAGTGCAGCGATTCAGAAACTGCCCCTGTTTTAGAGTCAGACAGCCTCAGTTTTGAACCTTGGGTAGTAGCTGTGCAACTCTAAATGAATTTCTTAATCTCGCTGAAATTCAATTTCTAACTCAAAAAAAAAGGGGGATAATAGTACATACCTCTTACATAGTGCTAAGGATTAGATAGTACACAAAACTGTCAGAAAATAGTATCTATGATTAAATCACAGTGAGACAAACATTACGCGTTCAGGAGATATCTCCTCACTGGAGTTTTTAAGAAGCAAAAACCAGTCTTCCTAGTCTATAAATTCTTCTGTACATCACTAGGTTCCCTCTCTAAGACATTCATAGATTTGTTATGTATTTAGCCCCAAAACATAAGCTCATACTGTCTACCAGGCACTGGAAGAGAAGCTAGGGATCCTGAGATATGTTTGACATGGCCTTTGTCCTCAAGGTGCTCGGAATCTAGTAAGGAGATGCACAGGGAAAACAAAGTGTTACAGGGTTATAGATGTTTGGCTAGAAGTGCCATAGAGTTCAGTGGTGCCCAAAGAAGGGAGCATCATCTCTACCTGGGGATCAGGATATGATGATAGCAAAGACACAAAAGGTTTCAAGCAACAAGGGATTTCTAAATTGGGCTTTGAGAAATAAGCCAGCATTTGTCAGGCAGACCATCCTCAACACAAGCAGCAGAGGGAGCAAAGGTATGGGGGAAAGCGCATCAGTTTGGTTTTTGGAGGAAATAACAATAATTCCCCCCTGGCTGAGGGTTGGTGGAGAAACAGAGACCAGAATGAGAATTGGAAATGGAGCACAGGCCAGTAGGGGAGCTTAGTCCTAATCCTATAAACAGGAAGGAGCTCAATCCACAAACACTGTTCATCACCCAAGAGAAGGGCGGAGATACCCAGAGAAGGGACTGTAGCCCCAGCAGCACCAGGTTACCTAGGGTCTAGAGACAATGGAGCAGTTGTGCTCACCCACCCAGGTTGTAGGGTCCTTGCCTGGCACATCCTCTCAAATCCCCAGCAACATTCCGTCTTCTGGTCCAGCCTATCTCTCATCAAACATCAGCCACTTGGGTTTCTGTTTCCTCAAGAGTCAGTTCTCTGTTAGATGATCGTTAGCGATCTGATTTTTAAATCCCAGATATCATATCGGGACCTATCAGTTTGTTACTTATTCAAAGTTATGTATTTACATTTAAATAGGGACTTTGTGGGTAATGCTTTATACCAAATGAATAAAAACCCTAATTGGCTGCCAACAAAAAGGCTTTTGGGGGAAAAAAATTGCCCACACAAAGGCTGAAGAAACATACGGTGATACTTATAAGCTCAGTTACATATACTTTGGTCTCTATCCTAGTGATTGGCAGGTGATAGCTGATTAATATATGATGAAAGGGAAGGAGGCAGAGAGGAAGTAAGGGAAGAAGAAAGAGAAGAGATGTAACCCATAATCCTTTTTTACATGGCTTCCAGCATGGAATTTGGCTACTAAAAAGAGATATTTTTTTCTACTCCTAAGGGGGCAAAACAACAAACATAAATATCAGCTTTATTGCCACTAACCCTTTTATCCTGAAATCTGAAATATTTAAGTGTACCAAAAACTTCATTTTTGATTCTCTTATTGGATGCACAGATCTATGTTTATAGAAAGTGTTAATGGTTGCAAGGTCAAATTGCAAAAATGATTTTTTTAGAGATCTTGATATATTCTAATAAAATTTTTAATACTGGCTGTAATGTAGATTATAATACTAATGTTTCCCATGGGACTGAGTAATCAAAACTCCTCTGAAATGTCCTAGAGTTAAGGTTAGTGCATCAAAGAGCTGTAACTCACTGACATTTAATACTGGCTGATGCAACATGAAAAATTCAGTAGCAAAAACAGACTGTTGAGAAACTTTTCTTTAAGCTTTGGAGCCCAGGCAATTCACAGAATATTTCCTCCTCATACTCTGAGATCAATGTGGTTCTGACACCTTCCTCACAGATACACCATGATTTTGAAAAGACAACCAAAACCAGTCATGGGAATAATCGTATTATTGTTTAATGGGTCCTTTGGATGGTAATGTTATAACAAGAAATGAAACTTGAACTCTTTGAACTGACTTTTTCAGGAAAGCACTTTCAAACCCTTGAAAAGGAAACATCAAAGTTTGAAGGGCAGATATTAAAAAGACTCCCTCTCTTACACCAATGTGACACAAATTCAACCTGACATACATTTATAGCGAGTTTTGTGCACCAACGAAGATGAAAAGGGAAAAGACACATGCTTGTCCTCAAGGAACTTATTACCTAAGATTATCTTTCAGCTGATTGAGACCTTTGTTTCTGAATTATTATTCCCTTTCAGCCTCTGCCTATTCCAAAAGGGACTGGATGGTAGATGATTTTTAGAGGTATTCTCTTAAGATACCTCATTCAGGATAATAGGAAACATAAATTGTAGATATCATGAAAAAACGTTTTTTCACCAATAAGTTTGGCAAACACCAAGAAGTTTAAAAACAGAATGTGTTGGTAAGAACATGGCACCCTCATACATTTCTAGTACCAATGTAATCCAAAGGCATATGACCTTTATAGAAAGAAATTTGCTAGTATTTACCTAAATTTCAATGAATATACAAGTTGATGAAAAGGATATCTTTTGGGGGTGTTAGTTCTAGAAGGTTTTGTAGGTCTTCATAGAATTATTCAACTTCAGCTTCTTCAGCATTACTGTCAGGGCATAGACTTGGATTACCATAATATTGAATGGTTTGCCTTGGAAATAAACAGAGATTATTCTGTTGTTTTTGAGGTTGCATTCAAGCACTGCAATTCAGACTCTTTTGTCAACTATGATGGTGACTCCATTTCTTCTAAGGGATTCTTGCCCACAGTAGTAGATATAATGGTCATCTGAGTTAAATTCACCCATTCCAGTCCATTTTAGTTCACTGATTCCTAAAATGTTGATATTCACACTTGCCATCTCCTGTTTGACCACTGCCAACTTGCCTTGATTCATGGACCTAACATTCCAGGATCCTGTGCAATATTGCTCTTTGCAGCATCAGACTTTACTTCCATCATCACTCTAATCCACAACTGGTTGTTGTTTTTGCTTTGTCTCTGTCTCTTCCTTCTTTCTGGAGTTATTTCTCCACTCTTCTCCAGTAGCATATTGGGCACCTACTGACCTGGGTAATTCATCTTTCAGTGTCCTATCTTTTTGCCTTTTCATGCTATTCATGGGGTTCTCAAGGCAAGAATACTGAAGTGGTTTGCCATTCCTGTCTCCAGTAGATTGCATTTTGTCAGAACTCTCCACCATGACCCATCTGCCCTGGGTGACCTACACGGCATGGCTCATAGTTTCATTGAGTTAGACAAGACTGTAGTCCATGTGATCTGTTTGGTTAGTTTTCTGTGATTGTGGTTTTCATTCTGTCTGCCCTCTGATTGAAAAGGATAAAGGCTTATGGAAGCTTCCTGATGGGAGAGACTGACTGAGGGAGAAACTGGGTCTTGTTCTGATCAGCAGGGCCATGCTCTGTAAATCTTTAATCCAATTTTCTGTTGATGGCAGGGGGGTAAGGGGAGATGAGGGGGTTAATGGGCTGTGTTCCCTCCCTGTTGTTTGACCTGAGGCCAAACTATGGTGGAGGTGATGAAGATAATGGCGACCTCTTTCAAAAGGTCACGTGCGCACACTGCTGCATTCAGTGTCCCTGACCCTGCAGCAGGCCACCATCAACTCATGCCTCCACCGGAGACTCCTGGACACTTACAGGCAAGTCTGGCTCAGTCTCTTGTGCAGTCACTGCTCCTTTCTCCTGAGTTCTGGTGCATACAAAGTTATGTTTATGCCCTCTAAGAATCTGTTTTCCCAGTCCTATGTAAGTTCTGGTGGCTCTATGGTGGGGTTAACGGTGACCTCCTCCAAGAGGGCTTGTGCCATACCCAGGTCTGCTGCACCCAGTGCCCCTGCCCCTGTGGCAGGCCACTGCTGACCTGTACCTCCACAGGAGACACTCAAACACAGTTCTGGCGCATTCTCTAACTCTGCGGGGTCTCTGGGTCCTGGTGCATACAAGGTTTGTTTGAGCCCTCCAAGCATCTCTGGCAGGTATGGGGTTCGATTCTAAATGTGGTTTCACCACTCCTACCATCTTGCTGGAGCTACTCCTTTGCTCTTGGATGTGGGATATCTTTTTTTTTGGTGGGATCCAACATTCTCCTGTTGACAGTTGTTCAGCAGCAAGTAGTAATTTTGGAGTTCTCACAGAAGATGAGCACAGGTCCTTCTACTCTGTCACCTTGTTGTCCAAAAAAAGATCTCCTTTTCATTATTGGGGACTGGAATGTAAAAGTAGGAAGTCAAGAGGTACCTGGAGTAACAGGCAAATTTGGCCTTGGAGTACAGAATGAAGCAGGACAAAGGCTAACAGAGTTTTGCCAAGAGAACACACTGGTCATAGAAAACACTCTCTTCCAACAACACAGGAAAAGACTCTACAAATGGACATCACCAGATGGCCAACACTGAAATCAGATTGATTATATTCTTTGCAGCCAAAAATGGAGAACCACTATAGAGTCAGCAAAAGCATGACCAGCAGCTGACTGTAGCTCAGATCATGAGCTCCTGATTGCCAAATTCAGACTTAAATTGGCAAAAGTAGGGAAAACCAATAGACCATTCAGGTATGACCTAAATCAAATCTTACGGTTATACAGTAGAAGTGACAAATAGATTCAAGGGATTAGATCTGATAGACAGAGTGCCTGAAGAACTCTGATGGAGGTTTGTGACATTGTATAGGAGGCAGTGATCAAGACCATCCCCAAGAAAAAGAAATTCAAAAAGGCAAAATGGTTGTCTGAGGAGGCCTTACAAATAGCTGAGAAAAGAAGAGAAGCTAAAGGCAAAGGAGAAAAGGAAAGATATGCCCATTTGAAAGCAGAGTTCCAAAGAATAGCAAGGAGAGATAAGAAAGCCTTCCTCAATGATCAATGTAAAGAAATAGAGGAAAACAATAGAACAGGAAAGACTAGATATCTCTTCAAGAAAATGAGAGATACCAAGGGAACATTTCATGTAAAAATGGGCTCAATAAAGGACAGAAATAGTATGGACCTAACAGAAGCAGAAGATATTAAGAAAGGTGGCAAGAACACACAGAAAAACAATACAAAAAAGACGACCCAGATAACCACAATGGTGTGATCACTCACCTAGAGCCAGACACCCTGGAATGTGAAGTCAAATGGGCCTTAGGAAGCATCACTACAAACAAAGCTAGTGGAGGTGATGGAATTCCAGTTGAGCTATTTCAAATCCTAAAAGATGGTGCTGTGAAAGTGCTGCACTCAATATGCCCGCAAATTTGGAAAACTCAGCAGTGGCCACAGGACTGGTAAACGTCAGTTTGCATTCTAATCTCAAAGGAAGACAATGCCAAAGAACGTTCAAACTACTGCACAACTGAACTCATCTCACATGCTCTTAAAGTAATGCTCAAAATTCTCCAAGCCAGGCTTCAACAGTACATGAACCATGAACTTCCAGACANTAAACGTCAGTTTGCATTCTAATCTCAAAGGAAGACAATGCCAAAGAACGTTCAAACTACTGCACAACTGAACTCATCTCACATGCTCTTAAAGTAATGCTCAAAATTCTCCAAGCCAGGCTTCAACAGTACATGAACCATGAACTTCCAGACATTCAAACCAGATTTAGAAAAGGCAGAGGAACCAGAGATCAAATTGCCAACATTTGTTGGATCATAAAAAAGCAAGAGAGTTCTTGAAAAAACATACTTTATTGACTACAACAAAGCCTTTGACTGTGTAGATCAAAACAAACCGCGGAAAAATCTTAAAGAGATAGGAATATCAGACCATCTGACCTGCCTCCTGAGAAATCTGTATGCAGGTCAAGAAGCAACAATCAGAACTGGACATGAACAACAGACTGGTTCCAAATAGGGAAAGGAGTACGTCAAGGCTGTATATTGTCACCCTGCTTATTTAATTTATATGCAGAGTACATCATGAGAAACGCTGGGCTGGAAGAAGCACAAGCTGGAATCAAGATTGCCATGAGAAATATCAATAAACTCAGATATGCAGATGATACCACCCTTATGGCAGAAAATGAAGAAGAACTAAAGAGCCTCTTGATGAAAGTGAAAGAGGAGAGTGAAAAAGTTGGCTCAAAGCTCAAGTTTCAGAAGACTAAGATCATGGCATCTGGTCCCATCACTTCATGGCAAATAGATGGAGAAATAATGGAAACAGTGACAGACTTTTTTGCGGGGGGGTGGGCTCCAAAATCACTGCAGATTGTGACTGCATCCATGAAATGAAAAGACACTTGCTCCTTAGAAGAAAAGTTACAACAAGCCTAGACAGCATATTAAAAAGCAGAGACATTACTTTGCCAGCAAAGGTCCGTCTAGTCAAGGCTATGGTTTTTCTATTAGTCATGTATAGATGTGACAGTTGGACTATAAAGAAAGCTGAGCACCAAAGAACTGATGCTTTTGAACTGTGGTGTTGGAGAAGACTCTTGAGAGTCCCTTGGACTGCAAGGAGATCCAACCAGTCCATCCTAAAGGAAATCGGCCCTGTATATTCATTGGAAGGACTGATGCTGAAGCTGAGACTCCAATACTTTGCCCACCTGATGCGAAGAACTGATTTATTTGAAAAGACCCTGATGCTGGGAAAGATCGAAGGTGGGAGGAGAAGGGGACAACAGAAGACGAGGTGGTTGGATGGCGTCACTGACTCAATGGACATGAGTTTGAGTAAACTCTGGGAGTTGGTGATGGACAGGGAGGCCTGGCAAGCTGCAGTCCATGGGGTCACAAAGAGNATTTGAAAAGACCCTGATGCTGGGAAAGATCGAAGGTGGGAGGAGAAGGGGACAACAGAAGACGAGGTGGTTGGATGGCGTCACTGACTCAATGGACATGAGTTTGAGTAAACTCTGGGAGTTGGTGATGGACAGGGAGGCCTGGCAAGCTGCAGTCCATGGGGTCACAAAGAGTCAGACACAACTGAGCGACTAAACTGAACTGAACCAAACATCAACATGAATCAGCTATAGGTTTACTTACATACAATTTTTGAGGTATAGTTGCTTTACAATGTTTCAGGTATACAGTAAAGTATTTCAGTTACATATATATATATATTCTTTTCAGATTCTTTTCATTTCATTTTCTTTTGAGTTATTATAAGATACTGAATATAGTTCCCTGGGATACATAGTAGGTCCTTGTTGCTTATCTATCCTAATCAGAGCAGTGCATATCTATTATTAATAATCCCAACTTCCAAATTTATCCCTCCCCACCCCACTGCATCCTGTAACCACAAGCTTGTTTTCTATGTCTGTGAAAATATTTCTATAAAACTAGATCTTTACAGAGAGTATTGGGGTGGCTTTACCCAGGGGTCTTTAGGACTTACCTCTCATGTCTACGTTTTGGTGAGCATGAGTCTCACCCCTGCCTTAACCGTGGCCCACTTTGAAACAAGACTCTCGCCTTGGATTCCTGCTTCCATCAGCACTCTTAGCAATGCTTCGTGCTCACTAGGCATTTGCGTGCCCCACTGCTTTTCCCCGCCCATGCTTTGTCCCTTCTCCACATACTCAACCCTCTCATCCACCCAGAGGATCTGCAGGCCAGCATCACTGCCTGGCCACTCAGAATGTTGTTACTTTCTGTCTCCTGCTACTGCTGCTGATGAATGTCTCTCTGGGTTATAGGATATCTCAGCCATAGCATTTTCAACACTTTGATTGAGATATGGTTGATATAAAAAAAATGCACACTTAATGTATATTATTCAACAAACATGGACATATACACCCATGACACTGTCATCACAATCAAGTTACCTCCCAAAGTTTCCTTGTGTTCCTCTTTTGTCATAAGAATGCCTATCAGCATGAGAACTACCCTCAACAAAATGCACAACACCATGTTGCTAGCTATAGGCACTGTGGTAGAGAGATCTCTAGAACACGCTTAGTTCAGTTCAGTTCAGTTCAGTCGCTCAGTCGTGTCCGACTCTTTGCGACCCCATGAATCGCAGCACGCCAGGCCTCCCTGTCTATCACCAACTCCTGGAGTTCACTCAGACTCACATCCATCGAGTCAGTGATGCCATCCAGCCATCTCATCCTCTGTCATCCCCTTCTCCTCCTGCCCCCAATTCCTCCCAGCATCAGAGTCTTTTCCAATGAGTCAACTCTTCGCATGAGGTGGCCAAAGTACTGGACTTTCAGCTTTAGCATCATTCCTTCCAAAGAAATCCCAGGGCTGATCTCCTTCAGAATGGACTGGTTGGATCTCCTTGCAGTCCTAATCTTGTATAATTGACACTTTTTACCCACAGAACAACTCCCTATCCCCGCCCCAAGCCTAGGCAAACACCATTTCATTTTCTGCTTCAGTCAGTTTGACCACTTTTGATCCCTCACATACGTAGAGTCGTTCAGAACCAGTCCTTCTGAGACTGGCTTCTTTCACTTGGTGTAATGGCTTCCAGCTTCATCCATGTTGCTGTAAATCCCGTCAGCAGATGAGTTGGGATAAAGAAAATGTGGTATATGCATTCAGTGGCATATAACACAGGAACCTCTAAAAAGAAGGAAATTCTATCACAGTAGTGTTTAATTGTAGTTATTTACATGTTTGTCTCAAGCGGAGTATGAGCTCTGTGGAGAGAGATCNATCAGAGTCTTTTCCAATGAGTCAACTCTTCGCATGAGGTGGCCAAAGTACTGGACTTTCAGCTTTAGCATCATTCCTTCCAAAGAAATCCCAGGGCTGATCTCCTTCAGAATGGACTGGTTGGATCTCCTTGCAGTCCTAATCTTGTATAATTGACACTTTTTACCCACAGAACAACTCCCTATCCCCGCCCCAAGCCTAGGCAAACACCATTTCATTTTCTGCTTCAGTCAGTTTGACCACTTTTGATCCCTCACATACGTAGAGTCGTTCAGAACCAGTCCTTCTGAGACTGGCTTCTTTCACTTGGTGTAATGGCTTCCAGCTTCATCCATGTTGCTGTAAATCCCGTCAGCAGATGAGTTGGGATAAAGAAAATGTGGTATATGCATTCAGTGGCATATAACACAGGAACCTCTAAAAAGAAGGAAATTCTATCACAGTAGTGTTTAATTGTAGTTATTTACATGTTTGTCTCAAGCGGAGTATGAGCTCTGTGGAGAGAGATCTATTTATCTTTGTTTCTCCACAAACAGCCATTCAGTAGAGGTGTTTAATAACTAACCACTGGTTGAAGAGCCCCTTCAGAGCAGGTACTCCTGAGTCCACAGGTCCAAACCATCAGTCCCCACTGCTCAGCAGGGCTAAATCTTTGCCTTTTGTTTGGAGAGCTTAATTTAATTACATTTAAAATAATTAGTATAAGGAAGGACTTCCGTCTTTTTATTTGTGTTCTTTATACCTTCTACCTTTCTGGTCTCTAGTTTTCTCTATTACTGCCTTCTTTAGTGATAAGTTGATTTTTTGCAGTGAATCATTTTGATTTCCTTCTCATTTTCTTTTGTGTGTATTAAATATTTTCATGGTTACTATGGGAATTACATTTAACATCCTAAATTTGTAACAATCTTGTTTGAATGGATACCAGCTTAACTTCCATAGCATACAAAATCACTATTTCTTTAAAACTCTGTTCTCCCTTTATGTTATTAATACCTCAAATTATATCTTTCTATATTGTGTGCCCAATAACATAGATTTATAATTATTCTGGATATATTTGTTTTTTAAATCATGTAGGACAGGTTGAAGGCAGGAGAAGGGGACAACAGAGGATGAGATGGTTGGATGGCATCACTGACTCAATGGACATGAGTTTGAGCAAGCTCTGGGAGATAGTCAAGGACAGGAAAGCCTGGCTTGCTGCAGTCTATGGGGTCTCAAAAAGTTGGATGTGACTGAGCGACTGAACAACAACAACAACAGGAAGTAAAAAAGTGAAATTACAAACCAAAAACTCTCTTTTCAAGCTGCTCTCTCTTTCTCTCTCTCTCTCTCCCTGCCACATGAGGACACAGCAAGAAAGCAGCCATCTGCAAGGCAGGAGGACAGCTGGGACCAGGACCTGGACCAGACCCTGATCTCAGATGCCCAACTTCGAGAACTGTATGAAAATATGTTCCTGTTGTTTAAGCCACTCAGTCTATGATACTTTGTTCTGGCAGCTGGAGCTGGTGAAGACAGAGTTACGAGGTCCTCTGAACTAGCCTTCCAATTTTACATAGAGATCCAAAGGGACACAGAGCAGGTTGGCATCAAAACCCCAGCCAGTCCCTTAATCCAGAGCCATCAACTGTAGCAAGTGTAACAAGCTTGCCCAATATTGCAAAATGAAAGAAAAGGCCCAAAGCAATGGGCACATTTTTCTTAAACATACCTATATGTTTAAACTCTTTTTATCCTAGCTTTGAAATAACAAAATAAAGGTCCAAGGGGACCACTAGCAAGGTATGAAATTGAAAATTTGGCTTCAAAGCCTTCCAGAGATGAGGAGAGAAAGAAGGGTCCACCTATTTGGTTATAACAATGCCATAATGACAAAGTTGTGAATTACACAAAAGAGAATGGACAGCAGGGTTCACAATTTTACGAGATTTCTTGGACCTGTACCCAAAACTGCATGAACTAAAGCATTTCAGAGCTTCTTTTTAAAATATTGTTTTACACTGGTCTGGGGTTTCACACCTCAGAATGGGTTTCCACGTACATGTAGTTCTTGTTGTTTAGTTGCCAAGTTGTGTCTGACTCTTTTGCAACCCCATAGACTGCAGCCTGCCAGGTTCCTCTGTCCATGGGATTTTCTACGGAAGAATACCAGAGGAATTGCCATTTCCTTCTCCAGAGGATCTTCCTGACCCAGGAATCAAACCTGCCTCTTCGGCATTAGCAGGTGGATTTTTTAAATCACTGAGCCACCTGGGAAACTCCACATAACATGCTCTCATTGAATCATCAACAGTTCAGGAATTAGGCTCTCTGAGGAGCCCATTGCCCGCCCCCCCCCAACCCCAACCCTGAGTCTTAGATTCCATAAGCAGCCCACTCCTGAATCACAAGTCTGCTAAGTGTTGGAGCAAAACTTGAACTGTGTGTGTATGTGTGTGAGAGACATAGACAGACAGACAGACCAAAGAGAGACAGAGACTGACTAAGTTGGGGTAGGGTTGATCCTACTTTACTATATGCTCCAAGAACACTCCAAGAAGTCCTGCAAATATTCTCCATTAACTGGTAGCTGAATGAGAACTAAACTGTTAATGAGAGACCTGCGTTTTTAGCTCTATCCCTAATGCATGGTTGACTAGGGTATGTCACTTAGCCTCTAGTTCTCTGTTTCTTCAACTATGAAAGTAGTGTAGATAGTCTTGTCTTGGATTTTCTTTCTATTCAGACAATCTGTGATTTTTCATAATTAAACATGGCTAGATAAAAGATCAGGCTAAGTCGAGTACAAAAAAATTCTGATATCTGGATTAGGTCCCCAGGAAGAGGGCATTATTCATAGTGAATCTTCTCCAGCCTCTTCAGTGGGGAGGCAGAGGCAAGACCCGTATCTGGTCTGAATGCTGCAGGAACTTAAGCCTGTCCTGTCCTTGTCAGAGAAGGCAATGGCACCCCACTCCAGTACTCCTGCTTGGAAAATCCCATGGACGGAGGAGCCTGGAAGGCTGCAGTCCATGGGGTCGCTGAGGGTCGGACACAACTGAACGACTTCACTTTCACTTTTCACTTTCATGCATTGGAGAAGGAAATGGCAACCCACTCCAGTGTTCTTGCCTGGAGAATCCCAGGGACGCGGGAGCCTGGTGGGCTGCCGTCCATGGGGTCGCACAGAGTCAGACACCACTGAAGTGACTTAGCAGCAGCAGCAGTCCTTCTTGTTGAGGCTCAGTTTAGTTGTGCACCAAGGCTGTCAACACAGCTCCAGAGGTAAATCAAAACCAATTATGCAGATCAAAAGCTTTACTCCATAGAGACCCACAAAAGCACATTTCCCAGACTCTCTTCCCTAGGGAATTTAAGATCTGAAATCCTGCCTAGTTTAGACCCCGAGCAATAGTAAATTCAGGCTGGTGACTGCCCCTAGATTGATAAATATCCAAATCACAGTAAATCAGAAAACAACATTTACAGCACTGAAGATCCCTTTATCGTGGCAACATTTATATTTATTAACATTATTTATTACTAATAAAATATGGAGAGTGTGAGGGGATTGATGTGTCACTCCATGAGTTTTTGTCTTTAACACAAACAATTTTTAATCAAGCTCAAAAAATTTCCTCGATGGCTCTTTTGTCTTTAGAGAAACTAAGAACATCTATCAAAAGAAAGATTTTAAAGCATGTTTTCAACAAGTGAGAAATTAACTGATTGTCAAGAAAAGATGAGGTTTTAAAAAACAGTTATTAGGATATATTAGCACTGGTTTTCAAGCCTCATATTATGTAATTATTATATTCTATATTAATTCATATTTACATATAATATGGAAATTTCAAGGACTCTCAACAAAAAGGAGGAAAGCAGGAAAATTCACTTGTCAGTGGAAATGCAATTTGAGACTAAAATAAAACTTTCCGATTTTAGCATTAGAATACCACCATCGCAGTTTTTGCCTTTCCAATATACTCACTAAAATATTATTTACTTAACATTTACTTGATGCTCATACTAAACCATGAAATCTGTGGGATGACAAGTTCAACGTGTAGGTTATTTCTTCCCAAACATATTAACTATAGAACAGCTATTAAAAACATCCATTTCAGAGCCCCTTAAAATTATATACTATGCACTTACACAATGAGTTAATCTGTAACTTTCTAAGTTTGTTGTCTACCATCTGGGTTTTACTCATCATCCACTTATAAATACCAAGTTGATATGGATACAAAATTAATATATATACACACATATACAAAATGAGTGCTACACAGTTCCTTCCTATCATAAGATAGGAAGGCAAACATTAGAATTAAAAATTATCATAATGCAGTTAGAGACACAATAGAGGTGTGTATAAAGCACTAAGCAGAGCAGAAGAGAAAGCATTTAATTCTGTTAGGGAAGCTTCCAGGAAGAGGTGGCACCTGAGTTCTGTTACTTGTTAGTTGTAGAATGTTGAAAAAAATCACTCAACCTCTCTGAACCATACAGTGATGTGTTCAGTGATTCAGTGTATCTAGAATAGAGGCTCTCAAATGTTTTGGTTTCAGGGCCCCTTTGTATTCTGAAAAATTATTGAAAATCCCAAAGAGTTATGTGAGTTAGACCTATCTGTCTTTATTGTGTTGGAATTTATTTCTTGTTCATTAAAATATCAGTAATATACACATGCTAACATAAATTACAACTCTATGAAAAAATGACATTTCCCCCCAAGACAAAGTTTATTAAGTGAAATAAACCAATCATATAAAAAAATACTGTGTAATCCCACTTATGTAAGGCACCTAGAGCAGTTAAATTCATAGAGAAGAAAGTAGAATGGTGGTGGCTGGGGACTAGGGAGGAGGACGGGACTGGGGGTTTTTGTATACAGTTTTATTTATGCAAGATGAAAAGAGTTCTAGAGATTGATTGCACAAAAATGTCAGTGTACTTAACACTACTGAACTGTACACTTAAAAACAGTGATGATGGTAAATTTTTATTTTGTGTATTTTATCACAATTAATTTTTTTTAACTTATAAATTTATGAGTGGTATAGTTTTACAGTTCTGCACATCTGTTTTTTTTTTTTGGTTCTAATTTAATAGAACACAGCTGGGTTTTCATATCTACTACATTCAGTCTGTAGCAGTATGTTGCTTTGATTGAAGTATATAAAGAATACCCACCATCATGGTTAAGTGTTAGAAAAATAAAGAGCATTCTGATAACTTTACCAAATAATTTTGGATCTTCTTTGATATTATACCAGAACTCAATAAGCTGTAGTTTCTTAAAGGTTCACTGTGATGTGGAATCTGCAACTATAAAAATTAACTTTAGATACTCTGTTACATTAAAATCCGTTTTCTAATTGCACTTTGAATGAATCTTTTACTCATGACTTTTGGGTTTACTAAGTTATACCCTCTTGCAAATGTTGATACATTTGATTTTGCAGTATGAAAAATTACATGTTATTAACACCTCTGATTGGAGAAGGCAATGGCACCCCACTCCAGTACTCTTGCCTGGAAAATCCCACGGACAAAGGAGCCTGGTAGGCTGCAGTCCATGGGGTCACTAAGAGTCAGACACGACTGAGAGACTTCACTTTCTCTTTTCACCTTCATACATTGGAGAAGGAAATAGCAACCCACTCCAGTGCTCTTGCCTGGAGAATCCCAGGGACGAGGGAACCTGGGGGGCTGCCATCTATGGGGTCACATAGAGTTGGACACAACCGAAGCGACTTAGCAGCAGCAGCAACACCTCTGATATTGTCAGAAAAGTCTTTAAGTATTTTCAAGCTATTGAGCTGACAGTGGTGAATATTTTCCAAAATTCTAATTTTCTCTTGAAAGCTCAAGTTCAGTATTAGCGATAAATACTATCAGTGATTCTTCAACACAATAAGCTTACTTTGCTTATTCTTGTAAAAAATCTACTAAATATGCCAGTGCAAAATATCCATAGTGTGTCTATGATTCTTTCAACTGAAAATGGGGCTTTGTGAAAGTAGTAACTCTTCAGCTCACTACTCAAACTTAGTGCAAGAACTTTTCCTTAAGACAGTTGCTGTCATCTGGCGTGCGAGAGAGCTTTATGTGCCTATCCCTATCTGCCCTACAGAGTATTAGAAAGATGTGGACTTAAAGCTCAAGGGTTAACAAAGGTAATACTTTTTTTTTACTTCTTCATTAAGGATGTTCTTAAGTGAAACTGGCTTTTCCCCCTGGGAGTGCGTGGCAGTGAAGAACACAATGACCACCAGTACCAGTTTGATGCCAGAGCCTTGATTCTTGCTAAGGAGGTTGTAGGCTTACCTGCCATTGTTTTCACACCTTCACTGTAAATGCCAGGACAGTGAAAAAAGGCAAATAACATCTTACTGTTAACATGGAAAATCTTTCATCTTGTGGTTCCCCAAAAAGCAATCTGTGAATCATGTTTTGAAGGCATCTGATCTAGTGGGTCCCCACTGAAAAAGCACTGAAATGATGGCTTTAGAACAGATTTTCTGGGATTGTGTCTTGGCTTTGTCACTGACTATGTGATGGTAAGCAAATTACTAAACTTAAGGAACCTCTATTTCTTCTTCTCTGTATGGGGATAGTATGATACCTGCCTCAAAAGAAGGCTTGAGGAAGAAATAAGCCAAAATAAGCATGTTTACCCTAGTGCCTGGCCCACTGCATGCAACAAATGTTAGCTCTCAGTGTTAACATATATGAAATGTATGCAATTTGAGACTAAAATAAAACTTCCCAATTTTAGCATGAAGTATGAAGTAAGTCTGTTGCTGTTATTAATGTTATTAACTTCTGCACCTTTGCAAAATGCTATACATATTGTGTCCAATAAGTGCTTCTAAAAGAGGAGTAGTCTCCTCATTTCTCAGGTGACAAGTTTCTGTTTTTGAAAGCTCTGCTTTAACAACCAACCAGTAAAGACACCTTCAATAAATGCTTGTTGACTGAAGAATGAGATATATATAGAAAGAGATCATTGCCTATGTGTCTCAATATTTAGATTATCATAAAAGAAACGCTTCTGCCACTAAGTATAGATGAAGATTATAAAAATAAAGACCAGAGTGTTTTAATGCTTGAACGTAATTATTTTGAAAGGGATTCTAGACCTAAGACATAGAACCTTTAGTACTAAAAAGAAAACTAAAGCAGGTGGCATATCAGACACAGAAAAATAAAACAAAAATTATCCAGCTTGGTTAGTGGGCATCTCTAAAAGAGTGTTGCAGTTTTTAAATATTTCTATTCAAAGAATGATATTTTTTGCCAAGAAAAACGTAATCATAGGAATGAATCTCAGGTTGTTATTCATATTATTTCTTAATTTGGGTAAGAGTCATGACCTTCACAACCAACCACAATAGAAATTTTTATTCAAATAGAGCAGGATTTTCAACTTCCAAATCTGTAAGGACTGATAGATTTCAAGGAACAGAATCATTGGAAAGTTACTACTTTTATCATATTTCAAGCTGAGCATGTAGATAATAAAGGCTGAACTCAGAAATAAGGCTGATAATTTCATGGTGACCAGCTAGACTCCTGTTCCCATCATTTATTCCTCTGTTGATAGACTTCCCCAGGAAGCCTGGGAAAATAACAAAAAGGAACTCAACTTCCCCCAAGAGAAAAAGCTTCATTTTTTTCTTGGCAGATTCATTCCTAATCACATAGCAGGGAACCATTATTAACATCTGGTTATTCAAAAAGAGCCACTGAATTATTATAAAAATGTTTCAAATCATCAGCTGAAAACTCAGATGATCTACAGTGTGTATGATGCTTTTTTTCTCCCTTTAGTCAAGAAGATAAATGGAGAATTTTTTATATTTCAACTTCTATTACACATTTGTTTCTAATCTGGGAAAATTCTTGTCTGCCTACTGTACTTCCATATCAAAGACTGATATGCCAGGCTTTGCTTCTGCTCCTCTCACCCTGGGTTTCTTTTAAGAGGACAGTTTTATAAAGAGTAAGATCACTGCAAAAATGAGTTGCTTCAAAATGGTCACAAGTCAGGTGCTAATACTGAGTTCAGTTCTCATTTAGTGAAGTTACATGCTTGTTAGATTGACAGCAATTAGGCAGATCTAATGTCTTCATGCTTAACTAGCCTCTTCACCCTTAACAGTTTCTAAAACTTAACTGTCATGATTTGTTACAAACACACCCCCACCTGAGATCTCAACATTAGGAGAAACCACTTACTCTATTGGCTTAAGACAGTAGTTTAGCTGGTGGCGTTTAATAAACAGAAGGCACTTCTCTGTCTAAAACCCTATTGTGGCTTCCAACTGCTTGCTCTCAGAACATGATATAGAGTTTCATCATAGCCCACGAGGCTTTGCTTGCTCACCCATCAAGAGTAGATTAAGCCCAGCTGGAAAAAAATGGTTTTGGACTCGCCCAACATGGACAAACAGGTTAAGATCTTCTCAAGCAATGTTTATTTAGCCAAGGCCCATTCCAATCTTCTTGCCCTAATAATGGATACTGACTTCCCAACACTCTATCCTTCCTGCCTGCCTGCACAACTAGCCCCACTCTCAACCTCCACCTGCTCCAGCCCTCTCCTGCACACTGCCCAACCCCAGCCTTCCTAAACTAAGGCTCTGCCAAAATGGTCTTCAAGTTTCAAGTAAATCCTACTCAATTTCAGCATGAGTCAGTGCCTCAAAAAGACTAGGCAGCTCTGCCTCAAACATACTCAGACTCTGTCGGCCTCTTCTGTCACACTGACCACGTGGTAGATAACTAGCTATGAAGTAGTCTGTTTTTTTTTAATGTCTGTCTCCCCACTAAGCCTCATAAATGCAGAGACTGGGTCCATTTGGCTAGTATAACCTCCCAAAAGCTAGGAAAGAATCTATAAATAGGCCCCTGGAAAGCATTTCTTTCTTGTGCCAGAAAATCCTTAATAAGGAGAAACCTCTCCTAACCAACTTTACACTGGGGTGAAAGTCAGTGGAATGAACATCTAGGCAGGTGTCAGAGGGCAAAAATTCTTGGTGATACGCTAGATGTAAAGAAGAGAAAGTGAAGAGGCTGAGAGTTTTAGGGTGATTGCAGATATATGAGAGCAGGTCCTCCCCTAGCGGTTGTGTGGTCTGGTTCAACAGTGCAGATGGTGGCTCCCAAACCCCTGGTCTAAACACTTATAAGCTTGAAATCAAACTAATGAATAGTTGCATGAAATATCTTCTATGCGATCTTGAAAAATATGCCTTCAAAGTAAACTGGAAGTCAAGTCATCAAACAGTGAAATATAGAGACTTTAATCAAGTTGGGTTTCGACACGAAAATTATCCACATCTGACAATTCTTCAGTAGGAAGTAATTATGTTCTTCATCCTTTAAATGCACACACACACACACACACACACACAACCCTCCGCCAGAGATTATAGTTATCCCTATTCATTAGGAAAAATAATTTCTATTGTTTTAAAAAATACTGAGATATATATGGGAAGCTCAGAATCCAGCTTTACAGAACTTGTGAAACCTACACTTGTACAATGGGAAGTTTTCTACCTATAAAGAAACGGCCACTCTCACTTAATTGTCTCTCCCCTTTTATATCTGTCACAAGAACAAAGTCATGCTCTATTCTTTCTTCGTACATCTTTCAACTCAGTATTCCATCCTTGGGGTCCCGCAATGACTGAAGGGTCTTCAAGTATCAGCCAGCAACTAACAGTACCCAGTCTTGTGTTTACTGCAGCATTTTGCAGGTTATCATGTGTGTGGGATCCAAACAGTGAGGAAAAATATTTACATGTCACATGGGTAGACCTTGCTTTACAATGGGTACGAGATCTGGAAAGCATTGTGCTCCCCAGTGCTCCAGCTTCCTTGGTTTTACCTTGACTGTGCAGAGAGGTTGTTCATCTTCATTTCTGGCTGGTGACTTTCACAAGCATCTTTAATTTTATGCCTTTTCATCCTCTCTGTTGAGTAATTGCCATAATTTTCATTCCGATACTCTGTAAGGAACTTTAGTATGTGATTTATAATTAAATATGATCTGTGAATCCCTTTAAAAATGTAACAACCTACTGTCATATGAATAAAATGATTTCACGGTACTTTCCTATACAATTCCTATTTTACTGGTTGTGATACAACATAGTTTAGTGAAAGAATTGCTCGGGCATCTTTTTGCTTACCTAATAGTGTGCCTACTACTTTTCTTAGGAAGACAAAAACACACCAGGAAATGAACTTGGAAGAATGAGATATTCCAATCCTTTGATAGCAATGATGGAGGTGTGACTAGCCATTGCTTTCTGGGCCAGTTCACCTCTGATGTGTTCTCCCAATAAAACACTTGTTATTTCTTCTTTCTCCACAATTTCCCATCTCTTTAAATGCTTTTAAAGTGACTTCCCAGGCTGAAACCTACTGTATACAAGTGGCAGAAGAAAGAAGGATACAAGTCCAAGGTGAAATGTATTAAACACAGACTTATTTTTCAGCGTCTCCTCTGGGCTCCACCTCCTGCAGGACTAAAGCCTAATGATTCCAGGAAGTGAAAGCAATTAAATTTCACTTGGTGTAAAGTTGAAGAAATTGTCCCATGTGAAAAGAATGTTTCTTTGCCACATTCCATAGGTGGCAATAAACAGGCAAATTCCACTGGTTTTGATATACTAGTATGAGCTTTCACAGGGCTCAGGTTGATTTCATTTTTAAAAGTTGAATTTATGGGACAGAGGACTGAAAGGTTTGTACTGACATGTTTAAAACCCTCTTTTAAAAAGTGGCATATTGCATCGTTCCATTTAAGTGTTCACACCGCAGACTGAAACATAATCTGTTTACTGAAAAAACAACTTTTTATTGCCCTGTGAATAATTTCCCATTGAAAAAGAAAACAATGTACAATATTTTAGTGCTTTGTGAAACATCTGGAAATTTTTCTCCAGTTGCAGAATCTATTAGGAATTTGCATCCACATTCAAACTACTGATTTAACTACTGATTTTTTAATTTAAAGCAGAATAACTTCAAACGTACTATTGAACAAATCTCAAAGCAACAGCTTCCAAAGGCCCACCGAGGGCACTCAAAGGCACAGCAGCAAACCCACTGAAAGGCACATCTGGTCTCACCGGGAGCCCATGAGGGATGTTTTACATCTTCATCCTCACTTTCCTTCACACAGTGTAAAGTGGAATGTATTAGTTAAGGTTATGCCAACTGCTCTAACAAATAAACCCCAAATCTCAGTGGCTTAACATAGGGGAAGTTTTTTTTTCCTGTTCACCTAACAGTTCAACGTGGGTGTGCTAAGTAGGCGAGCAGCTTCCACATCAAGGTGTGGGAACTCTAACTGCTTCCATCTCTGACTCTCCACCTTCCATGGGGAGCTCTGCAGCAAAGAGAAAGAAGATGCACACTGAAGTGGTACCCACAAGGCCCACTTACATCCATGAGCTGGAACGGAATCACGTGACCAGACTAACCACCAGGAGGTGAGAACGGCAGACCAGTCCCAGGAAGGCCAAGGAAAGAGCTTGGCCAACAACTAGTCAGTCTGTAGGTCCCAGTCAGTACATTACAAGATTAAAATTTCTTTCCAAATTTCAGCACATTCTGAATTCATTATTCACTACTCTAGCCCCTATTGTGGGGTCTATATAAGTCACCGTACTGAAGGTCCTGGGAGATTTGAGGACATTAGCAGACAGGAAAGCCACTAGCTTTAGGCATTTTTTTTCCTGAGCTTAGCTTCAAAGCCTTTATTTGTGAAAGCTGTGAAATGGGCTTAGTGGTAGAGACAGGAGATGCACAGTAATCAATTCCAGCTCTGGAAAAGATTATAAGCTTTGGAGTCAAAAATTCTTTTTGCATTTTATTCTGTTTTACTTTTCTCCCAAAGCTGCCATTTCTCCACAAGAGACCTTTATGCAAACTTAAGACTCAGGAACTCTACAAAAAAACCTTTCCACAGTTGTTTAAGTGCTGATGTGCAGGGACAATACTCAGAGCTAAGGTAATGCAGTGATGTGAACCAGTTTCCCTCAAGAGTATGTCCAGCTTGAACAGGTAAATTAAAATATGAATAATTGAGGGTCATCTGAGGGTCCCTCCTTCCCTACCCTGTGCCTCCTTTTTCTGCCCAGCTCTTGTGAGCAGCCCTTCTCTGAGGTACCACCAAATAGGATCCAACTTCATTATCTTATGGTACTTGCACATCTACCTATCAGCCTCTTCCCTGAGATGATAAAATCCATGAGGAAAGAGACCCTCTTTATCTTGTTTGTCCCCAGCACACGCTGCAGACTCTGCCTCCAAATAGGTGCTTCGTGTACACTTGTGGGGGCTTCCCAAGTGGCACAGTGGTAAAGAATCTGCTTGCCAATTCAGGAGATGCAGCAGACATAGGTTCGATCCCTGGGTCAGGAAGGTCCCTTGGAGTAGGAAATGGCAACCCATTCCAGCTTTCTTGCCTGGAAAATCCCAAGGACAGAGGAGACTGGCAGGCTACAGTCCGTGGGGTAGCAAAGAATCAGACACAACTGAGTGACTGAGCACACACTTGTGGAATGGGATTGATCTGAGTGCAAGTCAGAGAAAGATAAATTCCGTAAGACAGTTAAAGAATCAAAGAGCAACTAGTGTTCAAAAGAGAGGACCACGCATCTGGCTCAGGAAGGGTAGGGAGAGGGGGGAAGATTTCCTGAAGCATTTGAAGTGGACTTTAAAGGGAGGATAGAGTTTCAACATGCAGTGTTTCAACAACGGCCCTACACGCAGAGGAACTGCATCTGCAATGCTCAGAGGTGAAAAGGCGAACATGCATTCGAGGAATAGCTAGTACTCTTGTTTATCTTACACGTAAAGTGCATAAAGGGAGGGGTAAGCAACAGGAATGGAAAGCGAGATTATGACTATATTCTACAAAGGGCTTTGAGTCTCAGGCTGACAAGTTTCCATTTAATTCTGGAGGCGCCAAGGAGCTGGAGGAGGTCTGGTACCAGGAGGATCAATCTGCCAAGTGGGCAGATAACACAGAGTGTATGAGAAAGGTTGGAAGAGGAGAGGCCTCTGCCAGGCCTGATATCAATGCAGGTGGATGGCATCAGGGCCCTATCCGAGGCAACAGACAGGGCAGAAGGTGGAACACAAGGCAGAGGAAAAGCCCACATCTCTTGATAACTGGTCAGATTTTTAAGGAACGATGACCAAGGAGGTGGGCTAGGAGGGCTACTGCTGCCATTCCTGGGAAGAGCAACTTTGGGAAGAACTCATTTGTAGATTGAGGAAGAGCTGGAAAGTTGAGTTGGAGACCAGACTCACAGACTTACAGAATAAACTTATGGTTGCTAGGGGTGAAGGATGAGGGGATGGGATAGTTAGGGAGTTTGGGATCCACATGTACAATCTGCTATATTTAAAATGGATAACCAACAAGAACCTACTGTGCAGCACAAGAACTTTGCTCAATGTTATGTGGCAGCCTGGATGGGAGGCGAGTTTGAGAGAGAATGGATTCATGTATATGTATGGCTGAATCCCTTTGCTATCCACCTGAAACTATCACAACAGTGTTGATCAGCTGTACTCCAATANTTTAAAATGGATAACCAACAAGAACCTACTGTGCAGCACAAGAACTTTGCTCAATGTTATGTGGCAGCCTGGATGGGAGGCGAGTTTGAGAGAGAATGGATTCATGTATATGTATGGCTGAATCCCTTTGCTATCCACCTGAAACTATCACAACAGTGTTGATCAGCTGTACTCCAATACAAAATAAAATGTTTTTTAAAAGTCAAAACAAAAAGTAAAACAAAATTTGGTTTGAGATGTTTTGAGCTTGCAGTTCTTGGAAGAGGCAGGGTAGCGGATTGGGAATGTGGGACATCTAAATGGTTTGAACAGGGAGCAGGGAATGTAGAGCTGTTAGGGAGGGTGGAGAGGGTGGGGAGGGAAGGAAGGAGGACCACATGGCCCAGGCCTCATATTCATGAAATTTCTCACACTGAGACTTCTGGCATTGCCTCTAAGTGAGTTTATATATACAGTCCTTATATTTGTTGGGTGTTGAAAGTTTAATAAATATAAACTTTAAAAGTATATCACAATGGTGAATGGAATTGTTTCCTTAATTTCTTTTTCTACTTTCTCATTATTAGTGTATAGGAATGCAAGGGATTTCTGTGTGTTGATTTTGTATCCTGCAACTTTACTATATTCATTGATTAGCTCTAGTAATTTTCTGGTGAAGTCTTTAGGGTTTTCTAGGTAAANGGCTTTGGCATAGTCAATAAAGCAGAAATAGATGTTCTTCTGGAACTCTCTTACTTTTTCCATGATCCAACAGATGTTGGCAATTTGATCTCTGGTTGGTTTTTGGAAGGAAGACCACACGGGTGATGTGTCCCCTGCACACGCCTTATCAGCAGTAATGTTGACCTTGATCACTTGATTAAGGTAGTGTTAACACTTCAAGGAAATGTTACTAATTTTCCCTTTTCATTAGAGGCAGTTCACTAAGTCCAGACTACATTCAAGGGGAGACAAATTAAATTCTAGTTCCTGGAGGGAAGAGAATCTAAAAATTTTCAAACACATGTTAAAACTGCCACAGAAATAAACAAACATTTTGAAGAATATACTTTGAGGCTACGTAAAATTCTCTGTGAAGTTTCATCCACTAGTTTTAGAATTCTTCAATGGATGTTGCCTGCAACAACTATTCCTGTGGTGTTCTAATGGGGATTTTCTTCTTCTCTCATTCCTTCTTTATTTATTACTTGGAATTCCTCACTGAGGAAGAGTTTTCCCTTCTTCCTCATGTATGTATTGATTTAATCATGTATTTATATCAATGTGAAATCTTGGGTATTTTATCCCTTGGGTTATAACATGTTATATATATATATCTGCTGCTGCTGCTAAGTCACTTCAGTCGTGTCCGACTCTGTTCGATCCCATAGACAGCAGCCCATCAGGCTCCCCCGTCCCTGAGATTCTCCAGGCAAGAACACTGGAATGGGTTGCCATTTCCTTCTCCAATGCATAAAAGTGAAAAATGAAAGTGAAGTCGCTCAGTCGTGTCCAACTCTTAGCGACCCCATGGACTGTGGCCCACCAGGTTCCTCCGTCCATACATACATATATATATATATATATATATATATGTAAATTAGTGTTCAGACTAGATTCTGTCCTTTCCTGAAGGGTTTGGGCTTTGCTGATTCTGGCAAACCCTAAGCCGTCTTCTTCCTACTGTACAACTGGAACAAATTTGGCCAAGGTCTTTCTGGATTCACCTATTATATTATTATGTTGACAATAATGTTCACTGCATTCTCCTGAGAGTTACTAATTAAAATGTGAAGTCAAATCAAAAGAAGAGGCATGCATTTCTTATTAATATGCTGACTTTTTTGGTAGTTAGATGAAGTTTTAGCTACACTTTCAGAATAAGCTAGGGATGCGTACACAAGAAACACAATGAAATGGGTGTCTGCGATCCTAGAATAAAAAGTCAGAAAATATTGTCCTGAAAATACTGGATATTAATAAATATTTGTTGAATGAATATATATACATAAAACTTATACTTTTGGAATGATTTTCCAAGCATAATGCTACTCATACTTTTAGTATTCTCTATCTGTTGTCGTTTTTGTTCAGTTGATAAACAGTGTCCAACTCTGCGATTACATGAATTGCGGCACACCAATCCTCTGTCCTCCACTATCTCCCAGAGTTTGCACAAATTAATGTCCATTGAGTCAATGACTCTATCTAACCATCTCATCCTTTGCTGCCCACAACTCCTTTTGCCTTCAACTCCTTTTACCCAGCATCAGGGTCTTTTCCTAATTAGTTGGCTCTTCCCATCAGGTGGCCAAAGTATTAAAGCTTCAGCATCAGTCCTTCCAATTTCTATTTAGCAAACCAAAGTGTGAAATTTTCATAAATAGTCTCATTTTCTTTGACTTTCTACCCATTTGTGTCCTAGAAGAAAACACCCTGTAAGTTTCTGTTTCTTCATACTTAATCCTACATGCTGTTTGTCCAATGTCCAAAGTGATGTTTTATTTGCACTTTATTTGACTTTATTTGCCAAGAGACAGCACACTGCCAATGCCCAAGAGTGAATGAGATTAGAGTCTGCCTATTTAGGGCAAGGGGGTTCTCAGTCCATGAGTGTGGACTCTTTCCTGAGACCAGTCAACAATGACAGTTTGGTCTGGGAATCTTATGCGGTGAGACTAAAATATCTGCATATAAATAATAGGCATGTTTGTTTCCCTTGTGCCAGGCACTATGCTACAACTTTCATATATTTATCATACTTAATAAGGTCCATCTAGTCAAGGCTATGGTTTTTCTTGTGGTCATGTATAGATGTGAGAGTTGGACTGTGGAGAAGGCTGAGCACTGAAGAATTGATGCTTTTGAACTGTGATGTTGGAGAAGACTCTTGAGAGTCCCTTGGACTGCAAGGAGATCCAACCAGTCCATTCTGAAAGAGATCAGCCCTGGGATTTCTTTGGAAGGAATGATGCTAAAGCTGAAACTCCAGTACTTTGGCCACCTCATGTGAGGAGTTGACTCATTGGAAAAGACTCTGATGCTGGGAGGGATTGGGGGCAGGAGGAGAAGGGGATGACCAAGGATGAGATGGCTGGATGGCATCACGGACTCGATGGACATGAGTCTGAGTGAACTCCGAGAGATGGTGATGGACAGGGAGGCCTGGCGTGCTGCGATTCACGGAGTTGCAGAGTCAGACACGACTGAGTGACTGAACTGAACTGAACTGAACTGAATCCTCTCAACCAGCTAAGTGATTGTTGTCAATAGCCATCATTCTCCCTTTTTTAAAACTGAGACGACTTCATCTCAGACCAGAGGTGGTGGGCACCTGGGATAACATATTCCACATATGATGCCCCAGATCTCTAGCCTTAACAAAGTTTTTATCGTTGAGTTCAATCATGAGCCAAATTCATTGCTGAGATTTACTTTTTTGAGCTTGTATGTGTGTTGGTGGTTGGGGTATTCATGGCTAAGGAAGGAGAGTGCTAGAAAGTGGCATTCATTGCAAGCCAATATTAAGTACTGTGCTGGAAACTTTATATTATCTCATTTAATTTGCTCAAAAATGCAGGTAGATATTATCCCCACTTTACAGAGGAGAAAACTAAGGCTTAAGACTTAAGAACAGCCTTCACACCCAAGTTTGCCTGACTCCAACAGTTAAGCTCTTTTCATATACACAATGTGCTGCCATGGAATTTTCTCCTTGATCAAGAAAATGAGCTAATGGCTTAGATCGCCATTCCAATTTCCTATGTTATCCACCTGTTGAACCCTGAAAATTGGGTTCCAGATTTAGAACGGTGAAAACTTTGGTGACCAAGTGGAATTCTTGTTCCAAACATCTGGTGTTTGTTGTGCCCAGAAAAAGGTTACAATAGGTGCATCTCATGTCTTTCCAGGATTATCTGTTGAAATCTCTATCAAGTTAGACATTGATAACCCTTTGCCAAGAGTCTGTAAAATCCATGAGCTCAGGGACTTTATTTTATTCTCTCTTTGTCTCCAGCACATAAAATATCGCATAACATACAACAGGAACACAATAAATATTATTGGGAAAATAAACGTTTTGAGGTACAGTAACCCAACATTTAGCTCACAAACACCATCTGTGATGTGGCAATACAGAGCTTCTCCCCTGTGAATATGTCTTCTTTCAATCCTAAAGTCATAGCCTAAAGAGGGAATTCTTTCCCCAAACATTAGGACTAGCTCAGTAGAGGATACCCTGGCAAAAAGTTCACAGCATAAAGACTGAAGCATAGTAAATAGATGTTCAAAAAATATACTGAAATAATAATTATTATTTTTTTCCTCCACGTGCCTAGGTTAACCATATGTAAACTCCACCTACTCTTCTAGGCCATTGACTACAGTTTTACAAGTCCTTGCATTATTATTTCACCTATTGACTTGAAATTCATTTTCACATATATTGTCCCTTCCAGAACTTTGTTTTTTTGTAGACAGGCTAATTAATGTTAGTCTCATTTCACAGAAAACCTTCCCAGGGTTTTATAATTACTCAATTTAAAATTCTTTCTCACTATTTTTCCCAGTTTCATTGAGATATAATTGACATATAACATTGTATTAGTCCAGGATATACAACATAATAATTTTCTAAGCATAATGATTTGATATATGTATATATTGTGAAATGGTCATCACAATGAATTTAGTTAACATCCATCACTTCATATAGCTATATTGTTTTTTCTTGTGATGAGAGCTTTTAAGATCTCTCTTAGTAATCTTTGTATAAATAATATGTATTGTTAACTATAGTCACCATGCTGCACATTATACCAGGACTTAATTCATTTAAACAGAAAGGTTTTACCTTTTTACCACCGTTACCCATGTTACCCACTTCCCATCCCATCCCACCCTGACCTTGGGTAAATCACCAGGGGGTGATTCATGTGGTCTCAAAGAGTCGGACACAACTGAATGACTGAACTGAGCTGAACCGATGTTTATTTAAGCTCACTATTAGTCAGATATTCTACTAGCTTTATCTTATTAAAAACATCCTGTGGTAGATTGTATAATATTCCCATTTTGTAGAGAGAAGAAAAGTTTAGAGAGGTTAAGTCACATGCCCAAAATCATATAGTGTGTATGTGGTGGAACTGGGATCAAATTAGGACAGGCTCTTTCAGAACCCTCAGAAACCCTGAGAGCCTGAATCACCCCACAGCATTCAGTGAACCTGCCAATCCCACTCCTTCCTAAAAGTCTTTGTTCTTCCCTCCCCCTGGATCTTGGAGGCATGGTTGCCTCCTTCTCATTCAAGTCTGCCCAGTGTCCCTTTCACAGAGACACTTCGCCGTACCCTTCCCTGTAGAGTAATTCTCGGTTTTTTGACCCTGTTAAATTGCCTAATGGCATGAACCACCATCCTACAGTCTCTCAATTTGATTATTGTCAAATCCCCCAATCAGAACTTGAGCTTCACGAGAGCAGAGACCTGTTTCTGTCTTGTTGTTCACTATGCCCCACAGTCTGGTGCTGAGCATTTCCTAAATACTCACTGAATTCCGAAGTGAGCCCCAGAGGCCAGATAACTGGTGGTGTCTTAGAGAGGACAGTATTTGTCTCCAGTTTTGAGGGAGCACCCGGTACATGACTGGTGTGTATCTCTCCAAACCTACGAAGTTCAGTTCTCATCTCAGTGTTTCTTTGCCATCTCAGGCAAGAAAATTGATTTATACATGGGCCATGCAAGCACATTTTTCCATACAAAGAGGAAGGCTCAGTGACTTCCTATTTGCAGCAGGCTTTATAATCTCTCTAACAAAGATACACCACTGAAAAAAATCATTTCTATCCCCCTCAGATTGTAGCCTTACATACTCAGTTACTCCAAGACCAAAATGTCAGTTGCTTCTAGTCTACAGAATGTTTCTCAACAGACAGCTCAAAACATTAATATATTACACCAGATAAAGTCCAAGGGAAAAGAAAACTTCCTACAGAAAACTCTCTCTGGCCTGGGTCCCACATTTGATGGAGAATATGAACAATATTACTTGAACTTAAGTCTCTCAGTTTCCCCAACGTGTCTGAATGAGCTCGAAGTATATGACATGCATCNCAGCTCAAAACATTAATATATTACACCAGATAAAGTCCAAGGGAAAAGAAAACTTCCTACAGAAAACTCTCTCTGGCCTGGGTCCCACATTTGATGGAGAATATGAACAATATTACTTGAACTTAAGTCTCTCAGTTTCCCCAACGTGTCTGAATGAGCTCGAAGTATATGACATGCATCTTATTTTCGACCCTTATGAGTACGTTTATTGTCAGAAGAAGTGTTGTACGCATCTCCGAGCAGACTGAGACCTCACGCATTGCTGCCATGTTTGTTTCTTCAGAAAGTTTGGTGGCTTTGATGACATCACCTTCCTACATCCTCTCCAACTTTGCATTTTCTAGCCCAGTCCCTTGGAGCTGCTCTGATTTTGTTCACTTTGAGATGCTCTTCTCTCTGTTTAGAATCACTCTCCTTCTGTGTCTTAACTCTTAATTCTTCTTAAAGACTTGGACATAATATCTCACCTCCCCTTGCCTGACACCATCCCTCAGGTTCACTCACTCGCTCAGACACCACAGGTTAAGCCAGGTGCCCCCGCTCTGAATTCTGAAAGCACTTCATGAAGACCGTATAGTTAATACATGCGGGTTCCCCGCATGTCTACTTTTTTCACTTTGTATCACCAGTGCATCACTGTGGTCTGCACATGATAGCACCTCATAAAGGACTGGGAACTGCATTTATGCCAAATTTATGCTGGTTCCCACCACCCCTGCCTCCACGTTGTATTAAGTTGCCTCAGAGGAGAAAAGTCATTTCCTTCTACTCATTCTTCAGAAGGCTGATTTCACTCAGAAAATAATAAGGCCAAGTTTTTAGTTTCTGGTGTCAGGCTCCCAAATATGTCTGATGATCCACACTCACCCATAGTGATGAGTGGAAGTGATGGTCTTAGAACTACAATTATTTTGTTATTCTCCTAAACAAATGGTTTGCTTGCAGGGGGAGAGCGGTTGGCATCCTCATGTGGGTAATTGACCAGATTTCTCTTTCATATGTTCCTCTGTTAGAAAACACAGAGTCCAAGTCAGGGCCAATCCATAATGGAGGTAGATTCTGGCATATGCTTTGAGCCTTTATTCTTGGCTCCAAATGATCTCACTCTTGCTTTTCTTAATCCTTTTAACCTCTCTTTTTAAGTTATACTGTTTTGCCCTACTTTGTTTCTAATTCTTTTGGAAAAAGCTTTAGTATGTGTACCATCTTACTTGATACAGTAGCCTCTAGGTGCATCTGGCAATTTCAATTTAAACTGTAATTCATTATAATTAAATTAAATTAAAAGATCTAGCAATCTTATTCCTTGGCTTTTACCCAAAGGACTTGAAAATTTATGTCCACACAGAAACTTGCATTCAGATATTATAGCAGCTTTACTCATAACTGCTTAAACTTGGAAGCAACCAAAATCCTTCAGTAGGTAAATGGATACACTGGCACATCCAGACAAGGGAGTATTATTCAGCACCAAAAGGAAATGAGCTATCAAGCCATGAATAGACATGGAGGAAACTTAAATGCACCTTACAAGCCAATTTGGAGAGGCTGCATACCATATGGCTCCAAATCTATGAGATTCCAGAAAAGGCAAGACAATGGAAATTGTAAGGAAATCAGTGGCTGCTGGAGGCTGTGGTGAGTAGATGGTGGAAGTGGTGGAGGCAGACCAGATGAGAAGGCAGGACACAGAGAACTGTTTAGGGCAGTGAAAATATTCTGTAGGATACCATTAATCATGGATACTTCCTATACATTTCTCCCAACCCACAGAATGTACAAGACCGAAAGTGAACTCTAATGTAAACCATGTACTTGGGGCAATGATGATGTGTCAAGGGAGGTTTATCAGTTGTAACAAATGTACCACTCTGATGGTCAGTTCAGTTCAGTTCAGTCGCTCAGTCATGTCTGACTCTTTGTGACCCCATGAATCACAGCACGCCNAAGATCCCCTGGAGAAGGAAATGGCAATCCACTCCAGTACTATCGCCTGGAAAATCCCATGGACAGAGAAGTTTGGTAGGCTACAGTCTATGGGGTTGCAAAGAGTCGGACACGACTGAGCAACTTCACTTCACTTTTGGGCTTTATATTGTGCTTCTTTCTTATTTATATCTACATACAGAAAGATAGGGAGAAAGAGAGAGACAGATACATCACTTCAGTTCAGTTCAGTGGCTCAGTCGTGTCTGACTCTTTGCAACCCCATGAATTGCAGCACGTCAGGCCTCCCTGTCCATCACCAACTCCTCAAGGTCACTCAGACTCATGACCATCGAGTCAGTGATGCCATCCAGCCATCTCATCCTCTATCATCCCCTTCTCCTCCTGCCCCCAATCCCTCCCAGCATCAAAATCTTTTCCAATGAGTCAACTCTTCGCATGAGGTGGCCAAAGTACTGGAGTTTCAGCTTTAGCATCATTCCTTCCAAAGAAATCCCAGGGCTGATCTCTTTCAGAATGGACTGGTTGGATCTCCTTGCAGTCCAAGGGACTCTCAAGAGTCTTCTCCAACATCACAGTTCAAAAGCATCAATTCTTCGGTTCTCAGCCTTCTTCACCGTCCAACTCTCACATCCATACATGGCTACTGGAAAAACCATAGCCTTGACTAGACGGACCTTAGTCAGCAAACTAATGGCTCTGCTTTTGAATATGCTGTCTAAGTTGGTCATAACTATTCTCCCAAGGAGTAAGCGTCTTTTAATTTCATGGCTGCAGTCACCATCTGCAGTAATTTTGGAGCCCCCAAAAATAAAGTCTGACACTGTTTCCACTGTTTTCCCATCTATTTCCCATGAAGTGATGGGACTGGATGCCATGATCTTCGTTTTCTGAATGTTGAGCTTTAAGCCAACTTTTTCATTCTTCTCTTTTACTTTCATCAAGAGGCTNAGTAAGTGTCTTTTGATTTCACGGCTGCAATCACCATATGCAGTGATTTTGGAGCCCAAAAAATAAAGTCTAACACTGTTTCCACTGTTTCCCCATCTATTTCCCAGGAAGTGATGGGACCAGATGCCATGATCTTCGTTTACTGAATGTTGAGCTTTAAGCCAACTTTTTCACTCTCCTCTTTCACCTTCATCAAGAGGCTTTTTAGTTCTTCTTCACTTTCTGCCATAAGAGTGGTGTCATCTGCATATCTGAGGTTATTGATATTTCTCCGGCAATCTTGATTCCAGCTTGTGCTTCTTCCAGCCCAGCGTTTCTCATGATGTACTCTGCATAGAAGTTAAATAAGCAGGGTGACAATACATAGCCTTGACGTACTCCTTTTCCTATTTGGAACCAGTCTGTTGTTCCCTGTCCAGTTCTAACTGTTGCTACCTGATCTGCATATAGGTTCCTCAAGAGGCAGGTCAGGTGGTCTGGTATTCCCATCTCTTTCAGAATTTTCCACAGTTTATTGTGATCCACACAGTCAAAGGCTTTGGCATAGTCAATAAAGCAGAGATAGATGTTTTTCTGGAACTCTCTTGCTTTTTCCTTGATCCAGCGGATGTTGGCAATTTGATCTCTGGTTCCTCTTTTTCTAAAACCAGCTTGAACATCAGGAAGTTCTCGGTTCACGTATTGCTGAAGCCTCTTACTTGAATACAAATGAACAATTGAGAATTCTCAGATATATGAGAGGAAGCCCAAAACTAAACACATACACAACCAAAACACAACTTGAATAAAAGAATTATAATTTAGAAAAATAAAGATTCTCACTAGTTTGCAAGAGATTTGAGAAGATACTATATCCATAAAATGTGGACAGAATGCTATAAAAAATAGAAAAGGAAAATGCTTTACAGTTATAATAATCTTTAAGCCTACATGTGATAGTAATAAATGTATATGGGCTTCCCAGGGGGCACAGTGGTAAAGAATCCCCTACCAATGCAAGAGATGCAAGAGATGTCGGTTTGACCCTGGAGTCAGGAATATACCCTGAAAAAGGACGTGGCAACCCATTCCAGTATTCTTGCCTGGAGAATCCCATGGACAGAAGAGCCTGGTGGGCTACCGTCCAGGGGGTAGCAGAGAGTCGGACACAAGAAGTGACTTAGCATAGCATATGGGTTAGAAAATAAAATCAAGCAAATCTTCTGAAGAAGTATTGGTCAAGGGGGCAAAGAGGCAGAAAATATGAGAGTACAGAGTATCAATCCATGAAGGCCAATTAGAAAGACATATTAAGAGTCCTACTAAGCCGGAACAAGGAACATGAAAAAGAGAATGCTATTATAGAGAATATCCTACAGCTAAATTAAGGACACATTTCTTCAACCACAAAGGTCCCTGGAGAAAGTAAACAAAACAAACCACATACACACAATCCACCACTGCATGTAAATAAATCATTAGGAAACTTCACAACACTGAAAGCGAAGAGAATACCCTAAAATTTTCTATCTAGAGAGGAAAGCAGTAAGAACTGCACTTAGAATTCTCTAAAGCAACACAAAAACAGAAGAAGAGAATGAAACTATGTTTTCAGAGTTCTGGAAGAAATATTATTTTCAACCTTCAACTGTATACTCATCTAAACTATCAATCAAGCGTGAGAAAACAATAAGGAAACTTTCAACCAGAATAAAAAAAAAAGGAAACCAAACAAAATGTCAACCTCTATACGCCCTTTCATACAAAGTTGTCTGAAATGTGATTTGGCAAAATGAAAAAAAAAAAGAGAGAGAGAGAGATGGATGGTCTCCAATTTAGGAGAGGAATGAGAGTAAATGCTAGCACAGAAGCTGTGCAGCAGGTCTTGGGGCAGTGGTGTCTTAGGATGCAGGAAAATAGAGTAGGGAAGAGAGGAAACAGCAAGGAGGGAGAGACCAGGGAGAATGAAGCAGCCACAGGGTTTATTTTATCCAGGCCCTTCAGATATTGAAAGAGCTTGGGGATATAGTAACAATAGGCAATTTGAAAATATATAATTTAAAACTGTAGGTTTAAAAAAAAAACTGTACAAGAAAGAAAATGTAATTATAAACCATGTCATAGCTTTAAAGTACATTCCTATTGTCATAATAATGTAAATACTATTTATGAATTTCTGACTTTAGCATCAACTGACAGAACAAATGTATTTATAGATAAAGACAAGGATGTAAATCTAACCAATATTGACAATAAAGGGGCTTCCCTGGTGGCTCAGATGGTAAAGAGTCTGCCTGCAATGCAGGAGACCCAGTTTGATCCCTGGGTCGGGAAGATCCCCTGGAGAAGGGAATGGCAACCCACTCCAGTATTCTTGCTTGGAAAATCCCATGGATGTAGTTGCCTGAGTCTACAGTCCATGGATTCACAATGAGTCAGACATGCCTGAGCGACCTTCACATATTGACAATAAATAGAAGTACGCTTACTCCTTGGAAGAAAAGTTATGACCAATCCAGATAGCATATTCAAAAGCAGAGACATTACTTTGCCGACTAAGGTCCGTCTAGTCAAGGCTATGGTTTTTCCAGTAGTCATGTATGGATGCGAGAGTTGGACTGTGAAGAAGGCTGAGCGACAAAGAATCAATGCTTCTGAACTGTGGTGTTGGAGAAGACTCTTGAGAGTCCCTTGGACTGCAAGGAGATCCAACCAGTCCATTCTGAAGGAGATCAGCCCTGGGATTTCTTTGGAAGGAATGATGCTGAAGCTGAAACTCCAACTTTGGCCATGTGAAGACTTGACTCATTTGAAAAGACTCTGATGCTGGGAGGGATTGGGGGCAGGAGGAGAAGGGGACAACCGAGGATGAGATAGCTGGGAGGCATCACTGACTCAATGGGCGTGAGTCTGAGTGAACTCTGGGAGTTGGTGATGGACAGGGAGGCCTGGCGTGCTACGATTCATGGGGTTTCAAAGAGCCAGACATGACTGAGCGACTGAGCTGAACTGACCTGAACTGAGAAGTACCAATGACAGAAATCCGGAAGTAAAAGTGAGGAGAGGGCCAAGGAAGAACAGGAAACTAATGTCCTTTACTGACAAACTGCTGCTTAGTCACTCAGTCGTATCTGACTCTCGGCAACCCCAAGGACTCTAGCCTGCCAGGCTCCTCTGTCCATGGAACTTTCCAGGCAAGAATTATGGAATGGGTTGCCATTCCTTTCTTCAAGGGATCATCCTGACCCAAGGATCACACTCATATCTCTTGCTCTCCTGCACTGGCAAGAGGATTCTTTAGTACTGAGCCACCTGGGAAGCACAAGATCTTTTGAAAAAAATAAAAATCAATAGGAAATATCTAAGCTTGACAAATCAGAAATAGCAAGATAAGCTTATGATATAAAGATAAGAAGATAACCATGACAAAGCTAAAAGAAAACAGAAACAATTAAAAGCATTAAAAGTGATTGCTACAAGGGCAGGGTCTGGAATACAAAGGAGCTTGTTTCTCATTAGAAGTCCTCTGTTTCCTTCAATTTCATGATTATTTACACATAATACTTTAATGAAAAATCTTAATACACATGTTTATGCATCATATGATAGTGTTAATTAAATCTACTTTTATTATTTTGAAATACCTGAGATTAAGTTGTCTATTGGTTATAGACAATCTTGGGAGTTCTAATTAAATCAAATTTCTAATATAAACATGGAGATCATAAAGAGTTGTAAATTAATTTTTTTCTTTATTTTTTGGCCATGTCGCAAGGCATATGGGATCTTAGTTCCCTGACCAGAGATCAAACCTGCAACCCCCTGCACTGGAAGCACGGAGTCTTAACCACTGGACTGCCAGGGAAGTCCCTAAATCCATTTTTAAGTAGCTTTAAGATGCTCCATGGAGTGATATTTACATTATTTTTAAAATGATGACAAGGGAAATTTTTCCTGGAGGCTCTATCTGAATTATCAAAGATTCATATCAATAGTTTTAGTCAACAAAAGGCCTTATATCCAAAATGTCTATGAAAGAAGAAAAAAAGCATATGCAGAAAAGCAAGCCATTTAACACAGTCCTACATCTGCAGACAAACAAATATATAGATACGGATGTCCACATCAATGTTGATATAGATATAGTTTATTAGTATTATATATAGACATAGATACAGATATAAAACTTTAAAAGAGTAACAGACACATTAAATGGGCCTCCAGCTACAAACACAGCTCCTCCTAACCACTCTTGATTTATGGCTCACAAAACGTGACCTGGAGAAAAGCTTCGCGCAGTAACTCCTCCTGATACATATCCAACTAGTTGATACACATTGGGCAATCGGTGATCACAGGTCATACTCAAGTCAGAGAGCAGCCTCCAGGAAAGAAAGGAACAAGGACTTTTGGGCCCATCATGCCCCTATCACATACATGGCTCCAGGTGTTTGCGTGAGAGCAAAGGCACAGGGTGTAACAGAGGAGAGCAAAGGCACAGGGTGTAACGGAGAGCAAGGGCACAGAGTGTAACAGAGGAGAACAAATCTGACTCCATATTGGATCTATTCCTTTAGCTCTAACCTTTCGTGCTTTGTTGTTTGTGCTTTGTCATGCTGGCTCTGCACTTTTGTCTAGTCAAACAGTAAAAGAATGCTACCTATATCCTGAAATATACGTAATAGCAATGGCAAAGTTCTGCCTCCCAGGCTGGACCTTCAGAAACCTAATGCTTCTCATTCATATAGAGATAAAATTTGCAGAACAGAAAATAACATTTGTCTTGTTGAAGGTTTACAGGGACATCATGACCAGATCCTCTAAGGTTAGCTGTAAGAACAAAAGATTATCACATTCCATCCGGGGTCTGGTGGGCAAAAAACCTGCCACACCCTCTCCCCCTTTAATATAAAAGAAACTTGAACTCTAACTTGGGCTTTTCAGCTGGTGCTAGTGGTAAAGAACCTGCCTGCCAATGCAAGAGACTTAAGAGATGCAGGTTCGATCCCTGGATTGGGAAGATCCCCAAGGAGAAGGAAAAGGCAACCCACTCCAGTATTCTTGCCTGGAGAATATCATGGACAGAGGAGCCTGGTGGGCTATAGTCCATGGGGTCACAAAGTGTCAGACATGACTGAAGTAACTTAGCACATAAGATGGTTTCTGGAAGACTAGTCTGCCATCTTCTTGGTCAGTTGGCTTTCTGAATAAAGTTGCTTTCCCTTGCCTCAGTTCCTTGTCTCTCAATGTATCAGTCTGTCATGCACCAAGCAATATTAACTTGAACTTGGTAACAGGTCCAAGCCAACAACCTTCCTGGTGTATGCTGGCTTGTATACTCATTTTCTCTGCCTTGGAGAGGTTTATTATACAATTTAGCCAAAGTGACATCTAGGTTCCAAATGATGAAATAGCTTTGAGGCCTCAAGTGATCCCAGGGTTACTCTGGGGAATTCTGGTCAGAACTAACACAGGCTTAGGATTTCCTTCGTATTGGAAAGTTCAAGTTGAATTGAATGCCCAGTTGATACTGTTTCACTCCTAAATCTCATCTAGTCATCTTGTTCTAAGAAATCCCAAGGCTGAGAGTCTTCAACTCCATGACACAGACCTATGTGACATGGACTGCCACGGCCATGGTTTTTCTGGCTGGTAGGTGAGGTGCACAGAGTGCTTAATTCACACCTCATCTCTCTCAGATAAACCTAGTGGGTCCACAAGGATAAATATAAAAGGAATACAAGGAATAAACCATATCAGCCTGAAACGATGGAAAGAAGTCAAAGGCAGAGTAAGAAAAGATTATAAAATCAAATAGTAATCCCCTATAGAATTGCTTTAAGGATTAAGCGTACAGCAGAAAACTAACACAGCATTGTAAAGCAATTATACTCCAATTGAAAAAAAGGATTAAGCAAGGAAATGCATGAGCAAGCGTCCTACACAGATGTTCAATAAATGTTAGTTTCTTCTCTTTCCTTTTGGCCTATAATCATAAGCATAAATCCCCTATGAAATCAAGATCCTTAGAACATGAACTACAATTGCCAGGGTTAAGACCCTACCATTTGTCATTTTCCAGCCTAAGACAGGGTGTCCAGAGAACTAAGAGGTTGTAGCTGGAGGTTAAAAGCATCTGAGTTGATTCAAGAGATGAGGACTGAGGCCCAAACACAGGTGTCACTCATCACACAGAGGGTACGCAGTGACTTCTGGTAAACCAAAGTTAGAGTGCTCCATCTATGGGGTCACACAGGGTCGGACACAACTGAAGTGACTTAGCAGCAGCAGCAGCAAAAGTGTTATGATGTCTTCCTGAGCACAGAGGCCATTAGTAACTATTTACTTGAGAAACTTATGCAACATGAACCTAACTGACTTAGCTGTGTCCTATCATGCTGAAAGGAAGCTCTTTAGGTAACCACTAATGCTTTCAAAGGACACCTTGTCTCCTTGGAACCACAGGTTCCATCTAGCACCTGTCATTCTGAATTGAGGGTAATATATGTCTTTCTCTGTCTATTCCTGAAGTGGTATGGAGGGTGATTTGGGTAGGAAAACAGACAGTCATAAAATATATGAAGTCTTGCTGTATTGTGTGCTGTGCTAAGTCATTTCAGTTGTTATATGAAGCCTTGACCAACAACAACAGAAAGATGCATAGACTCTAAGAATACTTCACTGGGTCTAGTTAAGATGTTTAAAGATTGCTTAAGTCAAGGGGCAAAGGTACTTTCTAGAAAACCTACTTTCTGCTGAACCAAAATAAAAAGCAGAGGATGAGAAAAAAGAAAAACTCATGTCAGTAATAACTTGAATCAGTATCAAAAAGTTAGCTTCAGAAATTCCTCCAACAGAGTACTACTAGAAATTTCTCACTGTTATACATGTCTCTTACAGGGAAATAATACAGAAAGCACAATAAGGTTAAATGCCCCACAGGACAGATACTCTGCAACGCTGGCTATGTTATTAGAGATGCAACTCAGAGAAATCACAGAGATAAAGGACACTGAGAACATAAACCAACTTCTCTCCCATGTCTGGGAGATATATCTTCCATGTCTTTTTCTCCTGTAACAACACATAGCTAATATCCTAAGGTCTTTTCTATACTTTTGATGACAGGGAACTTGGTCCTTAATGAAGCAATCTATTCTATTGCAACAAAACTCATTCTTACATTCAGTAAAACATCTGATTTCTCAGGTTAGTAGTAGCATCTGAATGGACCAAGAGACAGTATGTGCCAATCAAAGCACACACATGCTAAGAAACAGCTGGATTTCATTTAAACACACAGAACTTCCTAGAGATAATGTACAGTCTCACATGTTCCCCAGACTTAACCAAGCATTTTCATAAGGGTAAAGCCCTTGCTTTATCATTTATGCTTCCTAATACTGGGGACTTGATCCCTGCAGCCTTCATTCCTCCCAAGAAGCTGGTAAACAAAGGTCCCTTAATGAGAAAACCCTGTATCCTCATACTAGAGGGATGGATCTCTATCCTTGTCAAAAGGGACTGAACCTGGATCAAGTTATCAATCCTTCTTAAAAATCACTGAATTCCATGAATCATTGAATCATGAAGATAAAAACTACACTCAAATCCTAAAACAACAATCTAAAACACTGTTGTTGTTCAGTCACTAAGTCACGTCCTACTCTTTGCAACCCCACAGATTGCAGTATCCCAGGCTCCTCTGTCCTTCACTATCTCCTGGAGTTTGCTCAAATTCACGTCCGACCCATTCATATAGGGTTGGTGATGCTATCTAAACATCTCATCTTCTACTGCTTCCTTTTCCTTTTGCCTTCAATCTCTTCCAGGAGTCCAAGTAATATCTTATTCCCTAAAATGTTTCTGGTTCTGTTCTTTGAAGCAGCAAAGTCTACCTTCCTCTACGTGTTTGCCCAACTCATGAAACAACTACTACATTGCCCTTTCTCTGATTCCTCTCATCTATACCCTGATGGCCGAGGAAGATTCCTCATTATCTGATCACTTCCTCAATGATCTCTAGATTCTCATTCTCTGCCTTCAGATATGATCCACCCTTCACCACAAGCATTTCCAACTCTATTCAAGATAACCAGCTTAACACCAACATCACNCTAGGAAAAGCCTCACCCCAGTTGAATGACTCATAACTGGTCCAGACTATTTGTGATAAACTCATTCTTATTAGCCAGTAGTTGGACTAGGCATAGGCATGTAACCAGTTTCTGGCCCATAATCCTCATAGAAGCCATCGATTGGGACTTCTGAAAAAGTTTTTGTTTATTCTGTTCTTGTTTTCAAAGTCCACCAAGACATCTAGTTGAATATGCCCAAGTGTTTTGCAGGTTTTATTTTCTTCCTGTCTCTATGGTTGAAAATGCAGTTACTGGCATGTGCCTGTGATATGACAAATGCTAATGAAGCAGAAAGATTGAGAGAGCCTAGTTCTCAGATGACGTTAAGCTATAGTCTCAGGTTTGGACTGTGTATCCTTGGATGTTTGTTGTATGAGATTTACGACTAGTAAGTGGCACAACTTCTGTGAAGCCTTGCAGGCTGGCTCCAGACCCAAGCTCTCAGCTCTGCAGGACTGCTTCATCTTGGGCTTTATTTCTGGCACTATTACAGACTGCTCAGTTGCTCAGACGTATCCAACTCTGCAACCCCATGGACTGTAGCCTGCCAGGCTCCTGGGTCCATGGAATTTTCCGGGCAAGAATACTTGAGTGGGCTGCCATTTCCTACTCCATGGGATCTTCCTGGCCAAGGGATCAAACCCACGTCTCTTGCATCTCCTGCATTGGCANTTTTCCAAATTTGCTGGCATATAGAGTGCAGCACTTTCACAGCATCATCTTTCAGGATTTGGAATAGCTCAACTGGAATTCCATCACCTCCACTAGCTTTGTTCGTAGTGATGCTTTCTAAGGCCCACTTGACTTCACATTCCAGGATGTCTGGCTCTAGATGAGTGATTACATCATCGTGATTATCTGGGTCATGAAGATCTTTTTTGTACAGTTCTTCTGAGTATTCTTGCCACCTCTTCTTAATATCTTCTGCTTCTGTTAGGTCCATACCATTTCTGTCCTTTATCGAGCCCATCTTTGCATGAAATGTTCCCTTGGTATCTCTAATTTTCTTGAAGAGGTCTCTAGTCTTTCCCGTTCTGTTGTTTTCCTCTATTTCTTTGCACTGATTGCTGAAGAAGGCTTTCTTATCTCTTCTTGCTATTTGTTGAGAATGGGGGAGGCTGTGCATGAGTTGGGGCAGAGGGTACATGATTAGTCTTTATAACCTCTTCTCAATTTTGCTGTAAACTTTAAGCTGCCGAAGAAAAAAGTTCTAAAAAAAAAATAATCAATTTAAAATTTAATTCCACAGTTACACTAGCTGCATTTCAAGTGCTCCATAACCACATATAGCTGCCTATTACATAGAACAGATATAAAACATTCTCATAATCCCAGAAAGTTTCATTGGATAGCACTGATATAAGCTACAGTATAGTACAGTATAATATCATTTAATGTAATGTATTTTTTGTTCTGTTGCCTTGAATAATTTGTCAATTAAAGACTGAGGTCTCCTTAGGGACCTGCAATGGCAAGGGTTCTAGAATGCTCTATTTAACACAAAGCACATACTGGAGCTGAAGTGGAAGGCTCATCACCTCTGGCGTTATTAAGGACTCTTCCCATGTCTCAGGATGAGGGACACTTGCATGATGATGTGCTCTGAAAAGAGATCTTCGAGATGCCGTCTCCAAAGAGTGAACACTAAGGCAGTGAGAACTGTGTCCTGAGCCTGTCTGGAGATTATACGGGTACTTAGAACTTACAGGAGGAAAAAGAGAGGAGCTCAGAAACTGCCTCTTTGGTCTGCATGGCACAGTGCTTTTTCTGAGGGCAAAGGAAACATTCTAGTAACCTCTAACAGAAACAAAAGGTTGCAATTTGCTAATTTAATAGAAGTAAGCAATTATTGCTTTACAATACCATCTCTTAGAAAGCAAGCTGAGATTTCTATACCAAAATGGAAAAACAACTCATTTTCTCCCAACAGTTAATATTATATGTCTTCTTCATTAAGCAAAATGCACATAAAATTCTTATTTTCTCCATTGTTTCCAGGTCAGCGAGACTGGGAACTGATTAGGAAGAGCAAGCAGTGTCTTTCAGACAGAGGAAGACAAGCCAGGTGGGAGCAAAGATTTTTCAGAACAGCAGATTTTCTTCCACTGGTGAGCTTTGGGCAAGAGAAGGGAGCTCGTGGCATGACTATCAACTTAGTAGCCTAGTGGTTTTCTTCTCCTCTGGGGAGCTATTTTCTCTGCAAAACTACTGTAATTTTAATGAGCTGCCATGTGCTTATTAAATTCATTGGGAATTTAGTCAGCATATGGGCCACAAAATAGGACTTTTGTATGTTTAGGATTTTGTCATTTAATAAAACACTCTATAAGCACAGTGCATACCTATTAACTAATAAATGCCCTTCTCAGGGCCCAGCAGCCTATCCCATGGCCAACAGGGCACTGACTGCTATAGGTGAGATACAGAGAGATCATCTCCCAAGTTCTCATTCATCTTTATTATAACATTAAAATAGCCGATGATGAGTAATCAGTCACTGTTAAATTCCATCCTTGGGAATTGGACCAGGCCTGGCTTCTTATCATTCAAAATCTTCTTGAGGGCTGTCTCCTTTGGAAAGGGGAGGCCCTGAGCTTCTGATCCTGTGGAGGGATTTATTATCTGCTGGAAAGCAGGACAGAGAGACAGAGACAGAGTGTGTGTGTATAATTGATAAAGCAGGTCCTAAACACGGGTCTATGAACTGACCCCATCAGAATCTCCCAGGATGGGTGATGAAAATAGGTTTCCCTAGGCTCACCCTAGATCCAGTGACTTATCCTCAAGGGCAAGGTCTATAATTGTTTGACCAACCCAGCCCCCAGCTTTTTCTGATAAACAGCTTTGGGAGGCCCGGGAAAAACAGAATACTCCCTAGATTGAAAGGCAAGTACTGTGTCCTTACAGCGGCATAATTAGCTCAAAACAGGAAAAACAAAAATGAAACGTCGTACAAACTCTGTTTCATAGCCACAGAATGCATCTGGGAGCCTAACCATGCATTTAGCAAGTGTTGCTCACAAAGGTGAAAGTGTGGCAGACACAGCACAGTCTATCGCCATGCTTGGAAGGTTCAAAAAAGGCACCACTTCTTGACAGGCTTCATTTTTTGACTTTTATTAAGACTTTTAAGCACCTTTGCCTCATTTTACCTTCATTTCCTATGACTATGGGAGAGGGGGCTCACATAGCCCTAGGTTCCAAATAAAGCATGACTCAACCCTGAGAAGAGCCTGGGGAGGAAAGGGGACCTGAGACCCCAGTACCTGGAGGCAGAGGACAGATGAGTTCCTGTAACTGCGTGGGTGAGGGGCTGGGGAGAGGCAAGGACCCACAGCACAGGTAGGTGAGAGAGTGGATGTGTAAGAAAGCCTTCACTCTCTGCTTTGATTGTGTTCCAATACATATTTCTCACGGCTTTGTCCAGTATCTTTTCATCATAAATAGAACAAATCTCAAGTCATCACATATTAAAATGTGTTGAAAAGACACCACTTTAGGAAGTTTGTGCTTACTGGGAGCAGCGATTTCTTTTATCACCAACCCTAGTTTGGCTTCTGATTGAGGTAGGGGCTGGGGGAACATGCCCCTACAAGTTCCTAAGGGCAGAAAATTGTGACAGAAGGAAACGCACTGGTCCCAAGCTCAGGAATCAGCCACATAAGCTGTGAGATGCCAAGCTTCTTTGCACTTGTCTGGCAACAGTCATGGTATTAACAGACGTTTTCTTGGGGCTGACTCCTCCATTTCCATGCCCAATATTTTGCAAGCGTTATCACATCTGTTCTTCACAAACACCCTATAAGCTAGGTATTATTATTATCCCCATTTGAAAGGTGGGAAAATAAAGCTTAGGGGAGTTATTATTTGGAAATAATTTTTCAAGTTATAGCCTCAATATTCCAGTTAACCCTTGTTTCTAGATTCAAACAATACCATAGGGAACACTGCTGGTGGCCGAGATTCTTTCCCAGTGATGGGAACAGCCAAGAAAGAAGAGATTGTTATCTGCAGCAAAAAATGGGTTTCTCTCCTTAACCAAAAACTCCCCAACAAAAATCAAGTCAGTTCTGACAGAAAAAAACAAAATAAATTAATATTTGTTTAGAACGTGAGACATGAAACCTGCTTTAACCCAGTAGATTTGCAAAGGAGTTTTCAGTGCTTCTATTGCCTACTCCATCTTTCCCGGACCACATCCTTATCCCTCGACAAAAACAAAATCGAATAAAAATTAAAATATCTTCACTTTTTTCCTCAGGCAACGAACTTTTTTCTGGAACTTGTCTTCTCTGAAAGCTAAGCCCTCCCAAGGAGCGTCTAAGATCTTGGGCCCCTTCACAAAAAGCAATTGATGATTCAGGTCCCACCCACACCTCCACCACCCTCTCCCCTTATCCCCACCTCCCACTGCATTCCGTGGGGAGCTTTTTCTGTGAGGAGTCCCACCCACACTTGTGCTTTCTCTCACCTTCTCCCTCTTAGATGCCCTGCCTCAGAAAACCTCGACATTCAGCAGAAGGCAAATTTGAGTCCGAAGGGTTTTCTGAGAAGCCAGCTATGACCCAGAAGCACATCAAAGAGTCTGACATTTGCCCTCCACAGACCCTTCGTGCCCTTTCCAAAGAGCATCCACCCACTTTCTCTGATGATTAGTATTGATACTTAGTGAGCAGTGACAAGGCAGCCCCAACAATGACAAACACAAAGGCTTCTTTACCTTCCACCCAGCACCCAGTGTCCTACAGATAAAAATAACAATGGCTGCCATTCACTGCACCCTTACCATGGTCCAGACCCTGTGCAAGCCAACTGACATTCAATCTTCACAACAACTTAAGTAAGTGAGAACACATAGGCATCCCCATTTTGCAGATGGGCAAACCGACACTCAGAATCTTATCAAACTAGTATAAGGATATGCTAAGAGCAGCAGGCTGCAAACCCCAAGCTCTTACCTAGGGTACAATAATTCCTCCTACTGCTTGGTAACTGTGCTTGGCAGGGAGAGAGGAAAATATGGCTTCAAGTGGCACTCATTTCCTGTTCAAGTGATCTCCCATCGTGTTTTGGTTGGACTGATAAATATTTTTTAAGGAGAATCAACAGCATGGAAAAACCTTACATGGCTCTAAAAACTGTGTTGATAGTATGGTACTTGAAATTATTCTGCCTTTAGGCAAGTTTTGCAAACATTCTAGAAAGGGAGATGGAGAAGGCAGAAGCAGGGAGCACCAAGAAACGAATCATCAATGAAAATGCAGGTTTTTTCACAAGGTCACAACTATCCTGATAAAGTATAATAAAATAATTAAGCAGCATGCAAGGTGGAATTTGAGGGGAGTTTTATTTTTCTTCTCTGTACTTACTTTCCTACTCTGTACTACAAATGCCTTCCAACGTGCCATATTTCCAGGTCTGGGTCAGAGCGAGAAAAAGACCTTGCAGTGATCATTAATTATAAGACTAAATTTGCTCACTTTAAGTAGTTTTTCTTTTGACCTTGTTTCCTCCTTTTTTTCAGTATTATAATACCCTTTTTTCCTAAGAAAGATGATGATAGAAAATGTTCATTTTCTTTTTCTCTTTTTTAAAATTGTCTTTATTTCACTAAGTAAAAAGTGGTCTGGTGAAATTAAGTTTATTTTCAAAAAAAACGTTAAAAAGAACTTTGTCACTTAAAACCAATACAGTATTGTAAAGTAAAATAATAAAAATAAAATAAAATAATAAAAAAATTTAAAAAGAAAGTCTTGGGCTAACTTTTTTATTTTTCTAATTTTTTATCTTAGCATGAACTGGTTTATAAAACCTAATAAAAATTTATTTTTAAAAAATGAGTTATAAATTTTTAGGGGAACCACATATATATATATCTCTCCTCTTTAGTATAACCTTATTTTTAATTTTGTTTTAATCTGTCCACTTCTGATTCTTTGTATCACTTACCATCGCTGAAGAAGAGCATAGAAAAGCAAAGTGGTTTCTTGACAATGTTGAGAAATTTCAATGACAAGGGAATAATTAAATGCATCAATAGGTCAGATGAAATTTAACAACGTAATATGTTAAAAATTATTTTTATGAGGCCATAAAATCACTTACTTATTGGACAACAAAGGATTTTTTTTCCTCTGGTGCAGATCTGAAATTTTAAAAATATATACATGTATAATGCTACCAAAGTTTAGGTATAGCAAATGATGCTATACATTTGATAATAAAAAAAAAAAAAATTTAAAGCAGAGTATCTGGCCTCATGGAAGACAGCCTGACACTCAAGAAACAAAAGCTCTATTGTGAACAGACTCTACTTCAAGAGCATTGAGGGAGGATTTGGCAAAATGTAGTTTAGGCTTAGACTAATTTCACATTCTAATGAGAATCTCCAGATAAAGCTGCTTTATAATGGCTACTAAGCAGTTGGCAGATTAACAAGATTCAGACCATATAGAGCAGGAATTAGTCATGTTTGTCATAAGACCATATGGCGAGAAAGAGACTGAGAGAGTTTGGTTTAGCCTGTCCTGGAGGTTTTGGGGAGGACAGCATACATAATTAAGAGCCCCAGACAAATCAGAATATTCCACAGCCTAGCAACCTTTACACAGGGAAATCATGCAAGTTTCATAGGTAACCAACCTCCTGTAATTCCTTTTGGTGTTGAAAAAGTCTTGTAGCCAAAGAATTGGATCCTAGAGTTTGTGCTCATTCTCTTTCCTTCATTCTTCAAAATTTCTGCATTAAATGAAGGAAATATGGCAAAGAAAAGAACAGGACAGATTTCAGAGAGGCTCTGTGTAATGTGGGAGCCCCTAGCCACTTAAAATTCAGTGATGTTAGCCCCATTTTGAGTGCTCAATGGCCACATATGGCTGGTGGTGACCATACTGAAAAGCACAAGTAGAGAGCATTTTCATCATCATAAAAAGATCTATCAGATAGCTCTGCTCTAGAGACAGAGCCCCCATGGACTTGAAATCCTCTCAACTTCCTTATCTACACAATTAGGAAGCTATCTGTCTCACAAGAATGTTGCTGCTGCTGCTGCTGCTAAGTAGCTTCAGTCATGTCCGACTCTATGTGACCCCATAGACGACAGCCCACCAGGCTCCCCCGTCCCTGGGATTCTCCAGGCAAGAACACTGGAGTGGGTTGCCATTTCCTTCTCCAATGCATGAAAGTGAAAAGTGAAAGTGAAGTTGCTCAGTCATGTCCGACTCTTAGCGACCCCTGGACTGCAGCCCACCAGGCTCTTCCATCCATGGGATTTTCCCGGCAAGAGTACTGGAGTGGGGTGCCGAGAATCCAATTGGAAGAGTTCTCTGTGAAATATAAAACAAATAAATGTTAGCTATTTTGATGATGATGAATGGCTTCTATATAGGAAGCCATCATATAGTTAGAAATGATAGCAATCTCAGTCTTCACTCAGAGTGTACACAATCTCCAGTTGTGAGACTTTTCCTCCAATCATATACTCTCTTTTTCTTCAAAGCTTCTTCTTCACTCCATAACTGGTGACAAAGAATTAAACCATGTAGAAGTGAAAAGTCCCCAGAATCCTATTTGAACTCTTAAGCTAAAAAAAAAAAAATCACACCAAGCAGAATTCATATTTTACACCTAAGTTATTTACCATTTCCCAAGCTAATGTCCGCATCTCCGAGGAGCCTGTGGAAGTCTGAGGGTTGGGCAGGGCAGGGCAGATGGGGTTAGGGGGTATGTGGAGGGAAAGTGATGTTAGAGTTATTACTATTATTATAAAAGTCTTCCCGGAAGACTTTTGTGTGTTTTCCAGAATAAATCTTCTAGGCTAGGCCATATGTAAAGCATTGGTTCAGTCAAAAACTGTATTAATTAAACTAATAATGTTGTTTGGTGGAACTATATATGACTGCCANTGGACTGCAGCCCACCAGGCTCTTCCATCCATGGGATTTTCCCGGCAAGAGTACTGGAGTGGGGTGCCGAGAATCCAATTGGAAGAGTTCTCTGTGAAATATAAAACAAATAAATGTTAGCTATTTTGATGATGATGAATGGCTTCTATATAGGAAGCCATCATATAGTTAGAAATGATAGCAATCTCAGTCTTCACTCAGAGTGTACACAATCTCCAGTTGTGAGACTTTTCCTCCAATCATATACTCTCTTTTTCTTCAAAGCTTCTTCTTCACTCCATAACTGGTGACAAAGAATTAAACCATGTAGAAGTGAAAAGTCCCCAGAATCCTATTTGAACTCTTAAGCTAAAAAAAAAAAAATCACACCAAGCAGAATTCATATTTTACACCTAAGTTATTTACCATTTCCCAAGCTAATGTCCGCATCTCCGAGGAGCCTGTGGAAGTCTGAGGGTTGGGCAGGGCAGGGCAGATGGGGTTAGGGGGTATGTGGAGGGAAAGTGATGTTAGAGTTATTACTATTATTATAAAAGTCTTCCCGGAAGACTTTTGTGTGTTTTCCAGAATAAATCTTCTAGGCTAGGCCATATGTAAAGCATTGGTTCAGTCAAAAACTGTATTAATTAAACTAATAATGTTGTTTGGTGGAACTATATATGACTGCCACTTTTTTGTAAGTCAAAACAGTAAAATGCTGGCAACTGCATATAATACAACCTAGTGCTTATCTCAGTTTGACCCATAGCATGGAGGTCAAGAGTTCCAGTGTTGGCAGACAGACCTGGATTCAAGTCTCCCTCTGCTACTTAACAACTGCATCCCTGGAGAATTAATAGAATAATGGGGAAAATAAATGGAATATGCAGATCAAATCTTCCAAAATCCTGGATCTATGAGAAAAGAAAAAGTGAAAACCTTTTTGGCCTCAGAGTAGAAATGACAACCCACTCCAGTACTCTTGCCTGGAAAATGCCATGGACAGAGAAGCTGGTAGGCTACAGTCCATGGGGTCACAAAGAGTCGGACACAACTGGGCAACTTCACTTCACTTTACTTCAGTGCTTTTAACTGGTTGATACCACCCACTTCAGGCAATATTAATCTCATAGGACAGAGATTAACAAAGGCAAGTAAGCAAAGGAGTTGTACAGTAGCTAAGTTGTGTCCCACTCTGTGTGACCCCATGGGGTGCAGGATGCCAGGCTTTTCTGTGCTTCACCATCTTACAGATTTTGCTCAAGCTCGTGTCTGTTGAGTCAGGCTCTTCAGTCTATGGACTTCTCCAGGCAAGCGTACTGGAGTGGGTAGTCATTCCTCTCTCCAAAGGATCTTCCCAACCCAGGATTGAACCCATGTCTCCTGCATTGCAGTCATATTCTTTACTGTCTCAGCCACCAGGGAAGCCCTATCCCCCACCCAACTCAAGGAATGGAGAGTTCCTTAAAAAACAGACTTTTCCAAAAGCCTGTGCCCTTCATCCCATGCTGCTGCTGCTGCTGCTAAGTCGCTTCAGTCGTGTTGGAATCTGTGCGACCCCAGAGACAGCAGCCCACAAGGCTCCCCCGTCCCATAGGCGTGATAAAAACCTCAGGGTTGACTGAGACAATTGTGCATAAAAAGGCTCATTGATAGTAGAAAGAAACAGCATTAACTGCTGCAAAAGCCAGAAACAAAGGTACATAAACAAAAAATAAAACAGCAGAACTGTCAAGAGACTTTGGTTCTGACTTTCTCAGTGGCCTGACAGCTTCATCTTATTACAATAATGTTTTGAATTATTAGTTGAGAAAACAACAACATGGATGTATTGCATCATGAGGGCATTTCTGTTTGAAAAACAATCCAACTAGCTATAGTACAGGCCTTTATCTGACCAAGGACGCCAGGCTGCTGCCTCCAGTTCCCCTTTCCCATTACAGCCACACAGGAGACCTGGGAGCAGATGCCAGGGTAAGAGGCAGCACCAGGAAGGGAAGGTCAAGCCAGGCTGTGGCAATGATGGTAGAAAGAACAGTAGTGAAGACACGGAATCCAAATAACCAAAAGGAGAAATTGAAGAACCAAAAAAAGCAAAGAATCTGAGAGCAAAAAGAGCAGAGCAGACCATCAAAAAAGGAGCAAGAGGAATTCTGAACAAAATTCCTGGGGTGGGTTTTACACAAGTGAGCATGGGTCTATGCAGACAAGCAGGATGCACTTAAAGGGATCAGAGAGGAACTTCTTTGTCCAGAAAACTCTACAATATAGGATTGTTGTTGTTCAGTTGCTAAGTTGTGTCCGACTCTTTGTGACCCCATGAACTGCAGCATGCCAGGCTTCCCTCTGCTTCACTATCTCCTGGAGTTTGCACAAACTCATATCCATTGACTCCAGCAGGGCATTTGCCCTGGCCCCCAGGCAGCACCTTGACCAACACCTGGCAGCAGGTAAAAGTTCACATGCTCAACAAGGACCAGCAGTGGGACAGCCAGGGCGCCAGGCACATAGTTCAGCTACATGGAGCAGCTGAAGGGCATGTTCCTGCGAACCAGGTCTGACAAAACATGGCTCGCTGGAGAAGGGAATGACAAACCGCTTCAGTATACCTGCCGGGAGAACACCATGTAGGATCAGTTCAGTTCAGTTCAGTTGCTCAGTCGTGTCCGACTCTTTGTGATCCCATGAATTGCAGCATGCCAGGCCTCCCTGTCCATCACCAGCTCCCAGAGTTCACTCAGACTCACGTCCATCGAGTCAGTGATGCCATCCAGCCATCTCATCCTCTGTCGTCCCCTTCTCCTCCTGCTTCCAATCCCTCCNGATGTTGGCAATTTGATCTCTGGTTCCTCTGCCTTTTCTAAAATCAGCTTGAAGATCTGGAAGTTCACGGTTCGCGTATTACTGAAGCCTGGCTTGGAGAATTTTGAACATTACCATGTAAGATGCTTCTCCTCAAATCATAAGTGAATTCCAGTTTACTACAAGAAATGAAAACATATTCTCAATTTTGAACAATAGCCTAAACAGTCCCTTGAAACAGCATTACTGAGATGGTATAAGGAAAAGAACACGAGACTGGGATTTGACAAAACTGAGTCATTTGGCTCAGCGGCTATTAGCTCTGTGCCCAAGGACGTGTGGGCACAAATCTCTGTGAACTAGTTTCCTCATCTTAAAAGAGGAACAATAATGGCGCCTTCACAGTGTGTGGTGAAGGAGTGTGGTGAGATCGAAAAGTGCCCGGTCAGTATCTGGCACTTAGTGCGCATGTGAGCTCAGTCTCTCAGTTGAGTCTGACTCTTTGCGAGTCTCCTTTGTCTGTGGCATTTTCCAGGCAAAAACACTGCAGAAGGTTGCCATTTCCTACTCCAGGGGATCTTCCTGACCCAGGGATGGAACTGCATCTCTTGCATCTCCCTCATTGGCTGGTGGATTCTTTACCACTACACCATCTGAGAAGACCACCTGGCACTTAGAAGGCACTCAAACATTAGATGGCTCTTCTGTAGCGATAATGATTTATTAGCAGCAAAATCATTGGTTTCTGGATTTATTTTCTTTCTTATGCTTGATCAGTCACACCCCCTTTATACCTGCTGGACAAATGTTCTTTCCTGAGAAGCCTGCTCTGTTTATTCTTCCAGAGCAATGTGAATGGCAGTCTCCACTTGGAGACTTAGAATGAATGCCTGCATGCTAAGTTACTTCAGTCGCGTCCAACTCTTTTGAGACCCTAAAGACTCTAGCCCGCCAGGATCCTCTCAGATTCTCCAGGCAAGAATACTGGAGTGAGTTGCCATGCCCTCCTTCAGGGGATCTTTCCCTTTTAGAATGAATATCTGAACCTTCATCTGAGTCTTAGTTCTAGTAATATCCTATAGCAGAATGTCAACACTGGAAGGTTTCATTGTCAGCTAACCATAGCAAGAGAAAAAGAATCTTCAAAAAGCAAGAGGAACCTCCGCCACACCTGCCATGAAAACAAAACACTGAAGCTCAAAGCCCTGTCTCCCAGCATGAGCAGCTGCTCAAGGCCCAGCACTTGGCCTGGCAGCTACTTAACCTTCCAGCAGAACTCATGACGGGTCCCTTCCCGCCCCTGGTCTCCGGACTTATCAGGCGCAGACATCTGCAGCCCGGTCTTCGGGGACCACCCAGAGGGCAGACAGAGAGCCCTGGGGCTCCCCGAGAATTTGCAGAAAGGTCAAGAGTCACTTGCTCTGACCAGTTCACTGAAAGCATCTCAGGGAGACCCAGAGGAAAGGTCACCTTAAGATAGTGACAGGGCACAGCTTGAGGGGGAAAAAGAGGAGAAGGCAGAAGGATTTCTTTCTTAAGTAGCAAAAAGTCCATCTGTTTCTGGCTCAGCTTAGACTTTCGAGTCTGATTTTTATTTCAATGGCATTTCCTTGGCTTTTCCAATTCATGTCTAAATCACAAAATGTGTCCATTGTGCACTTCTGGGCTTGCGTATATGTGCCACGGAGCACAACGCTGGAAATACTTTTTCTCACTTCATTAAACCTTGCTTTAAAACGGCATCCAAATGTCCGCTCCCCTCTGCAAGTTGAGAGGGAATTGTGTTACTCCTCCCACCCCAGTCGGAACAGAAGGAACGCCTAAGTCACAAGCTGTGATGTTTAATATTTTTCAATTTTGCATGTTAGACTTTTCGATCTAATCATGGAGACAGGCTGGTCAGCCCTGTCTCTAGGTAGAAGTGCCCACATCGTGTTGGGGACATGCCATTCACTTTGCAATGCTTCCAGCCCTCACTATAGCAACTGAAACTGGCTTAACCTCCCCCAGCCCCACCCCACCCCACCCCTGGACCCCCCAGGAGCCCTCTCTACTTCACTGAGTGAGGTGCTGACTGCATCTCCCACAGGCAGGCCAGGACACATTCTGCTGACTTAAGAAGATGCCACGTAAATTAGAACTCATGTAGCCATATGGTTCAAACCTGCGGGTCATATTTTATACACGAATGACTATGACAGGCGGTATTTTTGTGCTGACAAGTTGTATTTCATCCATGTTTACTTAGAATTCCATGCTATCATTAAAAGCTGAGCAACGGAACTTTATCATATTTATATGCAAAAGTTTGATTGAGTTTCCTTCTTATTAAAAAGAAGAAGAAATCGCCCAGGCAGTTTTTGCTTCCTCCTTAACTTACTATCCATGTGTTGGGTGGTGGGTTCAGATGTCTTGACAACAGGAATTTAAAAGGAGTCCTAGAGTCCTGCCTTCCAGATTGACCAGTCTTGATTGTGCTAAACATCATCTTATTTGGGTTCTCAAAATAGAAATTGCATTAGTGTACCAACCACCCAATGCTGGACAACCTCTGGATGTTTGCACACACATAACCAGTGACTCAACCTTCTTGCTTCTACTTCCTCTAAAGTGGTAAATAAGAGAATCTTCAATGCAGTGATTAGTAAACTCCAAAGCCCTTTCATTGAGAAAGGAAACATAAAATACCAGTTGGATCATCCTACAGCCTCCGGTTCTTAGAAGACAAGCCCTAGAAAAATACCTCTCAAGTTTACTAGAATTCTGATTCAGTAATTTTCTTTCAATGGACATGTGTCCTTCCATTTGAAAGATAATATATAATTACTACCCAAAAAAGAAAGATGCAAAAAATACAAAGCAGAATTTCCTGTCATCCCATACTCAAGGACAGGTACCACTAACATTGTGTTGTATTTTCCTATAGTCTTTTCTGCATGCCTATTTATTGTAACATGTGTGTGTGTTAAAAGGGATGATTAATAGCTGTGCTCAGTTCTTAGAACAGATTCAAATACAACTTTACATATACAAATTCTCATTTAACATGTTAACCCCGGAAGCATTTTCTACATGATTATAAACTTCTCATAAATACTCATTTTTAATGGCTGCAAAATAAGAAAGGCATTTTAAAAGTACAATTTCTATTAGGTGCTGTGGGCCATAAATGTAGGAAACAAAAACTAAATGTACATTCTTCTGAGGGCACTGACTTTTGTCTCTGTTTTGGGCAGTAACCCTGGTACTTAGACTAATGCCGGTTCCATGGTAGGGGTCCTTTGCTGAATAAGAATAAGCACGGGTGACTTTGTGGAGTCCTAGAGACCACAAGGAGCCTCTCTTCCAGCACTGTGCCCTGCTTTGCCATCATCTTACTCTTTATGGTGGGTGACAAGTAGCTACTCTGTTTGTACTTTGATTACTTCTGTGATATGTTGCTAAGACACAAGAGTAAATACATGATTCATAAAAATAGCAATAGTTTTTTTTAAGTACCTGTTTCTCATTTAACTCCCTCACAAGCATATTTTGAAAACTACAAGGAAATCTAAGAATGCTTCAGATTGTTCCTCAAGTTCTTTTAGAAATTAGGAAATATGCAAGTTACAATAAAGCCATCTCTGTGAGTCTCTGATCCCCAAATATCAAAACATGTTGGACACAGGGCAAACAAATAAGAAATGAATTTAGTTTAACACAAAAATAAATTATAAAAGATATAGTACTTTGTTTAGCTAAAAGTTTTGATGCCCAAGAAAGCAAGTCAAGGCCTGCCCTCGAAGTAGTTGTGTAATGTTCTGGTAAAAGTGATGTCTAGCTAGGATCTAGGGTCTCATCCTCAAGAATGAAGGCAAGATCAGTGATTCAACCCAAGAGCCAGAATGGGATTCATGGAAAATTTCAAATATCAGTTGGGCAGAGTTGAGAGCATATTTTCTGAGATGCTTATATTTAGTGGAAGGACCCCATGAGCAAAAATAACCCTATTTTGCTTATCTGAGCTTCCCTGGTGGCTCAGATGGTAAAGAATCCACCTGCAATGCAGGCGACTTGGGATTGATCCCTGGGTCTGATCCCTGGGTCAGGAAGATCCCTTAGAGAAGGGAATGGCTATCCATTCTAGTATTCTTGCCATGAGAATTCCATGGACAGAGGAGCCTGGCACGAGGAGCCACCATTGAACTTAGCCTTGTATTATACAGATTAATTCTTAGTATATTGCATGAATGTACTCTCCTACTTTTTTCTTTTTTGCTCTTCCAAAACCTAAAGATATATACGCTTATTAATGTCCACAGACCTACTGTATGAGCACAATTTGACTTTGAAAACAAATATAATATGGGCAAGGAAATATAATATGTAATTTAAACACAAAAAAATATAATGTGGGCAAGAAAAATACATTGTCATTACCATTAACCTCTTGCATCAGCTCTGTTCCAGGGGAAGATGCGAGGACATACATTGCCAGTCTCTCTTCTCTCCCAGCCCAGAGCAAGACTTCCAACAGCAGAAGGAGTTTCTGAGGCTACAGCAAAGGTGAACAAGAGGTTGAAAGATGGAACCCCTCCAGGAAAGCTGAAGGAAGTGGGGAGATATGATGTGATAAAGAAAAGGAGGCAGAGAAATTTTTGAGTTTAAAAATTTATCTTTAATTATGTGGAAGGATGTTGATGCAAGAGAGTGACCTCTTTTTCCCATCTCTTTTGGGGCAGGTCAAAAGAAAATGGACTTAAGCTGTAGCAGAGCGGGTTTAGGTAAGACAGAAGAAGGAATTTCCTGAATGTGGAGATCGTTAAAAACTGGAATGAGTTACTAAGGGAGTCTGTGGACACTCTTCCTCTGGGGAACATTTAAAAATAAGATAAATTTTCATCTGTCAGGGAAGGTTTAGAAGTAATCCAACCAGAAGGCCTCTCAAAGCATTTTCCAGCCCTATAACCTGAAGGCCAAATTCCCTCCAATTTTATTTCTACAGTTAACTAGTCGTGAGATGGATGCCTGAAGCAGAATTCAGAGTTTCAGATACAGCAACTAAAGCCTATTACCTTTTGTTCTATAATAAGACACCCCTTTGCATAAAAGACTAAAGTTGTAATCCTTCGTGGAAATCATATCAAGAAAAACATTCACAATTCAAAACTTGGCAAATTAGCTATTGCTCAGACACTTTCACTCTCATTCTCAAGAATACAAAATACCGTGCCCTCCGCTATGCCCTTTTGTTCTCTTTGGTCTTCCGAGTACACCTCTCCAGCTTTTAAGTTTATCTTTCCCAGACAGTCATTCCAAATATTCCATTTTACAACTAGTCAGTTTCTCCAAACAGTCTTTCGAAACCTAACCAAATATTTTCCCAGCAATTATTTGGCTAAGTTTCAATCTGAGATATACCAAGCTAAAAAACAAGTTTGCATTGTGAAAAATTCTGCTCAGGCAGATTCCTTGCTTTTCATTTTTCCTGAGTTTTTAATCAAGCCAATCGGTGGATTTACACATGCCCTCTGAGAATGGAATATCCTGCCACTGTGGAGTGCTCATTTAACACTCTCTCCTATAATTTTCCAACTTTGATTGAGTTCCGTGGTTTGCCTTTCTTTTAAATGTTTCAAGTCTTTGTTTCAGGAATTTTAAAGGGAATTGATCGCCAAGCCCTCCTCCTGTGATCACTGGTACTCCCTCCTCTTCATTCTTAGCTTCAGTTTTTTTTTCCCCTTCGGTTTCTCCCGCTCCTTCTTATCCCCTTAGGCCAAAGCACTTGTCAAAAGTTCCCTCGGAGTTCTGCAGTCCCTTTGTGCAGATGATCTCACCGAAATCAAGTGTGAAGAAATGGAATTCAGTTTAGGTAAGAAAAGGAGAGAATGGACAGTGGAAAAGGAGAGAATGGACAGTGGAAAAGGAGAAGAGAGAGGGTTTCAGCCACTCTGAACATCTAGACCAGATGCTTTCTCATAGTCATCTCTTAAGTAGAGAGAGAAAGGTTCTCAAAGAACACATTTGGTATGTGTCATGGTAGGATTTGGGCCAAAAGAGATATATGACCTTGTAAAAAGACAACATGAATTTATTCATAGGTTGTGAATTAAAGTAGATATCATATAACTCACAATATTCATGACACCATCAAATGTCTGCTTCACTTCTGGTTCTAAATTAAGGTGACCAAATTACAATAATCAAATAAAATCATCATTATTTTCACTTCTACAGAAGCTTGCTGGAGAACTTGGAGTCTTAGTGGGGAGTGGCATCACTTTAGTCTTTACACACCATGAGGAAAGGAAAAGAGGTGTGTTCTTTTCTTGTATTTATGTGGGGGGAGCCAGGAACAGCCTGATGACATAATCCACCAAGGGTGGCCAAAGTCATCGCAAGGTATATAAGTATCTGTACATAATATATTCTTCACCAGGATCCCTGTTAGGATAAAATTTATTTGTATAGATAAATAGGTGGTAAGGTTTTTTTTTTTTTAATGTGTTCATAAAAACATACTAAATTGAGCTGATGAGTAACATCCTTCAAATAATGAAATACATCATTAAATATTTAACACACTGAGAGAAGCTTGATCAATAGCAGCCTGTTTTCTTGGCAATAGTTGCTTTCATCAGCCTCTCTAAGTCTACAAGCCCAAGGCTCTATCCAAGTTTACCTGGAGAGCTAACCACACACCACCTCCCTGCCCCACCCCCCACTGGCCCCACCATTCTCTTCAAACTACTGACAGTTCAACCCTCTCTTCTCAGATGGAGATGCCAATGGGGTTAGGGATAGGGGTAGAAATGGGAAAATCACAAAGGATCCTTTGGATTCATTTCACCTCCAGGGACCTACACCCTTCTGGACATTCTTTACTGGACACTCAGGGGGCAAATAAACTGTACTAGAATATTGCATGTTGGATGGTGAACCCAGCTCAGTTAACTGGCAGTCCAGTCCTTCATGGAACAACCCCTGGACTAACCATAGCTTTGCCCCCTGAATCACTGAGAAATTAACATGAGCACAGTTCCTCCTTCTGGCCCACCACTTCCTTGCCCCCATTCGTCCAACCACCACACTCACTATTTTAGATAAGAATCTTTCTTTTCACATATGATTTGAATCTTTGCCTTAAACCTTTTGCCTTATGACAGCCACCTGGTTCTGTCTTGGTCCGGCTACACCCTGAGATGGGAAAAGTCCAGCAACCCTGCCCACAGAAGCATGTAGATAGATGAGTTAGGGAGATTTTCCCAACGCTTGGGTACCACAGAGCATCAGGTTCTCCGCTAAAACTTCCAGCAACAGAGTGAAACAAATCACCCCTTTGAACGAAAAGCTTCAAAACTAGAGGGAAGAGAAAATGAAAGCTGCAGATATCTGTAAATTATATATTATCTGTGCCTGGAATGCCCACAGGGGTCATGAATTCAGAGACCCCAACAGCAACAACAAACCAACATCTGACACCTTATGTTCCTAACTCATTACAGCTCTGGGAGTGAAAGGATAAAGAGAAAACCAACAAACAAGCAGCAAATAAATTATTCAAAAGAGGAAAATCTTTCATTATTTTCTTGAGTTTTTCTTGAGGTTTTCCCAATAGTTTCAAAACTGGCAGAAAGAGAAGTCCTGTCTCCTAAATTATCCATTGAATTCAAATTATCTCTGGTCTGGGATTGGAAAGGTTCTTTGTGCTTTTATGAACTGGCCTGAAAAGCACAGACTTTCTCAATCTTAACCTTTCTTTTCTTTCTGAAATGTTATAAAGAAAAACAATATGAAGATTTAAATCACATATCAACTAAGAAAGAGATTAGCTGTTTTATTTTAAATTAGCCTTTCAAATTAAGGAAAACTCTGTTCTTTACATTGAATTGGGAAAATGTTTTGGGAAAAAGTGTTGGCCCTTCTCTCATACCTAAAATCTGACTATATTCTCTCATACTTTATTCAAAGACGGTTGCCATTGTGCGACACTGAACTGCGTTGTGCTGTGCTTAGTCACTCAGTAATGTCCAACTCTTTGTGACCCCATGGACTGAGGCCTGCCAGGCTCCTCTGTCCATGGGGNAGAAAATGGACTTAAGCTGTAGCAGAGCGGGTTTAGGTAAGACAGAAGAAGGAATTTCCTGAATGTGGAGATCGTTAAAAACTGGAATGAGTTACTAAGGGAGTCTGTGGACACTCTTCCTCTGGGGAACATTTAAAAATAAGATAAATTTTCATCTGTCAGGGAAGGTTTAGAAGTAATCCAACCAGAAGGCCTCTCAAAGCATTTTCCAGCCCTATAACCTGAAGGCCAAATTCCCTCCAATTTTATTTCTACAGTTAACTAGTCGTGAGATGGATGCCTGAAGCAGAATTCAGAGTTTCAGATACAGCAACTAAAGCCTATTACCTTTTGTTCTATAATAAGACACCCCTTTGCATAAAAGACTAAAGTTGTAATCCTTCGTGGAAATCATATCAAGAAAAACATTCACAATTCAAAACTTGGCAAATTAGCTATTGCTCAGACACTTTCACTCTCATTCTCAAGAATACAAAATACCGTGCCCTCCGCTATGCCCTTTTGTTCTCTTTGGTCTTCCGAGTACACCTCTCCAGCTTTTAAGTTTATCTTTCCCAGACAGTCATTCCAAATATTCCATTTTACAACTAGTCAGTTTCTCCAAACAGTCTTTCGAAACCTAACCAAATATTTTCCCAGCAATTATTTGGCTAAGTTTCAATCTGAGATATACCAAGCTAAAAAACAAGTTTGCATTGTGAAAAATTCTGCTCAGGCAGATTCCTTGCTTTTCATTTTTCCTGAGTTTTTAATCAAGCCAATCGGTGGATTTACACATGCCCTCTGAGAATGGAATATCCTGCCACTGTGGAGTGCTCATTTAACACTCTCTCCTATAATTTTCCAACTTTGATTGAGTTCCGTGGTTTGCCTTTCTTTTAAATGTTTCAAGTCTTTGTTTCAGGAATTTTAAAGGGAATTGATCGCCAAGCCCTCCTCCTGTGATCACTGGTACTCCCTCCTCTTCATTCTTAGCTTCAGTTTTTTTTTCCCCTTCGGTTTCTCCCGCTCCTTCTTATCCCCTTAGGCCAAAGCACTTGTCAAAAGTTCCCTCGGAGTTCTGCAGTCCCTTTGTGCAGATGATCTCACCGAAATCAAGTGTGAAGAAATGGAATTCAGTTTAGGTAAGAAAAGGAGAGAATGGACAGTGGAAAAGGAGAGAATGGACAGTGGAAAAGGAGAAGAGAGAGGGTTTCAGCCACTCTGAACATCTAGACCAGATGCTTTCTCATAGTCATCTCTTAAGTAGAGAGAGAAAGGTTCTCAAAGAACACATTTGGTATGTGTCATGGTAGGATTTGGGCCAAAAGAGATATATGACCTTGTAAAAAGACAACATGAATTTATTCATAGGTTGTGAATTAAAGTAGATATCATATAACTCACAATATTCATGACACCATCAAATGTCTGCTTCACTTCTGGTTCTAAATTAAGGTGACCAAATTACAATAATCAAATAAAATCATCATTATTTTCACTTCTACAGAAGCTTGCTGGAGAACTTGGAGTCTTAGTGGGGAGTGGCATCACTTTAGTCTTTACACACCATGAGGAAAGGAAAAGAGGTGTGTTCTTTTCTTGTATTTATGTGGGGGGAGCCAGGAACAGCCTGATGACATAATCCACCAAGGGTGGCCAAAGTCATCGCAAGGTATATAAGTATCTGTACATAATATATTCTTCACCAGGATCCCTGTTAGGATAAAATTTATTTGTATAGATAAATAGGTGGTAAGGTTTTTTTTTTTTTAATGTGTTCATAAAAACATACTAAATTGAGCTGATGAGTAACATCCTTCAAATAATGAAATACATCATTAAATATTTAACACACTGAGAGAAGCTTGATCAATAGCAGCCTGTTTTCTTGGCAATAGTTGCTTTCATCAGCCTCTCTAAGTCTACAAGCCCAAGGCTCTATCCAAGTTTACCTGGAGAGCTAACCACACACCACCTCCCTGCCCCACCCCCCACTGGCCCCACCATTCTCTTCAAACTACTGACAGTTCAACCCTCTCTTCTCAGATGGAGATGCCAATGGGGTTAGGGATAGGGGTAGAAATGGGAAAATCACAAAGGATCCTTTGGATTCATTTCACCTCCAGGGACCTACACCCTTCTGGACATTCTTTACTGGACACTCAGGGGGCAAATAAACTGTACTAGAATATTGCATGTTGGATGGTGAACCCAGCTCAGTTAACTGGCAGTCCAGTCCTTCATGGAACAACCCCTGGACTAACCATAGCTTTGCCCCCTGAATCACTGAGAAATTAACATGAGCACAGTTCCTCCTTCTGGCCCACCACTTCCTTGCCCCCATTCGTCCAACCACCACACTCACTATTTTAGATAAGAATCTTTCTTTTCACATATGATTTGAATCTTTGCCTTAAACCTTTTGCCTTATGACAGCCACCTGGTTCTGTCTTGGTCCGGCTACACCCTGAGATGGGAAAAGTCCAGCAACCCTGCCCACAGAAGCATGTAGATAGATGAGTTAGGGAGATTTTCCCAACGCTTGGGTACCACAGAGCATCAGGTTCTCCGCTAAAACTTCCAGCAACAGAGTGAAACAAATCACCCCTTTGAACGAAAAGCTTCAAAACTAGAGGGAAGAGAAAATGAAAGCTGCAGATATCTGTAAATTATATATTATCTGTGCCTGGAATGCCCACAGGGGTCATGAATTCAGAGACCCCAACAGCAACAACAAACCAACATCTGACACCTTATGTTCCTAACTCATTACAGCTCTGGGAGTGAAAGGATAAAGAGAAAACCAACAAACAAGCAGCAAATAAATTATTCAAAAGAGGAAAATCTTTCATTATTTTCTTGAGTTTTTCTTGAGGTTTTCCCAATAGTTTCAAAACTGGCAGAAAGAGAAGTCCTGTCTCCTAAATTATCCATTGAATTCAAATTATCTCTGGTCTGGGATTGGAAAGGTTCTTTGTGCTTTTATGAACTGGCCTGAAAAGCACAGACTTTCTCAATCTTAACCTTTCTTTTCTTTCTGAAATGTTATAAAGAAAAACAATATGAAGATTTAAATCACATATCAACTAAGAAAGAGATTAGCTGTTTTATTTTAAATTAGCCTTTCAAATTAAGGAAAACTCTGTTCTTTACATTGAATTGGGAAAATGTTTTGGGAAAAAGTGTTGGCCCTTCTCTCATACCTAAAATCTGACTATATTCTCTCATACTTTATTCAAAGACGGTTGCCATTGTGCGACACTGAACTGCGTTGTGCTGTGCTTAGTCACTCAGTAATGTCCAACTCTTTGTGACCCCATGGACTGAGGCCTGCCAGGCTCCTCTGTCCATGGGGATTCTCCAGGCAAGAATACTGGAGTGGGTTGCCATGTCCTCCTCCAAAGGATCTTCCCAACCCAGGGATCAAACCCAGGTCTCCTGCATTGCGGGCAAATTCTTTACTGTCTGAGCCACCAGAGAATCCCATAATGAACTGAGCTGGTGCTGAACCAATTCTAGGTGTATAATGAATGTGTAGATCCACCACATTAGCTATGAACTCAGTAAGACACCGTGCTCATCCTCATACGCACACCTTCTCATTTAAAGTGAGTGTTCAACAAAACCTGGCGGTCTCTGTGAACAAATGAATGGACAATCATGTCTAAATCACTAAGGTTTTCTCCCTCCTAACTCCCTCCCTCCACTCCGTAGCAGTCTTCACTGAGAATTACTCCTCGTCCGTTTTCTTCCCCTAAGACACATTAGTAATCAAAGGAATGCACCGTACTTTGGGAGTCCTACACATTCTGTTTCTTATTTTATCTGAGAAAGAATGTACTGAAGAATCCTCCCACCGCATGTGGATTGAATTTCCATTCTCTTCTCCTCATTTCCACCTTTCTTTTATTTCTGTCTCCATCAGAGCACAGCACTCAATATGCTACAGAAATAATTTTCTGCTGAATGAGGTTCGGCCATAAGTCAAGGGCAGATTTATTAAGGCCCCTGCACAGCCTGTTCCCCAGCTTACCGTCAACATGACAGTTTAAATCTTTGATCACCCTTACACGTAACCCCTTCAGTGCTGAGCAGTCCACCACATAAGCAACAGCCACTCCTGGCATGTGAGTGGTGTTGAAAATGGTTTTGAGCCCCACAGACAGGGTGTCATCACCAGGACCCAGGGGGTCGGGAGCTTCCACAGATGGTCAAGGTATCTCCCCTCCAATGCTCTCTACCACCTGTCTCTGCTTCCAGAAGTTCACTTCACTGTCACCACAGCCAGGCCCTATCATCTACTGCTTCCTAGGGAGCCAGGAACACTCCACTGAGGTTCATGTCCCCTGGATAGCAGTTATGTTTAGTGAATTAGTTGGGTGTCCTATGAGAGACCCTGTTTGGTTTTGGTTTCTGCTTTTTAATCATTTTACTTTTCTGTGACTTATCAAACATCTGGCACCATATCAACCAGTCTTTTATAAAAAGACTCTTGGTTTCCCTGGTGGCTCAGAGGTTAAAGCATCTGCCTGCAATGCAGGAGACCTGGGTTCAATCCCCGGGTCAGGAAGATCCCCTGGAGAAGGAAATGGCAACCCACTCCAGTATTCTTCTTGCCTGGAAAATCCCATGGACGGAGAAGCCAGGTGGGCTACAGTCCACGGGGTTGCAAAGAATCAGACACAGCTGAGCGACTTAACTCTAACTAACTTAACTTGGATCAGTCAGGTGGTGAGGTTATATGGTGCTCCAGTGATTACTTTTGCATGTAGTTGAATGTCTTCACATATTACATTTTGAGCACTTTGGTTACCAACACACACACATACTTTCCCTTCACAAAACAGCACTGGAAGGGACCACTAAGAAATTAAGCTACTTGCACAAGTTCAAAGGCTCCTGGGAAAGGCTCCTCCATTCATGCTAACCTGAATGTCAGGTCACTAGGTGTACATACCCTTGTTTCAGATCTTTAATCTACATTTGCCCCATGGATTCCTCCCAAACAGAGGAGAGGGGTTGTTACTCCTCTCATGTGGGTAGCCCTTCAAACATAACAACATTTTCTTCATGCTTATCTCAGTAGAGTTTCACCTTAATGTCTACAATGAGGTTACTGTCCTCATTTTACACATGAGAAAATCTGAGTTATTCTGAGTGACATACAAATGTAGGTAGCAGACTAAGACCTTACACGCAGATCTTCACTGGAGGCATAATCTCCTCATAAATAACACATTAAGAAATCACCACAATGCTAAATAGCTTTGGGGAAAGGTTAGGAATAAAATGGCTTCCCTGGTAGCTCAGCTGGTAAAGAATCCATCTGCAACGCAGGAGACCCCAGTTCAATCCCTGGGTTGGGACCATCCACTGGAGAAGGGATAGGCTGCCCACTCCTGTATTCTTGGGCTTTCCTTGTAGCTCAGATGGTAAAGAATTCTGCCTGCAATGTGGGAGACATGGGTTCAATCCCTGGATTGGGAAGATTTCCCTGGTGAAGGGAATGACTACTCACTTCTGTATTCCTGCCTGGAGAATTCTGTCCCGAAGAGTTGGACACGACTGAGTGACTTTCACTTTTATGAATAAAATATCCTATTTTAAAATATATGCACAAATTCACACTATACAAAAAGGTATGAAAAGGATAGGAAAAAAGTGATGCACATCCCAAATGCTGTCATTTGGGGGTATGTATCCTTCCAGCCTCTTTTCTACAAAAAAATGTTGTTTTTTCAAGATGACATGCTGGTCCGTTTTATTGAAATCATCCCACAAAGTCTCCTTGAGTGTATACCAACAGGAAGGATGGATTCAACACTAAGTAAAGGGGGGTTGTTTTGGTGAATGAGTAAAGTCAGCCATTACATTTCTTTCTTAAAAAGCAGTTTTACCTTGAGTTAACATTCAAGATTTCTCTTCCCTCTTTTAACTGTTAATACAGAGGGCAGAGCCCGGCAAAACCCTTTCGATTGATGCAGGAAATGTTTGCAGGCAAAATATAAGATGTGGATTAAAGACATAAATTAAATGTAGAAAATATATATTATAGGTGATGGAAAGACTCAGTCAGGGCACAATGGTCTGTCAATGTTTTCACAGGGAGGGGTAGGCCCTCCAAGTCTCTGTTAAAGTGAAGTCGCTTAGTCGTGTCTGACTCTTTGCGACCTCGTGAACTGTAGCCCACCAGGCTCCTCCGTTCTTGGGATTCTCCAGGCAAGAATACTGGAGTGGATTGCCATTTCCTTCTCCAGGGAACTTCCCGACCCAGGGATCGAACCCAGGTCTCCCACATTGCAGGCAGATGCTTTAACCTCTGAGCCACCAGGGAAGCTAAGTCTCTATTAAAGGGCTCCCTAACTGGGGTCGCTAAGAGTCAGACACGACTGAGTGACTTCACTTTCACTTTTCACTTTCATGCATTGGAGAAGGAAATGGCAACCCACTCCAGTGTTCTTGCCTGGAAAATCCCAGGGACGGGGGAGCCTGGTGGGCTGCCATCTATGGGGTCGCACAGAGTCGGACATGACTGAAACAACTTAGCAGCAGCAACTTCCCTTGGTGGAAAATAAAGAGTGGCAGGAATTGGGGTGGGAAACAGGTAGAGAGGAAGAGATAATATCTAAAGGAAGCTTCCAGGAATGGAGAGACTCTTTTATGAAGAGAAGCAGAAAACCATGTTCAAACAGAACAAACGCAATCATCACGCACTCACCAACCACAGTATCAGGGTATGTTGCTATAGAGTTGCAGTGATTTCTAGAAAAATAAAAGATCCTCAGAAACCTGTCCTGGAGTGGCATGATCAGAAAAGAGCTGGCCAGCAGAGCTTAGATAGGTGATACATCTTCTGTTTTTGTTTAGATAAACAGAGTTCCTGCCCACGCCCAGTTGTTGCCAGAGACAAGAGAAATAAGAATCCATTTTTCTTTCAGCAGAAGATTAACTTGTGCATCCACTGACTTGAGGGTTAGTATGGTCCTTGGGGCCTCACAAACTCTGCTCCAAAGAAGAAAAAGAAAACAATACAGAAAGTGCACAAAGCGCTGAGCAGAGTGAAATCTGCAGGAACCAGCTCGGTGTGGTCAGGAGATGTACTGAAACATTTGTCAATACCCAGAAAGTTGAGTGTTCTTGAAAGATCTTAAGTATTTCCTCCCCAGGGTGACTCCCATAAGACAATGTGCTCCTGTTGGGATCTCATACTGACCCTGAGGAAACAGCCCCAGGCCCTGCACTCTCTCCTCACACTAACACTTAGGTATGTCAAGGGCTGCCTTGTTCTCCTGGCAAGTCCTCAGTTGTTACTAACAACTGCAGTACAAGGCCATCCACCCAGCTCACTTATGGGAATATGGGATACTTTCATTTTCCACTAAGTAAGCTGGGGGATCTTCCTAGCAGAGACATGTACATGCCTCCCTTACTGATAACATCTATTTATCTCCTTCTTGGATCATTTTACTTAGATGTAGCAATGATTTCAGGCAGGCATTTCTCTTGGAATTATGGGATATTTGGCCATATCTACTAACATAGAAAACATTTTTTAATCTACATGCTTTAGTGTGTCATTATAATAGTATTGGTCTGCTGCTGCTGCTGCTAAGTTGCTTCAGTCATGTCCGACTCTGTGCAACCCAATAGACAGCAGCCCACCAGGCTCCTCTGTCCCTGGGATCCTCCAGAGGCAAGAATACTGGAATGGGTTGCCATTTCCTTTTCCAACGCATGCATGCATGCTAAGTCACTTCAGTTGTGTCCGACTCTGTGCAACCCTATGGACCACAGCCCACCAGGCTCCTCTGTTCACAGGATTCTCTAGGCAAGAATACTGCAGTGGGTTGCCATTTCCTTCTCCAAGTATTGGTCTACTATTCCTTAAAGATAAGCATTTCAAAAAAATATTTGTGATTGAATTTGGACCCATGAACTCTTATTTAAGAAAAGAAGTCGGCTATAAATGATATACTTGAAAAGTCACTTTCTCAACATTTCCTCCAAAACACCTTAAGTGCCACAGTCAAAGTATGACAGCCACATTGAAACAATGAGGATAACTGACAGGTTTTTGTGCACGTGTATTTTTCCCCCCCAGGCTCCAAAGTCACTGAGCCCTTGGGAGCCTCCGGGGACAATGACTCTGGTTTAATAACTGTGAAAAGCTATTGAACTAGCAATAAAAAATATTCTCCACAACGGAACAATATGATACTTAACAATAGCCAGCGTTCCTGCCAATCACAGAACATTCATGAAAAAGTGACTAGAGTTCCTTTAGCAACGGGACTGCCCCCTTGTAAAATCTGAGTGCACAAGCAAGAGGATTTGGCAAAGCCGAAGGGCTCCACAGCTGCATACCATGATTTAGACTGCATTCAACTGCTGTATTTATGTAAGCCCAGAAGAAAAACGTCTCTCCTGTTTGAAGAAGATAAGTTAAAACATTAGGGTTGCTTGCTCGTGACCATGGCCTCTACCACGTGTATTTTTACTCTTAAGTCCATCAGACATAAATTAGAGCACATATTCTATAGGTCCACTAAGACATCCCCAAAGTTCTTTATGTTGATGGGCAGGTTTGGCAAAATAGTCACTCTGAAAGAAGGTGATTTTTTTCTTTTAAGTAAAAGGAGGGAGCAGGACAAAAATGATGCCTCACCTTAAATAAATAAGAAAAGAAGGTAAATGCTGTTTGCTCAGAACTGGGAAGTGCTCCCTTTCCGGGAAGTCATTAGGCTCCAGTGAGTAGCCAAAGGCAGGTGAGCCTCATGACCACTCCAAGAAGATGAAGAACCATGCTCTCTCAACAAGGAATCCTTTTTCTACATGAGATCAGCTGAAAGCCTGATTTTGGCAAACTGCCAGGCTCTGGCTCTGTTGTTTTAAGTGCACATTACATGGAGGAGAACTGGTGAGCAAATACCCCAAAGTTAAGCTATTTAGGAAAAATCACCACACCAGACTGCTGCACCACATCTAGAAACCTAAATCAAAACAAATGGACAGAAGAAGCATGAACAGTCACCTAATGGGAGGACCCAGTTACAGGGAGGTAGAAGTCATGGCAAAACTTTTGTTATTGTTTGGCTGTGTCCCATTACTTATCCTTCAGCCTCTGCTTAATATGAGTTCAGATTTGATGAAACACAGATAAAATTTTAAGTTGGTTGTTTTCCAAACAAAGGGGATGAAAAGAGAAAATTCTCCTGGGGACAGGGTGAATTGACATAAAATATTGAAAAGGCATACTGTGTTCAATATTTTCCTTGACCTTTGACTCTTTGGGCTGAAGTATGACAGTTCCACAAGGGTTCTGAGAAAGTTTGCCAAAGGAGGGATTCTAGGAACCGTAGTGACAGAGCTCTTCTCTGAATGTGACACTATCCAGGTTATTCATAGATTGTACATGGTGCGTTTTGTTGATGAAGAGGAAATCTTCCCCGCAAATGACTAATCTCTTCACTAGTTTGTGGAGTGAGGCCCACACTCTAGCAGTGGTTTCTTTGTAAGCTGTAAGTCCCTCCTGAGTCTCTAGTCTCCCCAAGAAGTCTCCTGTTTCCTCCATCTTAACTTCTTCACAGCACCCTCATACCTGCATGGAGCAGAGTCTCAATAAACGGTAACTGAGAGTCCAGCTCTCCTGCTCAGTAGCTGAAGATGCTATTGGCTTAATCACATGAAATCACTTTTTTCATAGGTCAAAATGATCACACACTGGCAATTCCAGAGCTAACCCAATATTTACTACCCTGTAGTATTAGCTACTTCATTTATTCCACGAACGTTTCCTAAGAGGCACTGTGTACTCACCATGTAGCTAAACTTTACTTAAAAATGAGGGAAGAACTGCGTGCATTAAAGAGATTGCCAAAGCCAAGTGGTTAGCTGAAGAATAGCTAAACCTAGTCGATTAGTCAGTCACCACTCCACTGTAAGAGAAAGAAACCCAGCACAAACAACCAGAAGCATAATGTAGCTCACAAGCCGGGAAGATAAAGAGGGAATTATTTTTAGGCATCGGGTACTCAAGTAAGAGCAACATTCTGTCTTTCTGTCTGTATCTCTCTTTCCTTCCCTCCCCCATCCCCCTCCACTTCTTCCCCTTCCCTTCTTCTCCTTCTTCTTCCTCCTCCTCCTTCTCCCCCCTCCCCATCTCTCTACCTGTCTCTCTGTTTTAATATGTTGCCCTCATTCTTTCTTATCACAGGATACTTTTATTTACAAAAGCAAGAGGCCCTAAATCTGTCCCAGGGCCCACAGACTATCTTGGAAAGACATGATTGACATTAGTTAGGTCACCTGCTCAAGCCTTGGCCCAGTCCCAGTGGAAAGGAAGACTGGATTCAGCCAGGTTTAGGTCATGGGCTTACCTCTCAGGTCCTATGTTATAGGCTGAATATCCATGTCCTTTCAAAATGCATGCATTGAAACCCTCCCCAATCTGACACTGCTAGCAGGTGGGCCTTGGGCAGGTAATTAGAATTAGACGAGGTCATAGGGGTGGAGCCCTCACGATTGGGATTAGTGCTCTGAAAGAGTCCGGAGAGAGCTTCCTCTTTCCGTTCTCCAGTGTGAGGACACAAGGAGAAGTAAGCCAGCAGCCGGCACTCTCACTGTGCTGGCGCCCTGATCTCAGATTCCCCCGCTTCAGAACTGTGAGAAAAAAAATTCTGCTGTTTATAAGTCACCCAATTCTGTGCTCTTTTATTGCAGTAGCCTGAATAGACTGAGATAGCCAAGGATGAGGTTCAGTGATTAACAATCCACCAGAGGCATCTAGGATAAAGAAGCAGTTTCCCAGCAGAAAGAGAAAGGGGGCAGACAAGACCACTGACGCCTAATATTATCTTTCCAATCCATCCCCATGTGCCCACCATCCTATCTGAGAACACTAAAACAATTCACTTGCTGATTTACAACTATGTCCTTACTACAAAATTTATATTCATGAGGCTGAAAGACCAAACCACTATTTACTCTAATTTGAACCCCAGCCTCCCCCACCCCGAGCAACAGGTTCTTTGGGCAGAGTGCTTCCTGTCAGGGTGGAAGTTATTGCTATGAGAGTTAGTGCATCCTTTGGCTGTGCCAAATGGCTTTGGTCTCCCTGAGCCAGTTAGCTCTGACCCGCATCATGCCTGTGGACTATTCTGCGGCCAGGTCAAACACAGTCAAGGTTCAAAATCAGGCATTCTTTATTTCACATTTGCCAAACAAAGGTGGGGAGGGGAGCATCCATGCAAACCCACCACACCCAGGCAAACCTGCAAGAGGTGAGAGCCAGACAGCAGGCTGGGCTGATTTCTAAAACAAGACAAAAATGATAGATGCTTCCAAATTGACTTGTGGAGGACAAAAGTTATCAGAAGTTGAAGTTAAAATAGTTTGATTCTGCTGGTTTTCTTGTTTCACATTAGTAGGTACCCAGGAGATTCTTTATAGGAAAGAAGACCAATGATTAAAGGCATATATAGATGATTAATGAATACTAACTCAGTTAAACTGAATTAAATTGAGGGTTATCTGACCTATCACTAAATTGGCTAGTATGCAGAGCTGGTGGACCTTGCCGAAAGAAAAATGGCAGATCTGGCAGCAATTAGAAAGCAGTGGGCACAGCATCCCAGCAGAATCTGACCGTGGTTGATACCCTGAGGCTATGACTGCATCCACCATCTGAGATGGCCTGAGAACACCCCAGGCTGGGCCGCGGGAGGGGGTCTGGGTTTTAAAAATGCCCTCACTGAGCAGTCATACTCTTCAGTGCCCTGCTAAGAGGCCTTCTCCAGTTTCGAGACTATTTTCTTAACAGACGAGGCCACTTTAATATCCTGCCATGGCACTTAGCAGTGAAGATCAAGAGCAGCCTGGGGGAGACCCAAGTCAGGTTTAATGAGACCAGTGTCAAACATCTTGAAAGAATACAACCCTCAAGTTTCGGGCCCACCACATTGGAGACTGCAGAGCAAGAAGAATCCACAAGAGGCCTTCCCTGGTGGTCCAGTGGTTAAGAATACTCTAGTTCAATCCCTGGTCAGGGAACTAAGAGCCCACAAGCCACAGCTAGAGAGTCTGGGCACTTCAGTGAAAGACCCTGCGTGACACAATGAAGACCTGATGCAGCCAAATAAATAATAAATAAAATTTTTAAAAAAGAAGAAGAATGCACAAAGATTCAGAGGACAAGGTGCCATCCTGGAATCCTCAGGAATCCTTCCCTTTCAGGTGAGTTGCTCACCAGAGAGCTTTTTCTGAAAGGTTTTAAAAACCCACTCACTTACCAGAAATTCATGGCTGCCACCCTTGTTGTTGCTAATCAGTCACTAAGTTGTGTCCAACTCTTGTGACCCCATGGACTATAGCACGCCAAGCTTCTCTGTCCTTCACTATCTCCTGGAGTTTACTCAAACTCATGTCCATTGAGTCAGTGATGCCATCTAACTATCTTATCCTCTGTTGTCCCCTTCTCCTCCTGCCTTCAATCTTTCCCAGCATCGGGGTCTTTTCCAATGAGTTGGTTCTTTGCATCAGATGGCCAAAATATTGGAGCTTCAGCTTCAGCATCAGCCCTTCCAATGATATTCAGGATTGATTTCCTTTAGGACTGACTGGTTTGATCACCTTGCTCTCCAAGGCACTCTCAAGACTCTTCTCCAGCACCACAATTCAAAAGCATCAATTCTTTGACACTCAGTTTTCTTTATCTCACATCCATACATGACTACTGGAAAAACCATAGCCTTGGGCCACTTTACAAACCAACAGAACAACGAATTGGAAGATGAATGGTGGTGGGAGGAAATGCAGGATGCTACTGTTATTGATGAAGAATGCTCTTCCTAACCAGTTGAAACTTATCTCTTGAATTATTAACATAGGCTGCACACAGTAGAACAAAATAATAGTAAGTCATAATCTTACATGGGACTTACGATGTGCCAGATGCAGTTCTAAGGGTTTTCTGTATGTGAACTTCACCCTATGAAGTGTGTACTATTATCATCCCTATTTTACAGACAAGGATCACACCTAGTAAGTGGAAGGACCAATTTTTGGAAACTGACAGTTCATCACCAGAGGCCATACTCTTAATTGCTGTAACCACTACCCCATTCAGGGGATTTTTGTCTTTTTAAACAAGTATATGCATAGAAAGGGCTTCCCAGGTGGCTCAGTGGTAGAAAATTCACCTGCCAATGCAGGAGAGGTGGGTTTGATCCCTGTGTCTGGAAGATCCCCTGGAGAAGGAAATGGTAATTCAATCCAGTACCCTCACCTGGGAAATCCCATGAATAGAGGAGCCTGGTTGGCTATAGTCCATGGGGTCGCAAAGAGTTGGACATGACTTAGCAACTAAACAACAATGTATATAGAAGGTATATGAAATGCACCTAGCATATACTATTCTTATTATACCAATAATATAATGTCTAATCAGCATACTATAATTAATAATTATCATTACTGGGATTATAATTTCAAATCACTAATAGGAAAGGTGATTTGATTTGACTAAAAATCATGTAGGAACTAATGACAAAGGAATTGGACCTGAAGGTTGCCAAGGTTCTGAGCCTGTTTCTGCCTTGAGTCACTGATGGACTGATTCACAAATTCATCCCTTGTTTCCCCCAGCCCTGCCTGTACAGACAACTCTTCTGGCTTTTTGGTAATCTTGTTTTGAGATCTTCAAATGAAACTCCAAGAGTGCTTTATTGCAGAATTGGCACTAAAGTTGCCAAATGTTAAAACAGTAAAACTTTTTCAAAGGAATTTCAAACTTAAATCAGTCAAAAAAAAAAAAAATAGAATGAATTTATCATTATTAACCAGACTTTCAAATGTGGCTTTTGGTTGCTTCCATATACAACTCTAGGAAGGAAATTTTGTCCCTTATAGCATCCATCTAAGATAAAAAGTTTAGCAGTCGTCTGAATGAAAACCCAGCTGGATATATGTTTAACAAGCAGCATTTGAGTATGAAGGCTGAGAGATGTATTACAACCAATATGTGAATGTCGTATCCACCCACCATCAAACCACAGGACTGACTGCAATTGGAACTGAGTGGACATGAGGTTTTGGTTAGATGTGGGCACAAGCAAACCAACTCTGAGGTGTCAGCACTGGGTGACAGGACCAGGACTTATCAACAAACTGCTATCTCCCTCTCATCACACACCAACTAGAAAATGTGCAGGAAAGATAAAAACTGTTTGCTCCTAATTGTGCTTTAATAGACTACATTTGGGGACTACTGGAGCAACAAGTACCATTTGGTTCATTTTTGGTTTGAAGTTTGTGTATCTGTTTATTTGCTTTTTTTTTTTTTTTTTTGGCATGTAGGATCCTAGTTCCCCAACCAGGAATTGAACCCAAACCCCCTTCACTGGAAGTGCATAGCCTTAATCACTGGACCACTAAGGAAGAGCAGCTTCCTGAGTGCCATCTATGGAGAATTTGGAGGAATGGAGTCTTCCCTAAAAAATTTTCACAAACGGTAAGCCTTTGCTTACAAGTTTTCATGTAGCCGTTAATTTTAAAAACAGAAGCCATGGCCTCTTTTTTCGGTCTCAGGCATCGAGAAAAAATTGTTTCACTTGTGTAGACACCTCCTGTGTTCCCAGCAGTACCCCAGACGTGATGTTTGTCTTAAGCTGAGGGAAGGGGAGCCAGGCAGAAAGTGAGCTAAGAAGTGGCTTTTTTCCTAAGTGTGGCGGATCATTAATAATCAGTGAAGGATGGACTCAGGCAGCCTCCAAGCACATATTTCTAGGATTGAAGTTGAAGATGTCATTAATATTCTAGTGGAATATTGTTCCCATGAAGTTTTCTAAGGGCTGAAAGTCTCACCCAGAGTCCCCTGTTGGCAACGAGAGGAGCAGTGAGCTCTCAGGCAGCTCAGGGACCTGATCAGTGAAGATAAGAGAACTGTGTTCTCTGCCCCAGAGTAGGAATGAGCTGTTTCGCTTGGTCACTGCTAACTGGTTCTGGTTGAGTCTCCTTGACTCGCTAACCTCCCATATTGTTGCAAAATGCTGAAAATCTATTTCTTTGGAAAATGTTTAGTTTTGTGAACTCAGAATGTGGCAGTTGATCTTAACCACGTTCTGAACTTCTTCAGCTTGACAGAGTATATCAGTCTGTCCAAAGGCCTTCTGAATTTCAGTTTAGTTTGTCTGCATGCATGCATGCTAAGTTGCTTCAGTTGTGTCCCACTCTTTGTAACTCTATGGACTATAGCCCACCAAGCTCCTCTGTCCATGGGGTTCTCCAGGCAAGAATGCTGAAGTGGGTTGCCATGTCCTCCTCCAGGGGTCCTGACCCAGGGATCCAACACACGTCTCTTTACATCTCCTGCATTGGCAGGCAGGTTCTTTACCACTAGTGCCACATGTGAAGCCCAGTTTGTCTAAAACCAGCTTATCCCTAGAGGCCCAACACACAGATAAAAGAAAACAGTGTCTGAAAGTGAAAGTGTTAGTTGCTTAGTCATGTTCGACTCTGCGACCCCATGCACTGTAGCCTGCCTGTCTTCTCTGTCTAAGGGATTCTCCAGGCAAGAATACTGGAGTGGGTAGCCATTTCCTCCTTCAAGAGATCTTCCCAATCCAGGACACAGATAGGAGAAAACAGTTGTCTACATTTTGGCTAAAGAGAGAAGGAAGGAGAGAAGAGGGGGGACTTCCTTATTAACTAAAGTACCAGTGTACGACACTAAGTGTCATGAGTAGTCCCAGGAACAGTTAGGAAATGGACACCCCAATATCTCAATCTGACCTTGGGGTGAAAAGGAGGAAAAGAAGACAGAATCAGTGCTAATCTCTGCCTGTCTTGGGAATAGTGTGTTACGAGGTGGAAGGTAGCCCATCAAAGAAAAACAAACAAACAACAACAAAAAATACTGGGGAGGAGGCAGAAATCCCTTTATTTTATGCAAAATCTCCCAAAGAAAGGAAAGAAAGCAAGTAAGTAATAAATAACATGCCCAAGTTTAACCTGAAGTCAGAACAACCCTCAGAGTTGAGACCCTGCAGAATTCCTCTCCTGCCAGCCCCGGGGTGGTTAGCAGGCCACTCATCCAGGTCAGTGGGTGACTCTCCCACCTGGACACCTAGAAGGTCAGCCCCAGGTAAAACAATCTATTGTAGCACTCTGATGAGAACAAGCCCTGCTTGTTTAAATCAACGTCTCCATGCCCTCCATCTCATTTCATCCCATTCTCATCCTTCTCGTTTGTTTTTTTTTTAACCCCTTACAGGAAACGTCACCAAAACATAAAAGATCAATAGATCAGTAGGGTGTCTAATGGTGGACATTTTCCATGTGAAGCTCTGAATCAACAGCGAACAAAAGCAACTGTTCAGAACCCTCCAAAAAAAAAAAAATTGCCCAGTAATTTTAAGTTAATGGGCAAGATTAATGGATTGTCATATAATATGAAGGTAAAGTATTAGAAAAAAAATTAAAAACCCAAGTGGCTCTACAAAATGGCTTGGAATTGGAGTCTACCTGAAGACCTTTCAGCCAGAGGATTACTGTCGGTGGTGCTCGCAGCTAAGCCGTGTATTAATTTGAAAGCCATGCCTTGTATGGGTACCCAGTACTTAGTGGTTGGTTTTATGTTAAAAATGCTTAGCATGAAACCTGTACTGAAAGTTTGCCCAAACATCTCATAGTTGATTGCAAACCCGAGTGCCTGGGGGCTGTGAGCCCACACCTCAAGAATGCTGGTGATTGGGTGACATTTTGGCTCCACACCTGGGTCTGTCGAGGCCTCTTAGCGGCTGCTGGGAATTCGCCCCGCCTGGGGCCCACCGGTCTCCCCGTCACCCCTCTGACAGATGAAAACACAACGGGGTCTGTTGCCTGACTGACACATTCCTCTCCTGTCTGCCTCTGAAAGGACTTTATTTAACCGTCCTGGAGTCGGGCTTTTGAGTGACAGACTGTGAAGGGTAAAAGTCATTCAGTTCCATTAAGCCCTGTAACTGCTCTGGAACAAAACACCTTTAAAAAAAGTGTCGGGGGAGAGGGGGAAAATAGAGCTGTGGAGAGTAGGGGCATGAGCTTTAGGGAGAGAAAAAGGGGATTCTTTTCAGGTTCAAAAACAATCCTTCTCTTTGCCTCTGTCTATCAATTAGGGCTGCATTCCCAGAGGGAATACGGGCCTGGCCTCATTGGTGTCATTCAGCTGCCAATCTCCTGACAGGGACACCAAAGGGCCTCATGTAGCGCTGCGGAAACTGTCTGTCAGGCCATCAGCAGCTGCTATGACGACATCACCTCCGTTTTTCTATGTCTATTATAGAGAAAGGGGGGTTGGGGTGGGGGCTCACCCAACAGAGCCTGAGAGTCTCGGCTCCAAAGCTCATATTTTCCTTTTCCAACCCCACATTGCCTCCATCCCAGGGTGAATTTCTTCACAAAAACAACGCCAGATTTCCCTGCCTGGCTGGGCAACAGGGGTAAATACTAACTCACCAGCTGAGGACATGAGCTTGGGTGTGAGAACGGGGTTCTGTTTCTGGGAAGACTGAAGTCCTAACTGAATACATTCAATGACTCTGGTTCAAATGAGTCCAAAGAAACTGGTGAAAGGTGGCTCAAGCCCCTGAAAGACCTCGGGCTGAGCTGTGTGAAAAGCCATGTGGCCTCCCCAGCGGTTTCCTGCCAAGCTTTAACCTTGTTTGGGTTCCTGTGGGTTTCATTCCCCTGTGTTTCTGCTTGGAGGCTGAAAGCTTCAGTGGAGCTCTACACTCTAAGCCAAACTCAGCACCAAGCAACCACTTCCCACTCGTCTGTTTTTCTGCCTCATTCGTTGCTTTCCCCCAAGGCGAGACTCATAGGCTGACTTGGACTGGCCCCAAAGACTCCTGGCCACAGTTGATCACTCTGAAGACCCAAGACTGTGAAAGAGGGGTCCCTGAGCTTTGTGGCTTGACTGGGAACACTTCTCCGTCTCCCTCTTCCCTCTGACTCTCTCCCTGCTCTCCCCTCTTCCGATTCTGCATGAGAGCAGGAAGTGAGTCAGAGCCTCACTGGCGACCTGCAAAGGTGCCTGATGGCCTTTCTGTGGCTTGGGATGGCTGCTGTTTCCCTGGGAGCCTTTTCACATCACAGGGAGCTACTTCCAAAGAGTAACAACAGAACAGCACCTCGTACCAAGCACGGCTGCCAAGTGTCACAGCCGGGCCATTATGTTGCAATGCTTCTGCTTCACATCAAGCAGGAGACGACAGTACTTCACGGGTTCCACTTGAACCGTACAAAATGTTTAGCCCAACCCTGTAAGAACATGTACATAAAGCTGTCTCCGTGGTCCCAGGGCTGTGATGTCTCTTTTCTGTTGCTTCTTCCGTCATTCTGAAAGCTCCACTGGGGTCCTGCACTTCCTGATCGTAAACTCCACTAGGGTGGCTAAAACCTGTTCACACAGCAATACACTGGTCTCTGGCGCCTCGATGCTAGACCTCAGATATCTGCCACCTCCATGAGGACCATGCCTGGGGAAATTCAGAATTAGCCAGACTTTTGTCACCAAGCATATTTGCAGAGGAGCAAATGGACAGGATAAGGAGAGAGAGAAGGAGACTAAATTGATCATAACCTTCCTGCTCGACAGCCTCCAGAAGACACGTTCAGGAGCCAGCCCTTTGCCATCTGCAGCAACAGAACAGCAGCAGCCAAGGGAAGAACTAACCGTTCACTGATGAGTGAATATTTCCAAATTGCTTTGCATACCCTTCATTGTGGCTGCTGCACATTTTCATTACTGAAGAAGAGAGGCCACCAAGCTAAGGGATTGGATCGGGAGGTAGAGATACACACATCCTGCAGGCATCCCCGAAAAGCAACTTCAGCTGTTGGATCCAAAGATGCTGGAGCATTTTGCTTAGGATGAATTATCTTGAAAATACCACTTGGAGTAGCCTCCAGCGAGCAGACGCCTAGAGCTCCTGGGTGCTGGATGGTAGTGTAGATTCCCATCCAGGGCTCCACCTCACAATCCAATGTCCTGAAAATCCATTCCTTCTCTTCATGATTTTCCACAAGGACCTCAGATCCAATATTGTAAGATGCTCACATTTTTGGCTTTACCGTAGACAGTGGTTTCCAAACATTTCTCAATCGAACACCCAGTTGCATAAGATCTGAGTATGGAATTGTCTGTGCTGGAAAGACAGCTGTCTTTGTTCACCACCTCAAGGAATTCCTGACTATTTGCACCCACCTTGGATTCTACATAGTACTCTCTGGCCTCATGCTCCAACATCTCTTATATTAGCCACTGTGCACTTCTCGATTTTCTTTATGTTGTGCTAGCAAAAACTCTGGAGAAGGAAATGGCAACCCACTCCAGTGTTCTTGCCTGGAGAATCCCAGGGACGGCGGAGCCTGGTGGGCTGCCGTCTGTGGGGTCGCACAGAGTCTGACGTGACTGAAGTGACTTAGCAGCGGCAGCAGCAGCAGCAAAAACTATACTATCCTTTGGGCCCTCAACAGCGGTGACGCTGCCTTCCTTACATATGATATCCATTGATTAGTACCATCTTTGAATTGTTTATTCTTATATTTTCCCATGACTAGTTATACTGGGGATAACCTTAAACCAAATCTGGTACAATTCAATTTCAATGGAATAAATATTTGGAATCCAAAGCCTATTCAGTCTTTATGTGTAAGTTCAGACAATTCACTCTCACCAATTCACTCTCACTGCCCCAATTATGCATTAGCACTCCTTTTATGTCTCATTTTATAGACATAAAAGAACAATCAAATCCATGACAAATGCTACTCACCCATCTTTCATTTTCACTTTCGTCCAAACCATGAGGCTTTATTTATAGGAGGCCCTTGACATATCTTTATGTAAGAAGCACTTGACATGAAAAATACCTAACTCCTTTCCCACACCCCAACTTGGGAAAATTCTAAAACAAGAAATATAAATGCATAGCATGACACCTTGTGAAGATGGTTACTTCTTTTAGTCTCTCTCCAGAAGTGAATAGGAAGTGGGGATTTGAATGACCACCCATAATCTTCACTGATGCCAAGCTGGTGAGCATGGCTCCAACACATTGCCTGGATGTCACAAAATTCTAAAAGATCACATAGATCCATATTCAAAGGTATATAAAACTCCATTATTGTGAAAATTATCTACCACTTTCTCAGCTACACATCCAACTCTCCTGATACAGTAGAAAACTTGGAAGGAATTAGAATACAAAAGTGTCAAAATAACCAAAAATAATTGACTGAAAGAATCCAATATATCAACTTTAAGTAACAAACTTACATATGAGAAGTGTATTCTTATCACTTCAAAGAAACATTTTGGAAAAGCTCATTTGAAAAAATGAATAGAACTTCTCTATTAAAAGTACAGAGACAGCTGTCAGATCCCAAAATAGTAATAAGGCTAAATTTTTCCAAGTTGAGACCTTGCTCCTGAAAGGTTGTTGCTGGGTTGTGAAAGATGCTGGGATTCTTGGCATCCAGAGGACAGGAATTCAATCCAGGGCCAGTGATGAGGCTTGATTGCTCAGAGCTTTTGTGTAATAAAGTTTTATTAAAGTATAAAAGAGATAGAGAAAGCTGACGTAGACATCAGAAGGGGGCAGAAAGAGTGTTCCCCTGCTAGCTTTTAGCAGTATGTTATATACCTATATGCAAGCTGTTAATTAGAGAAAGAAGGTGTCTTAAAACTCAGAGGGGCATCAGGCCCCTCACCCACAACATGCATTTCGATATAACATTGGCACAAGGTCATCCGGGGCCATAAAACAATTGACATGAATCTTGAAGTAAGGCAGATTTCCACGTAAAGATATAGTTTCGTTAACACAGATTAGGAGAACAATATATGAGTAAAACATACTGATTTGTTGAGCCTTTCTGGGTTCTGAGTCTTAAGTTGAATAGACTTGAAAAAAAACAGAGTCTAGGGTAAATACACAGTTCATTTACATAGCTTAAGAAAAGCATTTCCATAAGAAAAATGCATTGGTTAGTTCAGTTCAGTTCAGTTCAGTTCAGTAGCTCAGTAGCTCAGTCGCTCAGTCGCTCAGTCGTGTCCGACTCTTTGTGACCCCATGAATCACAGCACGCCAGGCCTCCCTGTCCATCACCAATTCCCAGAGTTCACTCAGATTCACGTCCATCGAGTCAGTGATGCCATCCAGCATCTCATCCTCTGTCGTCCCCTTTTCCTCCTGCCCCCAATCNCCATGAGATTCTCCAGGCAAGAATACTGGAGTGGGTTGCCATGCCCTCCTCCAGGGAGATCTTGCCCACCCAGGGATCAAACACACATCTCTTATGTAGTACATTGGCAGGCATGTTCTTTACCACTAGCACCACCTGGGAATCCCAGGTGGGATTTACTGAGCCAATAAAGTATTTTTTGCTTAAAGTAGTTTGAGTTTCCTGTCTAAACTAATAAAGAGAGACAGACAGATAATGTACGTAATCACAATGCAGTGTGATAAATCTTAAGGTGAAGAAAAAGACGAAGTGCTTAGGAAGCATTGGACAGACAGTATTGCTTCTTTGGGGGACTCTGTGGGTAAAATGACTAGGTCTGCATAGTAGTCTTTAGAGCCTCCACCTGGACTCCACACCCATGTTCTATGATTCAGGAACATGTCGGTTCCTTAGGGCATCTCTCCCGTTGTCCATGATGGCTCCACCAGGCATTTGGTGTGCTCATGGCCATCTGGTCACTGGGAAAGCCCTGTTACCTTTCTCTGCCTACTTAAAGATTCCATCAGATGATTAACATGGTGGGTCATAATTTGGAAATGCAAATCCGTAGCCAGTTAGTGGAAGAGGAAGTGAGCCTGCCAATCTATAATCACACCACCTGAGACACTTCCAAAACTTACCTCAGGAAATCCCTGGGTCCTTAGGTAAATCCTTAGATTTGAGGCTTCAGAAAATGAGTCACATATGTGTCTTCCTCCCCAATGAGATGTACATTGATCTGGGTGAAGCATCATAGCTGTTCTATGTAATATGAAAAGCATTTGAATACGTGCTGGTATGGGTATCATAGGAGGGGGAATAAGAATCAGAAAAAGTTCCAGGTATTTTCATCATTCTAACAGTAGACGACAGTCTGAGTTTCCTTTCCTGTAGTGCCTACAATTAGGTCATTACATATAGGTACTGAATGAACCCAGAAAATGGCTTAGTCTTCTTCCCTCAACACACAGATCCTTCAGCCAGAGAAGTATGCGGGGCCCTCCATACATCTGGACAAAAGAGGCTATTCCTTCCTCCCTCTCTCCAGGCCAACTGTACATTTTAGATGAATTGGAAATAAAAACATGTCATCCGTTGCTGATGGTCCTGACACCAGTGCCGTCTCAACAGAGGTAAGTGGCTTCTCACCATCCACATATTCTGTCCTTCAGTGCACCGTCACTTGTATAGACAGTGTGTGTAATATTAGTGTCACTAGATGCTTTGAACTGTGGTGTTGGAGAAGACTCTTGAGAGTCCCTTGGAAGAGTCCATCCTGAAGGAGATCAGTCCTGGGTGTTCATTGGAAGGACTGATGTTGAAGCTGAAACTCCAATACTTTGGCTACCTGATGCAGAGAGCTGACTCATTGGAAAAGACCCTGATGTTGGGAAAGATTGAGGGCAGGAGGAGAAGGTGATGACAGAGGATGAGATGGCTGGATGGTGTCACCGACTCAATGGACATGAGTTCGGGTAAACTCTGGGAGTTGGTGATGGACAGGGAGGCCTGGCATGTTGCAGTTCATGGGGTCGCAAAGAGTCGAACATGACTGAGCGACTGAACTGAACTGAACTGAATATTAGATAGTGACAATAGATAGATATTAGCCAGGGAACTACAAACTGAATGAAACATTCTTTAGTACATCTCAGTTATTGCCTCACTCAATGACTGGCCATCCTGAAGAAAAAAACCATGTCCTTATTTATGTCATAGCCTCTGCGACTGTGTTGAGAGATGGCAAAGTGGGTGGGTGGCTGGCTGGGAGGATGCAGTATACCTATTAGAAGTTCGTACTATGTTAGGTTCTCTGCATCCATTGTGTTTTGTTTCCATGACCGTCCTACCATGAGAAAACTGTTTTCTCTGTTTTGTAAGGGAACTGAGGCTCAGAGACATTTAACTTGCCTGAGATCATACACCTAAGAAGCAGTGGAACCTGACTTCAAATGTGGAGGCTGTATTTTTGCCCATTATGCTCGACTACCTCCCCCAGCTTTTGTTCTTTTCCCAGACAGGAGGCAATTCAGTCCCACAGTCCACCCAATTTATTTTGCTTGACAGATTTTTCTTCAGGTCATCAGATAATACACACAAGGTGCTTGTAACTAAGCTAACAATATCATTCCCAAAGTGTTGTTGGAAATTCACAAAAGTCTTGTATGTCTATTTTTAGCAGACATTACATACATGAACTCAAGCTCTGAGAGTGCATGATTGTATATATTGGGGTAAATCCCCATATATACCATCCTCTCAAAAAAAAAAAAAAAAAAGCCTTGAGAGGACATTTACCTGTCCAACAAATGTTTCTTACGTATCTCCTACGTGATACTGGAAGAAGAATAAATGGTTAGGTTAATCTTTGCATTACTTGGGCAGAAACATTAGCAAGTAACTCCAGAGGGGAGAATAAACAAACTTCCTATGATAGTACTATCAGCCAAATCCTTTGAGTGTGAAGTGGAAGAATCACAAGTATAGGAAAGAGTTTGAAAGGAAGTAGCATTTTAATTAAGGCTTGGAGATTAAGAAGAATGTTGACAACTGCAGGGGAAGAAGAGAATTCCAGGAATGCTGAACATAAAGAAAACAAGGTGTTAGGGCAAAGGCAAGTTTTCACAAAGGTGATAGTCCAATGTGATTAGTAGATAAGAGGTAAAAGCCTATAGAAAACTCTTAGGCAGAGCTGACAGGTGGAAGGGCCAAACCATAGAAGACCTCAGAGAGGACACCTGGTGTTTTTTCCTGTCCGCCCCGCTTGCTGCCTTTAGACAGATGCTTCTCCTTCCCTGCGTGTGGTCCTGGTGAGGTTGTCATCACTGAGTTCAGGCACACACATTCATGGGGGTGGGCACAGCGTTCAGGAGCTAGTCAGGTCAGCAGTAATGACTGACCTGGGCAGGATCAGTCATTGACAAGATCCCAGCAGGATTCATGTAGCTGCATCAGAAGAAAGAAATGCCTGTCTCCTCCATTTCTGGACGTGGGCAGCCCATTTCCCCATTACCTGGAAAGAGAGCGTCTGTAAAAGGAAGCCACAATAATGAGAGACCTGGAGCAAGGAGGTGACAGTGGGAGACAGAGCCCGCATGGCACTGATTGAGCATCTGGATTCACCCAGGCCTGAAGCTCTAGATCTCTGTCTGAATGAGCTGCTCAGTTATCTGACTCTAAAGTCCCTTTTTGCTTGAGTTAAAGAGTCCTGACTAGTACAGCTGTGAGTGCCATGCTAAAGAGTTTGAGTTTATTGAGACAGGAGAACCACTGAAAACCTCTACTTTTAAATGCTTGGAGAACAGAGACTTACACTACAGTGTAAGACTGTGGAGAGGGCTTCCCCGGAGGCTCAGCAGTAAAGAATCTGCCTGACAATGCAGAAGACACAGGTTTGATCCTTGGACCAGGAAGATCCCACATACTGTGAGGAAACTAAGCCCGTGCTCCACAAGTACCGAGCCTGTACTCTAGAGCCCAGGAGCCCCAACTCCTGAGCCCACGTGCCGAAACTCCTGAAGCCTGAACATCTTAGAGCTTGTGCTGCGCAGTAAGAGAAGCCACCACAGTGAGAAGCCCATGGAGTGCAAACAGAGAAAAGCCCTCAAAGAAACAAAGACCCAGAATAGCCAAATAAATAATTTCTTAAAAAAAGACTGTGGAGGGATTAAATAATCTTTCAGGAGTCAGGGCCAATAATCCACAGAACCTTCTAATTCACTATGGGAATGGAAGAAGTGAAACCAATACTATAGCCATAACAGGATGATAAACTTTGCTATCCAGAGTGATCCAAGGATCCACACTAACCGATAACATAAGTCTGAACATTTTGATCAATATTATTAATAAATCTGGATAGTAGCTATCTCAGCCCACAGGGTAACAATATCTCAAGGGGAACAGGTGACTTGTAAGGTCAAGAAATAGGGCCTGAAACAGCATTAGTGTAGCAAATGTGAAGCGTCTGGTTACCTCTCTGTCTGAAACCCAAGACGTCTGAAGGAAAAGAGGTGCTGAAATATCTGCAGTTGGCAGTGACATCTGAGAAAATGGTGCCCACCCCCAACTCCACGTATGAGCACAGGGATCATGACTTTTCTGTAAACAGCTCTGAACCTTCTTCTCACCTCTAGCACTGATTTCTCTCTTGGAGAAAGAAGGAAGCTACTTTGCTCTTGGGCCTAGGCCTACAGCTTCTTGTCCCCGATAAGTGATGTTTGGCAGGTCCCTCACCATAAAGGAGCTACTCCGGGCTGGGGGAAAACCCCAAGTGGGCACTTGACCTTCTAGAGCTTCTGGCTAAGAGAACATATAAGCCCAGCAACGTGCCTCCTCAGAACTAGGAGGGTCCGCCTCTGGGGCAACTCCTTACCATGCTGATTTAAAATAGCAGCAAGAGATTTGAGGAGGTGGCACTACCAATCTAAGCTAGAAGCTTCCCAGGATCCTGGACTTTGCATTCACCTCTCCTTAGCCTCCGCAGGCTCCTCCTCCCACTGCTGGAGGAGAAGCAGAAGGCCAGCCAGTTGTAACTCATGTAGGGGAACTTTGCAGTGGAGGTCTGCAAAGGAGGCTGTGGCAGGGGAGGGTGCAGGCAGACCTCTGGACCCACTGTGGCTGAGGCTCAGAGACTCCACAGCCCCACTGTATCTAATTCCCAGACACTCATGTTTCACATTTGCACAACACTAAAGTAGGGGTGCATCGTGAAGTCACTGATGTGTCATACTTTAAAATAGGGGTCACTTTTTCCTTTCTTGATGATTTTTGAAATAACGGTGTATTTTATAATTGACGGTGTTTTAGGTTCAATAAAATGCTGTATGGGGAATTCCCTGGTGGTCCAGTGGTTAGGACCCAACACTCTCACAGCTAGGGCCCCAGGTTCTATCCATGGTCAGGGAACTAAGATTCTGCAAACAGCATGGCACAGTCATTAAAAAAAGATGTTGTATATCAGGACCACCTACTCACCATGTAAAGTAAGATTTGCTGCCCATTCCCCAAAGACATTTTACAGTCCATTGCAGCAGTGGGAACAGGAGTCACAAAAAGTGTTCCCAATACAGCAAGAGAGAGAAATGATCTAGGCACGCAGTTCCTCAGAAGTTACAACATACAAAAGAAGGATGACCTGTGAACTATACACATTTGGCAAATGGCATACTGCTGTCCCCTGTAAGAAGCCCCCCACTCCATGTGGTGCTTCTCATCTTTTTTGGGGGGTGGGGGGTGGGGAGTGCAAAAAAACAGGTGCAAAGTTTATTATTAGAGACACGGAAAAACAAGTGGGAGAGCACAAAGACAGTTTGTTAAGACGGAAGCAAGGTAGAGATGCTCACTTGGGAAGAAAGAGTGGGCACCCCCACCCACCTAGTGAAGAGGAGCCTGGGTGTTTCTCATCTTAACACCTGGTTTGAGAGCAGATGGTGGCAAAGGTGGTAAAGTGATGGAGATGATAAAATGATGGTGACAATGATGAGACCTAACATTTAGATAGAACTGTACAGCGTTCAGAACATCTTTTCAAACATCACATAATCTCAGACCCTGCTGGTATTGTTGTCTGTCTTTATAGGTGACGATATTGAAGCGAACACCTGGGTACCTTCCCTGAGGTTGCACAGTGAATGGTAGAGAAATGACTAGATTCCTGAGATATATGATCTCTCCTATGACACTTAACCTATTCCATGAGGGGACGGGGAAGATTTAGCCATAGGAAGACCTTTCTTCAACCCTTTCAAACTCAAGAAGTAGAATAATGATCATGATAAATCTATTTTTTACCAACATTCCAGAAAAAAAAATTGTTAGTAAAGACAGCAAAAGGGGCAAATGCCTGTTTTAAATCATGGTGTTTAAAATGATGTTTACATTAATATTGATCATTGGAATTTAATATGGTAATTTGTGCCTCAAAGGCACATTTTTCTAATTATTAAAGTGATGTAAATTTAGAAAATAATAAGAAGTCCAAAACTTTCAAAGTATTTGCACCACCAATTAGCCCAACGTTGATGAGTGCCTTCAGCAAGCAATCAACATGCACACATGAACAGAAAGATTGTGACAGAAGTCTTCCCTCCTGGGAACACAAGGCGCAATTATAATGGAATTGGGGGGGGGTGAGATCAACATTTTAAAATATGTCAATACTGAATGGCACAGGGAATTATATTCAATATCTAGGGATAAACCATAATAAAAAAGAATATTAAAAATAATATACACATATATATGTACAGTATAACTGAGTCACTTTGCTATACAGCAGAAATTAACACAGCATTATGAATCAACTATACTTCAGTAAAAAATAAAGTGAAATCAATACAAAATCATAGATGATTAGCTCAAATTAGGGGGGTGGAAAAAACTATGACTGGGGTTGTCAAAGCAGATGATCTGGAGAAAGAAGCGGCTGAGATGGGCCTTAAAGGCTGATTAAGATGAATGGCAACCCACTCTAGTACTCTTGCCTGGAAAATTCTATGGACAGAAGAGCCCAGAGGGCTATGGGACATGAAAGGATCGGAAGGAGGTGGCCATGACTGAGTGACTGAGCACAAGATCGAGCTCAGCTTGGAGGAGGAAGGGCACATTCCTCTGTTTGGTAAACAGGTGAAGAAACAGATGAAACCTTATCTAGGGCTCAGAACTCAGCAGGGTGTTCGGTGAAGGTCACTAAGGGGAAATGGAGACAAACAGCAGTCTGTCCCGAGTAGAGTAAGTGAGTACAAGCCTGGCTAGAGCAGAGGGTCTTATAGAGTAGTAAGAGAGAGATCTTCGGGCAGGCTGTGAAGTTCCTTGACAAGAAACTAAGGTATTTTAATTTTAACCTAGAAATAATGAGGAGCCACCGAAACCTGTTGAGCAGGAAGTGGTGTGCAACATGTCCGTGGAGGATCCCATGGAAAATTTCTTCATGTAACCATGGGAGAGGATCATTGAGATAGACAAGACTTCATCTAAAGTGGTGGATCTGGAGATGGAGACAGTCACCTTCAATGATGGATCAATGATGGACCAGCCCTCAAGAGCAAACGGCAGGGTTTAGGCTATAAGTGGATATACAAATAGAAATGTCAAACAGCAGGTGAATTTTGGGTCTTAAACCCCAAAAGTGAAAAGCAGATAGATAATAGATAGACAGTTCATGCTAAGTCGCCTCAGTCATGTCTGACTCTTTACGATCCCATGGATGGTAGCCGGCCAAGCTCCTCAGTCCATGGGATTCTCCAGGCAAGAATACTGGAGTGGGTTGCCATGCCATCTTCCCAGCCCAGGGATGGAACCATTTCCCAGCCCAGGAGATGTCTTATATCTCCTACATCAGCAAGCAGGTTCTTTACCACTAGCACCACCTGGGAAGCCCAAATAGATAATAGAAGGAAATTTTTAAAGTTTTCCACATTGATTAATACATTTCAACAGCTAGTTTTACGTGTGTATAGATATGAATGGATTAGACAGATGGATGGATAGATGATAGATAGATCAGTAGATGGAGAGATAGATATGCTTGACGTCTGTATTTTGTATTCTCTCCTTTCTCACTCTACTCATCCGTCTCTCCTCTCTTGTCTATAGTCCAGAACCTTATCTCATTAAGACACTGATTTTTCAAACAATGACAGTATGCCACTCTAGCAACCAAAAAGATTCCAGTGCATCCTGGCTTCTGGTATGCAGGAGAGGAGTACTGAAGATAGAAAGACCTGGGGAAGCTGTGATCTGCACCACTCGTTCATTTATTTAGTCATCCCACTAGTATGTACTGAGTTCTTCCCACGTGCTGGCACGAGGCTCAGAGCTGGAGAGACTCAGTGAGCGGGACAGTCCTCATTTCATGTAACAAATGTTTGCCCAACACTTTCTACCTCTAAACCTCTGTGCAAAGAGCTATGTAAGTCGTGGTTCCTGACTTCAAAGGATCACAGCCTCACAAGAAAGAAAATAAACCCCTACTGGCAATATCAATATACATGAAGTCATCACCTTGCAGGGAGTACATTCACGACTCCAGTCTCAAATAAAGTGCTCCACTCCACACGCCCAGGGGGAAGCAAGGTCTGGGGAGGAAATGAAACCTTTATAACTGTCCGGAGTTTGTGGGATTAACAAGTGCTCTTGTAAAAGTAAATGCCAGTGGCGGAACTGCCTATTGGCCAGCTGCCTCCTCAAAGGCATGTATGTTTATTTATTTATTTGTTTATTTATTTGCTAGATTTATCACATTTGCAGCCTGTGCCATTTGGCCTCAGGGTCAAATAAATCTCTTTTAAAACTTTACCATCATTCTTCAGCATTGTGTGCCCCTGTGTGCCCCTGACATTCCTTTCTAAAGGCTTTACAAGGACGGAATTAAATCCATTTTACAAATAAATACACTGGGAACAATAGAGTTTAAATGCACCACCAAAGGGAAAGATAAATTCCAGGAAAAACCTGGAGATAGGATGAAAGCATTCTGCACTCCCTTTCAAAATCTTCAAAATTCCTTAAAAAAAAAAGAAAGAAAGGTAGAGGGTAGGATTCTGTCTCGCTTCTTCTTGGCACCTGTCCTGTGTAGAAGGTATTTGCTCCATGAGGATTTGTCACAAGGTGCAGAGAGACAGCCAAGGATCATAACAAAGTGTGTAATGGAATGGACTAGAAATACATTTTTAAGAAAGCTGGCCACATCATTTGGAAATTCAGCCCATGCAGAATCTCTCATCTTCCAAGGCCTAGGGCTGTCTCTGGGAGACAATTAAACATGTAAAAAGGAGAGCTGATTCTTCAGGTCTCAGATTTAGGCTATTATTCAGCTAGCATCACTAAAACTGTGTTAAATTATCCTTTCATTCATTTGTCAAACATTTATCCAGCACTGTGTACTCAGCGCAGGATTAGCTGCCAGGGAATACAAAAAATAAGGCAGGACCCCTGGGCTTTTATATAATATTATATGTATATTATATTTTAAATGCATAATTTTATTTATTTATTTTGGCTGTGCTAGGTCTCCTTTGCTGTTCGGACTTTTCTCTAGTTGCGGCAAGTGGGGGCTATTCTTCATCGCGTTGCACGGGCTTCTCATTGAGGTGGCTTCTCTTGTTGTGGAGCACAGACTCTAGAGTGCATGGGCTGAAGGAGGTGCCATTGCGAGGCCCTAGAGCACAGGTTCAACAGTTGTGGAGCACCGGCTTTGTTGCTCCATGGCATGTGGGATCTTCCCAGACCAGGGATCAAACCCGTGTCACCTGCATTGGCAAGTGGATTCTTTACCACTGAGCCACCAGCAAGGCCCTATTCATGCAAATTAAAAATTAGAGGAAAATAAATTCTCCAGAAGTTGCTATCACAGAAGGTGCTCAATTTTAGCAGATGATTGTTTCATTGTCACCTCAGTCTAGCAATTCCTCATTTTTTGTCCAATGTCTTCTGAAAATAGTAAGGTATATATTTATCCTACTATGAAACAACTTGCTTTTTCTTCTGTTTCCCAAAGGCACTGACTTATTTTGGTTAAATTAGTTTACTTAGACATTGTGATATTTGATATTTAAGACATGCATTTTTTTTGTTCTGGTTATTACATTAAACCATGATCTTGGATTAATCAATAGATTTCCAGGCCCAGCTGCATTAAATAAGGGACCTTCTACTCTATAATTTTTGCTACTTCAACAACTAATAAAGACCAGAAGCCATGCTTTAAATAGCTATGATTCTCTACACTCCCCACCCCAAGAAAACACAGATATGAATAGAAAGAGTTCAATAAATATTTAATGGTTTAGACAAGGGCTTGCAAGATCCTGTCACCTTATAACCTACCTCTCTTCCCAAAACTCTATCAAAATGTGGCAACATTTCTACACTTTTGACATTGTAAAGAAAACTCTAGTTTATCAATAATCCATTCATTTATATTGTATCTTTATTTAAAAACAAACAAAAAAAAGTTTTGACAAGCACTGTGTGTTCTTGGACAAGTCAGTTTGCTTCTATGAGCTGCAGTTTCCTCATGGGCACTGACCTCACAGGATGGTTTTGAGGCTCCAATCAGATAATGGATCCCAAAATGCCTTATAAACTGTCAAGGGTGTGAAAGACCAGGAATCTAGCAAGGCTGATACAAGTTTTTAAATAGAGTCAAAATTTAAACTTTCTAGTCATTGTTACTATTTTCCTATTTTTCAAACCAAAAAGTACTAGTATTATAATTGCATTGTTAATTTAATAAATATTAGCTCTATTCAGCTACAGTTTGTGTTAACTAAGTCTTAGAGGACTTGTCTAGAGACCCAATAACAACCCAGTTAGATTGTTATTTCTAGGGAATTATACAATCTGTGGTCCAAACAACTGACTTAAAAATGAATTTCTAGAACATGATGCATTTACAAGTAGGGGTATGTAGCAAATAGGATAGTGAAGCTGATACATGAAAATACTTATGAGAATAATTCCAACACCAAAATGGTACATTCTGCCAAAGTCAAAAACCATATACCTCACGGACATACCAAACAGTGATTTTAACAATTTAGCAAGTTTAGGACTAACAAATTGCAGTTATTCTCTTTCTCATCTTCACAAAGTATTCTGTTAAACAGAACAGTAAGTCCCTCACTGGTGGGGTTGGGGACTAGGATCAACAGAGTAGCCACCAATGAAAGACCCAATGTCAATTCCAAGATTAACTATTTAGCTATGGAATAAGCTTGCTCCAAAAATGCCTGAAGTCCTCTGTACACGGAAAAACCTGGACAAGATTATTGAATTCTATAAAGCTCACAGAAGTGCTAATTTAACAGAACCATCTTGTCTCCCCAAAGTGAATGGTCCTGCTCACCGCCTGCCCCTAGTGACCTTCCAGCCTCAGACATCACCAATCCATCACATGAACCCTTGGCCTCATGGCCCAGTAAATGCCCACAAATCCCTGGACACTCTGCAGCCTTGTAAGACCTGGTTTTGAACAAGATATTCCTGTCTGGCATGTCTTCGCCATTCACTTGTTATGTAGCCTGCTATTTATCTATCAAAATCCAGGTTCGCCTCCTCTGTGAAGCCCTCTCTTTATCTTCCAGAAGCAAAGGCTTCTTCCTCAGTAGGCCATGTCAGAGCACTGACCACTTGTATGCTGACTCTCTTCTGCGACATGTCTACAGATCCTAAGACTTGAGGAGTAGAAATCTTCCCTGATCATCCCTATAGCTTCAGCTCCACGCATGGGGTCATGCACACAGCAATAATAATGGCAACCATTTGACAGAGTGTCCCAGGCACACTTCTAAATGCTGTGTGTATATGTGTGTTAATTGCTCAGTTGTGTCTGACCCTTTGCAGTCCCGTGGACTGTAGCTTGCCAGGCTTCTCTGTCCATAGAATTTTCCAAGCAAGAATACTAGAGTGGGTTGCATTTTCTCCTCCAGAGGATCTTCCCAACCCCGGGGTCAAACCTGAGTCTCCTGCATTGTACACAGATTCTTTACCATCTGAGCCATCACAGAAGCCTCTAAATGCTTTACCGTATATTAGCTAAGTTAATACTCATAAGAGTCTCATGACTATGATGCTACTTTCATTATCCCCACTTTAGAGATGAGGAAACTGAGGCTCATAAAGATTAAGTGACTTGCTCAAGGTTACATACCCATTAGAATGGCAGAGCTGAGATCTGAAACCAAGAGAACAGACTTTAAGCAGACTAAAAGCTCTACACTTTTGTTCCTCATGCCATTCGCACTCCCAATAATTTTCCAGAGGGGAGAAGTAAAGGCTCAGAGCCGGCCTGCCATTTGACCAGCACTGTCTTTCTTCAGGAGGAAGATGAGATGCAAAGGCAGCCCAGGCATTTTCTAGGGTGCAAGTCTGTCTTCAGAACTGCTTCTAACAGAAGGGGTAGGAAAATTCTCATTTTGTGGCTATTTATATTAATGCCTCCAACTCAAATGTAATGTAACTCAAAGCCATTTTATTAGTCCTCTTGGGACTCTTTAAATTTTTTTTTCTCTGCTATATTAGCTTAGCGACCGCTCCCCACCCCCCCATGACTGCCCTGTTTATAAAATAAAGTCAGGCTCTTTGGGGGTATTTCCTTGTCACTCCTACCTATACCGGGGCACATGAAGGTCACTTTGATGTCTTTAGTTTCCCTTCCAAACACACCAGGAAGAGCTCAGCACATCTAAACACCAGATTCAAACTGATCTTCCATCTACTGTAAGCTCTCAGTGACTAGCTCCGTGTACTTTCAAACGTGTCGTGAAAGCACTACTTAACACACCTCAGGATGACAGAAGTGACCTGTTTTAGAAGAAATTGCCTTTGCCCCTGACCAATGCCACCCCAGATATACACACAAACTTTGAAAAACAGGGCTGTGCTCTAAAAGTTCTTCTCAGGACACTATGGTACCCCATTTCTTAAGCATGTGACTTAGAATAAAGTCACAAAGCTTCCTTCCCTTCCTCGGATTTGCTACAAGTCCTCAGGCTGCAGAGAACATCACGGAGGGGCTTTTTGTGATTGCAAATCAATCATTCCAAGGTAATATTCTCGCTGACAGCTACAGTTTATGGAGTGCTTGCTCTGTGTGCCTGGCACTGTGCTAAGCACTTATATCCAGGAAGTGAATGTTGACCACTGACTCCCTGTGTCGCATAGTAAAAACATGGGTTCCATCCAGAACCAGGCTCCATGAGCTTGAACTGTGTGAACTCCACTTCTGCTATGTGACCTTGTCTAAGTTACTTAATTTCTCTACCACAGTTTTCTCTTCTAGACAATAGGGTTAATAGTAAAGATGTCTAACTCATACAGTTACTGTGAAAGTCACCATGTGTTAATATATGTAAAGTTTATAAACCAATGCTTGGCCCCGATAAACCCTATAGAAGGGCTTGCAATCTGTATTTCTCCTCAACATTGATGTCTCCTCTCTCCCAAAGCCCTAAAGGAGTGGCCCATCTCCAACATTTAACCTGATTAGCCCAAGTTAATGCTCCTCAACTTTTTTATTTTCATGAACCAAGTTCATGAAATAAGTTTCTTTTTATCACAACCAAGTACATTCACAAATACATGTAAAATTTAAACAAAAGTTTCATGAAACAGTATTTACCTCTATCATAGCAACGTGCTCTGGGATTCTTGATTCACTAAGGTTCTATTTCATTTCTTTCCTTTGTGTTCCCAAGGTAGCCACAATTCACTAAATTTATTTCATAATTTACCAATAGGTTGCTATGGATGGTCTGAAAATACATATACTGATCTCAAGTAATCAGCATTTATTAAATCCTAATACCACCGCTATTAAGTAGGTACCACCATGAAGTCCATGACAGATAAGGAAACTTAGACACAGAGCGGTTAAACTACTTATAAAAGGTCACACAGATTTTTAGCAGCTCATACAGGAACCATGATAATTGTCTCTGACTCAGAAGCAGGCACTGGCCTATGTCAGCCCAACTAAAGTGGAAATGAATGAGGACATATGGACCCTGACATGACGCTACAAACATGAGTGGAACAGGTCTGGGAAAGCTCCCACTGTGGACAGTGGACTAGAGAAGGGTAGAGCTGCTCCTCCACAGGATGGTTCAACCCTGAAGCCACTCCACTCTTAAGTGCCCTTTCACAAGCTGGCATGTTCCCTGTTTGGCCAGTTTGGTTTGGGTTTTCTGTTACTTGTACACAAAAGTATCTGCATATCCCGGCTGCTGCCCTTTTGTACCCCAATAACAATTAAGTGAGGGAAGCAATATAATAGCCATTTGTGGACAAACAAGCTCAGAAAATTTACCAGAGGAATCCTAGCCAGTAAAAGGTGAAGCCAAGATTCAGACTGAGGTCTCTCTGACTTCTTCTCTTTACCGAAGAGCCCACAGTAGATGATGTCTTAAATGACAAAGGGCAAAGAGGAGGGGGGGCGGTTTACGCTGTCCTGCTGTCCTCTAACAAAAAGCCTTCACTAGCACGACACCCCTCCCCCAACCCAAGCACAGGTGCTCTTACCCTCTTTTCACTTTATCTCAGTTATTTATGAGTCATCATGAGTTATTTACACTCGTCCTAGGTTCTCTGCTAGATTCTAAGCTCTTCGAGGATGAGGCCATGTGACATGGCTTTACAGCTCTGTGTCTTGCACAGAAAGCACATAAGGAATACACAAGGCACTGATTGTCCTTGAATCACTTTTTGTCCCACTTAGAAGTTACTGGGTGGAGTGGGGGAGGGCGGCGATGGGTCGCGGTTAATGCTGCAACATTTAGTGGCGAGTTTTATGCAGACGTCACCCAGCATGATTCTGTCTCAGGTGTGTGCTGTGTGCAGGCGCTCCTTTGTCTCCATCACACAGACAAAAAGGCAAGAGCAGGACAGGTGGGATCACTTTAAAAACAGATAAAATATTGGCACTGCCCTTGATGCAGGGACCAGACCAGCTAAATCTGGCCCCTGTGAGTTTTTAGGTCTGATCTAATCCTCATTCTTTACGCCAAATTCACATCCACTTTGGACTGTGTCCTGGCTCTGAGTTCATTTTAAATCCCAGGACCGAGGCCCTTGCCAATATTTTATTTGTTCCCCGGGTAACTCTTGGAGCACCACTACATTCAAGAAACAAACAACATTAACCATGGCGTTCACCACTTACACTCCTCCAGTGGTTTCCTTGCCTACCGGATGCAGCCTGAACGCTTTGAAGACATGTGAGGTGCTACCCAATATGACCCACCTCATTCTCAGTCTTGACTTAGATGTTTCCTCCACCCTTAGCCAACTGACCTCATCACAGTTGTCCCCAGCATGCCTCACAGTCTCCTGCTCCCACATCCTGGCCCCTGTCCTGGTCCCATCCTTGCTGCCTATCATGCTTGCTTACATTTGAGCCACACGTCTTCTCTGGAAGGCCCAGCTTCTAAATGTACTCTCTCCCTTTTCTGAACCCTCATAACCTTTTGCTTATATCTCTCTTAGAGCAGCTATTAAACTCACTCGGGGAACTGGCTTCTAGCAACCAATTAAAATGTAATATTTATTACAATTGCTGCTAACATTTACTGAGGTCTCCAGTTGTCAGACATTGTAGTAAGGGCTTTATATTCATTTACTCCTCAAGGAAATGGCAACCCACTCCAGTGTTCTCGCCTGGGAAATTCCATGGCAGGCTACAGTCCATTGGATCACAAAGGAGCTGGACACGACTCAACACAATATATCCTATGAAGGAAGTAGAAGTGCAGATCACAGAAATAATAGCTACCTACCTTATTATGTTATTGTGAGCACTGGGTGAGGAATACACGAAAAGCTCTAACAACTGAGCTCACTGGGAGCTGGGCATGTGGTACGTGCTCAATACATGTCTGTCATCACCGCATCATCACCATTATCATCATCTTCATCAAACCCATTTTACAGATGAGGAAACAGAGTCTTAAAGTAATTTGTGCACAGTAAGCTAGTAACACGTGGAACTTGTGTACTGAATTAATCACTGCCCTACACAGCACGTTAAATCCTTTTAAGGTTGACATTAGATAAACACATCTTTAAACCTGGTCAGAGTTTAGCAGAGTCCTAACCCAGAGATCAGCAATAAGTATACAATGCAAATGAATGATTCCATCTGAAACCATCAAGAGTTTCCTGATCTTTCAGGTGGTTTCCACTGGCGGCCATTGAAGTTTTATTTTCCTGGATGAAATACTACTTGCATTTCTGGTATAAGCTTTTCTGAATGTAGGCTTGTTTCCTGTTCTTACCCTGTCCAATGAAGCACTTTCCTTAACCTATTAAAAATGCCCTCTTACAATGCATGATGTAAACAAAGCCAACACTTTTTCACAATTTTAATGTGAGCAGACCATGTCGCTAATGAACCAAACAGGGAAGTCATGCAGCCCAGGCTCACTCCACGTGAAGGGAAGGGATGTTAACCACATTATCCACGCCCATGCTTCTCTCCCATCACCCTCCTCTTTGTAGTTTTGGTCCAAGCAGCTCAGATTTGTTTATGTTGCCATAAATTAAAGGACACGCTTTTTACATGTTCTGAATCCATTTCACTCAGGATGATGGAGTAAGGGAAAAGTGGTTTCCCATAACCATCTCGAATGTCGTGATATGAAACGTATGCAGACAGGAGGGCATGCTTCCCATCCGAAGGGGCGCATGGCCACCGGAAACAGCACCATCACCGCAAGCTGCTGACTGCTAGCTGCCCGCTGCGCCAGAGCTGGAGGGGGGATCATTTTCACCAGCGCCTGAGCCAAAGCCTCTCACTCCAGGTTAACTGTGGGCCTCTCAGCTAACCATGAAAATCGCTCACATATGTTTTCTAGACTCTTCCTCAGGGTCTGATTTGACCACAGTATTTCTAATTTGTTTCACCAACACTTGCAAAGTGACCTATGACTTCATCCAAAATCCCAGATCGTCCCCGTGTGTGCAGCCCCCACACAGAGAACCCAAGTCAATGAGGACTGCTGAACCGTGAACACCCAGGTTCCTACCCATCCTGACTTAGCCCCGTTGTATGGCCAGATACAGGGCTCTCAGCCACACTAGGCAAACTGCAAAGGCTGAGCAAACTATCAAGGAAATGGGCTAAAGGTTAGTGTCTGAGAATATAAAAGAAAAAAAAAAAAAAACCACCCAACTTACAGAGGCACGTATTTGGTTCAGTACAGTAATTACAAAGTCGCAGGCATACAATACACTCATTCACTCCTAGCTAATGAAACAGAAAATACTGTACCTTTTCATGTCTCATTTCACTTGATATCTCACCATCTTCACAACAACCTGATGGCCCTGGTGTTATTTTCTCTTCTTTATAGCGAAGAATCCTGAGCCTCAGAAAGTTTGAGTTATGTGACTAAGGTTGCTGCTGCTGCTGCTGCTAAGTCACTTCAGTCGTGTCCGACTCTATGCGACCCCATAGACGGCAGCCCACTAGGCTCCCCCATCCCTGAGGTTCTCCAGGCAAGAACACTGGAGTGGGTTGCCATGTCCTTCTCCAATGCATGAAAGTGAAAAGTGAAAGTGAAGTCGCTCAGTCGTGTCCGACTCTTCGCGACCCCATGGACTGCATGCAGCCCACCAGGCTTCTCCATCCATGGAATTTTCCAGGCAAAAGTACTGGAGTGGGGTGCCATCGTTATTCACCAATTAATGGCAAAGTTAGGACTCCAATGACACTGATGTGATTGGACCAGAGCCTGTGTTATCTGGGAGGGGAAGACAGTGGTTTTGGCAGTAGCCCNGCAGCCCACCAGGCTTCTCCATCCATGGAATTTTCCAGGCAAAAGTACTGGAGTGGGGTGCCATCGTTATTCACCAATTAATGGCAAAGTTAGGACTCCAATGACACTGATGTGATTGGACCAGAGCCTGTGTTATCTGGGAGGGGAAGACAGTGGTTTTGGCAGTAGCCCTCAATGCTGATCACCTGAGAATCACCTGGAGATCCTTCCAAATAACACTCTCCTGGCCCCCTGCAGGCCAACTGCATCAGGATGACTGGGGAAAAGGACTCAGATGTGGGAGTTGTACTAGTGAGGGTTCTTCAGAGCAGTTGAGCCATCAGGATGTGTACACATAAAAAGAAAAAATTAAGTTTAAGGAAGTATTCATGTCATTATGGAGATTGGCAATTGCAATATCAACAGTCATCAGATAGGAGACCCAGGAAGAGCCAGTGTTGCATTTGATGTTCAAAGGCCATCTGCTGGCAGAGTTTCCTCTTGCTAGCGGGAAGGTCAGTCTTATGTTCTCTTGGGGCCTTCAGGTGATTTGATGAGGTCCACAAAAGGCAGAGGAACCAGAGATCAAATTGCCAACATCCGCTGCATCATCAATAAAGCAAGAGAGTTCCAGAAAAACATCTATTTCTGCTTTATTGACTATGCCAAAGCCTTTGACTGTGTGGGCCACAATAAACTGTGGAAAACTCTGAAAGAGATGGGAATACCAGACCACCTGACCTGCCTCTTGAAAAATCTGTATGCAGGTCAGGAAGNCCTGGCGTGCTGCGATTCATGGGGTCGCAAAGAGTCGGACACAACTGAGCGACTGAACTGAATTGAACTAAACACACATTATGGAGGGCAATCTGCTTTACTCTCAAAATCTACCAATTTAAATATCAAACTCATCCAGAAAGGCCTTCACAGAAACATTCAGAATAATATTCAACCAAATGCTGACACATAAAATTAACCGTCACAGGTCATTTTAAAGCCCCACAGTTAATTCCACTGTGTAGCCAGGATGGAGAACCACTAGTCTGTCATTTCACATACTCACAACTGCCTACGACCACTTCAAAACCAAAAATTGCCTAGCTATTAACAAATTGTCCAGGATACAGACAGATAAGGTGCTTGTCTAAACCAAGTACTACTTCTTTCAGGAAAAGAAAGTTTCTGTGGATACAGAAATAGGTGGAGCCAAAAGGTACATTTATAGATTTTATAGAATGTATGTAAGGCAATCACATTCTGCATAAATCTTTCTGACTGCAGGTTCCAAATCATTTCCAGTGAATAGCCAATGTTTTTTCTATTTATTCTATTCATTTTCTTCCCAAGCCCTCTCAAATTAGAATTCTCTTAGAGAGAAGGTTTAATTTTTAAAACTTGGGAAAATCTGGAATGAAATGGTTCATTTGCACATGACCTATGGTTTGACATGAGATACTGGAGGCTTGTGTTGAGAGCCAATAAATCTCACCAAGATGGCAGGAAAATTTGTAGCCAGAGCTGGGCAGAGCATTTTCTATGGCAGGTAATTCAGGAAAGCTGATAGTACTAGCTGATAATATATTTGCAAAATTTCTCTGCTTATTGGCTGAGAACATTTGAAAACACAAAGAGATCTGAAGCTGAAGCAGCAAGAGGCAGTATGCCTGTGTTGTTTGGTTTAATTTTAAGTATCAAAACTTTGGTGTTTTTTTGGTGTGTTGACTTGAAAACGTTTAGACCCATTTTATACACGTTTAATTAACAAACAGAATTAGATGAGTGTTTATCTTTGTAGTTCAGGCCAAAAAAAATCATTGGCCAGAGGATGGAACTTAGGGACAGGACCCCTGGGAAGTACGGGAATGCCTCCCAGGAATCTGAGCCTTCCTTCTTGGGGCCACACCCCTCCCAACTGGCCCCCAGGAATGCCAGTGCTGCCACTAAGTCCAGGCTCAGGGACAACAGCTGAGTGAGCAGAGGTGGCCTTTGACCCCTCCCCTCCCTGCAGATTTCCCTCTCTTCTTCTCCCTTCTATGGCTCAGTCATCTTTTTCTTTACTTTAGCTTTTAACAAAGATATTAGCTAATAATAATTTGTATCCTGGCCTCAACATCCCAAGGGGACATTTATGAGGGGATTTTTTACAAGTGGGTTAGGAGGAGAGATTTAGGAAGGAGATGTATTAAAAGGCTGCCAATAAGTCACGCCAGATAAATGACTCTCATGCCTTTCAGTGGTAACTTGAGAGATTTTCCCACCTGTTCTGGCTGAATTGTGTGCCCCTCCCACCCCCCAAAAAAGATACATTGAAATCCTAACCCTCAGTGTCAGAATGTGACCTTATTTGGAAACAAGGTCTTTAGGGATGTAATAAAGTTGAAATGAAGCCTTAGGATGGGGCCCTAATCCAATGTGACTGGTGCCCTTATGAAAAGGGCAAATTGGGACGTAGATAGAGACATACACAGAAGGAAGATGATGTGAAGACACCAGGAGAACTCCATGTCAGGACAAGGCAGTGAAGCAGGGCAGCTACAAGCTCAAGAATGCCTAAGGCTACCTACCAGAAGCCCAGGGAGAGGCAGGGAAACACCTCCCTTGCACCTTCAGAGGGAGCACTGCCCTGCCAAAACCTTGACTTCAGACTTACAGAACTGGCAGAAAACAAATTTCTGTTGTTCAGAGCCACTAACTTATGGTACTCTATTACAGCAATGCTAGGAAACTAATAAATCACCTTCTTTACCCTGTTAGCCTAAAGGCTCTTGTATCAGTTATCTCGTGGCCAATAAAGCTGGTCCTCTCCCAGCAACAGCTGGTCCCCTCTGAGTAACAGGAGCTCGGGGGCCACCCCCAGGCAGTCATTTCTACTGAGTTCTCGATTCCTCTCCAGGGCTCGCCCCATAAGCTAGGTCTCCCTGCTCTCAGGTCACCGTAACCTGGTCTGGACTTCCTGTTGTCCCCCAAAGAGGAAGGAGGACAATAGATACCACCTGTGTTGGAAGCAGAAAGTTATGTGGGTTGGGAGCTCTAAAGGAGGTGGGGCTGAGCTGAAGACAGGGAAGGATTCCAAGGAGAATAAGCAAGGAGAAAGGCATTGCAAGGGGGGGAAGACACAGACAGAGGATAATAATGAGCAGAGTGTATAGCATGGGAACTAGGAAATTGAGTGCTTCAAGATGAGGGTGACAGGGGCGGGGACCGAACCTTTGGTGCTGGAGAAGCTAAGACCTACACCCTCTATTTGATAGACCCATGCTTCTCAGCTTTGCACCCCAGGAAACAACTTTTGGCAAAGCCTGGACACATTTTTGATGGTCATGCTGAGAGTGGCTTCTAAACATCCTCCAATGCCCAGGAGAGCATCCCACAACAAAAGATTATCCTTGTATCAGAATACAAGGTTGAGAAATCTTGCAGGAGACACTGGAGATTTTTGAGCAGGGACGTGACAAACTAATGTTGGTGCAGATGCTTCATACACCTGAGAGGAAGTCAGCCAGTACAAGGATATCTCACTTTGTGCAAGAGAGAGATTCCTAAAAAGGAAACTTTGCAGCAATCAATGTTTCAGAAATTAAATCCTATTTTAAATGTACTGAAGCAACTTAGTAAATTAAATCCGGAGATGAATACTTTTCTAAAGTGAAGAATATCTTTCCTAATGCAAACATCATTCCTACCCAGCATCCATTCTGATATATACAAATAGTTGTGCTTTCAAGTTTCTTAATCTGATTTTCTCTTCCAGATACAGGAGGGCAATGCAGGCTCTCCATCCCAAGAAATGGAAGATGAGAAGTCAAAGAAGAGAAGCCAGGTCCCTGACTCTTGCCCACTGTCTGACCCCAAAGCAACTCCATATTAGATCACTGATTGGTTCCAGGTCCCCAGTTTCTTTCTTTCCATGATTCATCAACTCTTAAATGCAACTATTTCTTCACCCTGTCATTGTGGGACACTTAATCAAAAATTTTATTAAAATCAAGAGATATTTTCCTTGCTCTTGTGTTGGAAGCAGAATATGATTCCTTTGAAAATTTCAGCAGTTCATTTTTGTTTCTTAGTGACTGCTTTCAAGTCTTCAAACAACGAAATAAAGGATTTCATTTTCCTCTGGATAAATGCTTGTTTTTATCCAGTCTTGATTTTCTTTCCTTTCCTTTAAAACCTCTTAATACATCGAAGTACGCTAAATATTTATGAATGTAATTTATGAGCCTTGGATGTTTACTTCTTGCCAAAACTAAAAAGTATGCCTGTGTGTGGCCTAAAAAATCCCAACTATGATAAAACCAAAACAGAGAAATGAGCAACTACTTCATATTTTTAAGAGGAGGGGGGAAAGAAAGTCAAACTTCAAAAAATCCTGATGTTCCTCATTCAGCATATTCAGACAGCAAATAAACAGGCTCTAAAGTCAGGCTCCTGTTTGTCCTTCCTCAGGTGGTTGGTTATTGGTGGGCACCTATTGACAGCATCAGGAGAAAAAATAGTCCAGGCATCCGAAGGATGGAGCATGATTGCTTGCTCAGCAGATAGTGCTGAAGGTGCCCACCAGTTCCCCAAAGCCCTCCTCAGCTGCCTGCCTTGAACTCTTAATTGTCTTGGGAGGAAAGTCAACAAATCTCTGATGGATTCCCGATCCTGCTGCCAGCCTCCCTGCCTTGCACACACTGCTTTGGAGACTCAAAACCCAACATCTGGAATTTGGCTTTTCACTGTCACAGGATATCTCAAATGTTGGCTGTTCTTTCTAGAGTTACATAATTTCTCCTAAGGAGGGCTTTTTTTTCTTTCTTTCTTTCTTTTTTTTTTTTTTTGCTTCAAAAAAGGAATTAGAAAGATTGCAAAGGAAATGCCTGTGATATTAAAAAGTCATAAGTACTCATCTGTGATCATAAAAAGGCAGTGGCACTAGGCGTCCATAGATTCTGAGTGTTAACTAAGAACTTGAGGGAGCAGGTCCTGGGGGAACTGACCAGAAACAAGCAGAAATAAAGAATGTGAGGGAAAGGGGCAAATGCCTCATGGTGTGTGAGCATTGAAGTGATGATTTGAACACCTCCAGGAAGAATTAGAGAATTGGTGGCTTGAGGTGTATCTAGTTAACTTGGAACATCTCGCCCAGATAATTTTATCAACCTTTTATCAATTGTTGGCTTAAAGTGTTTAAGTCTTGCTTTGACACTTCGGTCCTACCATAGAAGGGCCACCTTGGAAACATACACCATGCCTTCAAGGAAGAATCCAAGGGAACCCAAGGGCTTGTCTTCAGTGACCAAACCCCATGCTGGCCCACAGCAACCCTCTGGGCAAACTCTGGCTCTTTACCCAACGTTCTACCACCCCTGTTGAGTGGAAGTGAGCTTTGAAAACCACCACCTGGCCTCTTGAAAGAGGCAATTGACCTAATGGCTGATTACTTTCTTGAAATGACCTGTTGAACTGGATTCCCATTCTCCCTGTTCAAGGAGAACAAGGACAAATACAATCCAAGACGTGTCATACAGGAGTTTCATTCTCTCTTCTGCCAAAATCTTTACCACCACTCTTAAGAGTCTGAGTACAGAAGATTCCAGAAAAACTAGGCGATCCTTAAATTCTCAAATATTTTAATCTCAAAAGAAATGTAGGTCCTCTGCCCAACCCAAGAATCAGACCTGAGAACTGCTGTGTATACATGTATGCATGTGTGGCGTTGCATAGGTGAGGTGGCACTGTCTCACTAGGGTGGACAACCACCGAGGATTTCACCCTTTTCAAGGGGACCAGTGCAGGGAAGCAGATTAGGCTGAATTTCTCTGGAATGGCAAAACCTCTTTCCATCCTGGCTGCTTAAAAATAAAATAAGATGTCTAAAGTTGTCATGAAATTATCAAATTTAAAATTGAATATTGTATGCCTAGTGCTTGGAATTCAATAGTTAACAGATACAATCCCTACCCTTAAGAAGGCAGAACAGACTTGTGGTTGCCAAGGCAGAAAGGAGGTGGGGAAGGGAAAGACTGGGAGTTGGGATTAGCAGATGCAGATGATTATATACAAAAGGAATAAGCAACAAGGTCCTACTGTACAGCACAGGGAACCATATTCAGTATTCTATGATAAACCATAATGGAGAAGAAGATGAAAAAGAATACATGTATGTATGACTGGATCCTTTGCCGTATAGGAGAAATTATTGCAATGCTGTACATCAACTACACTTCAATAGCATAATTGTTTAAGAAATCTATGATGGAATGGGAGATCCATGTGAAAAAACAGGCAATTACACTTCAGAGTAATTAGTGTTCCAATGGGACGTTTCAGACTCTCTGGGTGAAATGGGAGTCACCTAGCTCAGTTTGGGAAGGTCAAGCAAGGCATACTAGAAGAAATGACATCTGAGCTGAGATGAGATGACAAGGTAAGAGATAGTGAAGAGAAGGGCTAGAACATCAAAGGGGAACTCACATCGTTTGCAAAGCCCTCGAAATTTAAGTCTGTNGTGACTGCTTTCAAGTCTTCAAACAACGAAATAAAGGATTTCATTTTCCTCTGGATAAATGCTTGTTTTTATCCAGTCTTGATTTTCTTTCCTTTCCTTTAAAACCTCTTAATACATCGAAGTACGCTAAATATTTATGAATGTAATTTATGAGCCTTGGATGTTTACTTCTTGCCAAAACTAAAAAGTATGCCTGTGTGTGGCCTAAAAAATCCCAACTATGATAAAACCAAAACAGAGAAATGAGCAACTACTTCATATTTTTAAGAGGAGGGGGGAAAGAAAGTCAAACTTCAAAAAATCCTGATGTTCCTCATTCAGCATATTCAGACAGCAAATAAACAGGCTCTAAAGTCAGGCTCCTGTTTGTCCTTCCTCAGGTGGTTGGTTATTGGTGGGCACCTATTGACAGCATCAGGAGAAAAAATAGTCCAGGCATCCGAAGGATGGAGCATGATTGCTTGCTCAGCAGATAGTGCTGAAGGTGCCCACCAGTTCCCCAAAGCCCTCCTCAGCTGCCTGCCTTGAACTCTTAATTGTCTTGGGAGGAAAGTCAACAAATCTCTGATGGATTCCCGATCCTGCTGCCAGCCTCCCTGCCTTGCACACACTGCTTTGGAGACTCAAAACCCAACATCTGGAATTTGGCTTTTCACTGTCACAGGATATCTCAAATGTTGGCTGTTCTTTCTAGAGTTACATAATTTCTCCTAAGGAGGGCTTTTTTTTCTTTCTTTCTTTCTTTTTTTTTTTTTTTGCTTCAAAAAAGGAATTAGAAAGATTGCAAAGGAAATGCCTGTGATATTAAAAAGTCATAAGTACTCATCTGTGATCATAAAAAGGCAGTGGCACTAGGCGTCCATAGATTCTGAGTGTTAACTAAGAACTTGAGGGAGCAGGTCCTGGGGGAACTGACCAGAAACAAGCAGAAATAAAGAATGTGAGGGAAAGGGGCAAATGCCTCATGGTGTGTGAGCATTGAAGTGATGATTTGAACACCTCCAGGAAGAATTAGAGAATTGGTGGCTTGAGGTGTATCTAGTTAACTTGGAACATCTCGCCCAGATAATTTTATCAACCTTTTATCAATTGTTGGCTTAAAGTGTTTAAGTCTTGCTTTGACACTTCGGTCCTACCATAGAAGGGCCACCTTGGAAACATACACCATGCCTTCAAGGAAGAATCCAAGGGAACCCAAGGGCTTGTCTTCAGTGACCAAACCCCATGCTGGCCCACAGCAACCCTCTGGGCAAACTCTGGCTCTTTACCCAACGTTCTACCACCCCTGTTGAGTGGAAGTGAGCTTTGAAAACCACCACCTGGCCTCTTGAAAGAGGCAATTGACCTAATGGCTGATTACTTTCTTGAAATGACCTGTTGAACTGGATTCCCATTCTCCCTGTTCAAGGAGAACAAGGACAAATACAATCCAAGACGTGTCATACAGGAGTTTCATTCTCTCTTCTGCCAAAATCTTTACCACCACTCTTAAGAGTCTGAGTACAGAAGATTCCAGAAAAACTAGGCGATCCTTAAATTCTCAAATATTTTAATCTCAAAAGAAATGTAGGTCCTCTGCCCAACCCAAGAATCAGACCTGAGAACTGCTGTGTATACATGTATGCATGTGTGGCGTTGCATAGGTGAGGTGGCACTGTCTCACTAGGGTGGACAACCACCGAGGATTTCACCCTTTTCAAGGGGACCAGTGCAGGGAAGCAGATTAGGCTGAATTTCTCTGGAATGGCAAAACCTCTTTCCATCCTGGCTGCTTAAAAATAAAATAAGATGTCTAAAGTTGTCATGAAATTATCAAATTTAAAATTGAATATTGTATGCCTAGTGCTTGGAATTCAATAGTTAACAGATACAATCCCTACCCTTAAGAAGGCAGAACAGACTTGTGGTTGCCAAGGCAGAAAGGAGGTGGGGAAGGGAAAGACTGGGAGTTGGGATTAGCAGATGCAGATGATTATATACAAAAGGAATAAGCAACAAGGTCCTACTGTACAGCACAGGGAACCATATTCAGTATTCTATGATAAACCATAATGGAGAAGAAGATGAAAAAGAATACATGTATGTATGACTGGATCCTTTGCCGTATAGGAGAAATTATTGCAATGCTGTACATCAACTACACTTCAATAGCATAATTGTTTAAGAAATCTATGATGGAATGGGAGATCCATGTGAAAAAACAGGCAATTACACTTCAGAGTAATTAGTGTTCCAATGGGACGTTTCAGACTCTCTGGGTGAAATGGGAGTCACCTAGCTCAGTTTGGGAAGGTCAAGCAAGGCATACTAGAAGAAATGACATCTGAGCTGAGATGAGATGACAAGGTAAGAGATAGTGAAGAGAAGGGCTAGAACATCAAAGGGGAACTCACATCGTTTGCAAAGCCCTCGAAATTTAAGTCTGTGGCATTTGGCTGAAATGTGAGTGATGAGAAACAGAAACAGGATTCTATAAACCGAGGCTCACCGAACTTTTCTATAAAGGACAGAGAGTAAATATTTTAGGCTCTGCGGTCCATACAGTCTTTGTCAAAGTTGTTCAGCTCTTCCACTGCATCCAGGGAAATGCCTGCAGACAATATATAAATGAATGTGTTGTAATAAAACTCTGATTATGGGGCTTGCCCTGGTGGTCCAATGGTTAGGAATTCACCTGCCCGTGCAGGGCATGTGAGTTTGATCCCTGGTCTGAGAAGATCCCACGTGCTGCTGGACAACTAAGCTCACGTGCCACAATTATTGACCATGCTCTAGAGTCTGAGAGCCACAGCTACTGAAGGCCACATGCCCTAGAGCCGGTGTTCCACAACAAGAGAAGCCACCACGTTGAGAAGCCTGTGCACCACAATGACAAGAAGTCCCTGCTTGCTGCAACCAGAGAAAACCTGCAGCAACGAAGACCCAGCTCAGCGGAAAATAAATAAGTGAAAATGGTTTTAAAAGACCCAACTCCATTTACAAGAACAGAAGGACAGGTGGCAGGTCAGGTATGGCTCACAGCCTTGCTTTCCTGGTACCAGAACCCTCACTGTTCTGAGGATGGCTCCCAGATCAGTGGTCCCTGCATCACTGGGGAGTTCGTTAGAAATGCAGAATGTCGGGACCCATCTGTGGGGTACTATACCTAGAATCAGCATCCAGTGCTCCAGAGCTCCCCGGGTGGTTTGCAGGCACATGGAAGTAGGGGAGCACTGCTGGGAGTCTTATGAAGGCCTTTGGATTCCATCTTTAGGCCACTTACAAGTGCGTAATTGGCAGATTCCTTTGGCTATAGAACTGCAAGTATTAAAAAGTGAATCTTAAATTTTGCCCCCTAAGTTCTTCATCTGCCTCCCTGTAGTCCTGATCCCAGTGAGGAAAATGGACAACAGAGGCAAGATTGTGGGCCGATCTCTCTCTTCTCCCAGCCTGGGCTAACCCACTTCTGCCCTATCTCCCAACTCAACAAAGGCTGGTCTTCAAAAACTATAGGGAGTTTACTTCCGTTAAACTTCCTAAGGTAACCCCGTGGGTGTACTTTCAAGTCTCAGTTGAAGCCATGTTTCTAGGGATCGTTTCTCCAGACCAGAGCTAGGCATCATGTTCCTCTGCTGTCCATTATATCACCATCTGTTTCTATATAGATTCTGTAACACCCCAGGGGTTCAGCCTTCTGTGCCCATTCCACCTCTCAAGGGGTTTCTGGCCACATGGATTTGATGTCAGCTTGCAGACCAGCACACAGGCAGCAGCTCTGAGTGAGAGCGGAATAAGGCCCCTTAATTAGGAAAGAGAAAGACTCTTGACCAGCTATCACACTCTGAAAGAAGGCATCAATCAAAGAGTGCATCTCCCTTCTCTCCTTTTATTTATACTTTAGAAAATCCAGTTAAAGCAAAGCCTGGCACTCTCCTAATTTTTCAGCCATTTAACACATACAACAGAGTTTCTGGCCATGAATTTAAACACACACACACACACACTCCTGCATGTACACAAAATGAACACACACACATCCAGTTTCTTCCTTATCAGCTTCAAGGACTTTGGGATGTGGGGTGTGCCTGTCGACCTTGCATCCAAAAGGATGCCGAAAAGTCAGTAAGACACTGTCCTTCAGCAAGCTTTGTGATTTCTCTCATCTTTCCCCTGCCTCTGATTATATTTCATCCACATGCCTCTCCTGCTCGTTGCGGCTTGTCCTTGGGGATGGTTGACTCAGATTATGCTGATGTGAGCAAACCCGGTGAATAATTTTGCCTTGCAGTTTCACTGGTTTAAGGTTAGACTGATGCTTTATAGTCGAACCTTCACTATCTTAGCAGAGCCTTGATAATTGATGGCCTCAGGAAGGACACCTGTGAAAATTTTGTAATGACCACCCTGGGTGAAATGGGGCCCGAGCATTTCCTGGTTTCATACTCGCTAAGCTCCCCATTGTCTGTAAATGCATCTCGAGAGGTCAACTGCAAGGCCCTTGTGTAAGGTGATGGACAGTACATCCGCGAGTGCACTGGAATCCCTGAGGGTATCACAATCTAAATTCAATGAATATTTTGTCGGCCCTACCAGTGTACTGGAGACATAATAATGTTCAACATTTTTTTAATGGAATCTTTTTTAATGAGATTATGTCTGAGTGTATAGTGGTTGGAAACTTGGATTCTGGAGTCAGTCAACTTCAGCAGGAATCTAGTTCTACTTAGTAGCTGTGTGAACTTGAATGCATTTCCTAACCTCTGTAACTCAATTTCCTCATATTTTAAAACGAGGAGAATGATAATACCTAGGTCACAGAGCTGTCCTGCGCAAATGCTATAGGGGAGGTCACATGACAGGGTTAGCCAATGTCCTGGTATGGGGTCACACATAGACATATCAGCCATCATGCCTATTGTTTATCATTATCAAGGGTTTCCCTTGAGTTTTTGCTAATCCATGAGTGTTTCCTCCCTGACAGCGCAACTTAACTCACCTCGCCACAAGGCTTCCCTAGCTAAACCCAGACAGCCTCAGGCATGACTTCAGTCCGTTTCCCAGCAAGTATGAATAAGGCTTCCAGGGGGCTTTGATTTTACTGGTTTTTGTTTCCCATTTGCATGTTTTATCTCCTCAAATAGAATTATAAATTCCTCTCTAGAAAGAACCAGGTCTTCCTATGTTGCCGGCAACCCAGCCAATCCTTAAGACACCTACCATAACACTAACTACACAGAGACATCTTAATCTTTGATGAATCAACTTTATTTCAGAATAAAGAGTGTCACATGTGTTACAAGTAACATGGACTTCATTGAGTGGTCATCTGTGGCACTGTGACACAAACTGAGTTGAAATTTCCTTTTGTCATTAGATACTCAGGGTGTAAGCTCTGAAGCCAGACTGTCCAGGTTTGATCTGAGTTCTTCTAATTACTAGCTGTGTGGTTGGAGAAAGTTACTTACCTTTCCCAGCCTCAGGTTATGCCTCTGTAAAATGGAGAAGGTAAGAGTTTCTATCTCATATGCTTTGGGTGAAGATTAAATGGGTTAAGGTATATTATGTGCTTAGTGTTTGACACATAATAATTGCTTAAGAACATTTTTACATTTTATTGTCTGTAACTGAATTATCTTGGTATGAAATTAATTAGAATAAAGACATTTTCAGAGAAGAATGTTCACTCTAACTGAAAAAATTGATAAAAATATTGACTGTGCTAGCATAGCCAATAATCATTTATCAAATAAGTTATGTAAATGATACAATCACTTTTTTCCTAGACAGTTCCTTTCTTGCTATCAACTCTTGACTTTTCTAGAGAATCACCCTTTCCTTCCTATGGCCGTGGTAAGACCGCCTGCCTCAGCAACCGCCTCACTGCTGTGCTGTGTTCTCACCATACGTGCGAGTATGGGACCAAAGTGACTCAACCAGAGGCTTCCCTGAGATGTGACTTATGGATCCTGGGAAAGAAAAGCTCCTCTTCCCTGGGGATCGAGAGCTGTAAGGACAACACAAGCTAGAGATGCTAGGTGGCTGTTTTGAACACCTTTGAAAATTGGAAGAAACTACAAACTGAAGTACATGCAGAGCTGAGTGATGGCAAGAGAAAGAGAAAAATCTAACAATATTTTATAAGGTCCTGGATCATAACTTTGTAGAGACAACTCACCTTCTGTGAGCCAGGAAAATTCCTCTGTGCCTAAAAATTCCTCTTTTCTAGTTTGTGGTATCTTTCTATCCCTTGCGACTAGAGAAGCCCAGATTGAAACACTTCTAACTGTGTCAGTCATGTGTCTGTTAAGGCAAATCCAACCAAGAGAGAAGAATTTACTTTCAATTAGCGTTATATGAAACTAAGAAAAGGGTCTTTTTTTTTTAGAAAATTCTATAATTTGGATTTTTAATTTGGAAGGAAATTTTACTAAAAGGAATTGTTTTTACTGTTTTGAATTTTAATTTTAGGTAGTTATAAGCAGCAGTTTAAGTAGAAAGGCTAGATAATTTTTAGATAAACATAGTAGTGAATATGGCAAATGGAAGTCAGTTTATTGTCCATTTATCAATAAAATGTAAAATATTATATTTGGACATATGTACACAAATACATGGGCTTCCCTGGTGGCTCAGTGGTGAAGAACCTGCCTCCCAATGCAGGAGACGTAAGAGACCCAGGTTCGATCCCTGGGTCAGGCAGATCCCCTGGAGGAGGGCTTGCCAACTCACTCCAGTATTCCTGCCTGAAGAGTCCCATGGACAGAGGATCCTGACAGGCTACAGTCCATGGGGTCATAAAGAGACATGACTGAAGCAACTTACCACACATGCACACACATACATATACAAATACACTGTGTATATATGTATAACTGAGAAAGATCGTGTGAATTTATTGTGTCCCTACTATGTGCCAGGTGTTTCAGTGTGTTCCGCTTGTATGTTATTGCATGGAGTCTTTACAGCAACTTCCCTTCCAGATAAGCATGGTTATTCCTGCACTGCATGAAAACAGACCCAAAGAGGTTATGTAATATTCCCAAGGTCACACAGCTGCCAGTGGCAGAGCCTGGATTAAAATCTGAGCTCTCTCTTTTCAACAGCTGCCATGTCTTTCCATTACGCCACACTGGCTACCTTAGAAACAGTTGGCACTGTCATCTGTTTTCCCATGTCAGGAATGAATCCAAGAGTGATTGAATAAGTGCATTCCAGGTACATTTGTGTGGAACAAGTATCTCCAACACTGTGCTCACATCCACAAAGTGAAAACACAAAGACCCACATCACCAAATCAGAAGATGCAGCTGCTTAGAAGGTCAGCATCTGCAAAGGGACCCCAGTTGGAAGACCATCACATCTCACCTACAGAATCCTCTCTGCCTCTAGGTGACTTACAGACTTGCTATAAAATAAATGGGGATGCCTGGAATAAAGTAACTGTTCTACTGGATCTGAACATAAATAACTCAGATCTAAGCATGTTATTTAGAAATATTAAGGTAAAATATTTTTTTAATGATAAGATAATTGATAATTTGAAACACGGTTATATGATGATACTAAGGAGATCATGGTATGTGGTTATGTTAAAAACAAGATTCCTTATATATTTGGAGAGTCACACTAAATTATTTACAGGTAAATTGTTGCAGGGACTTAAATTTGCTTTGAAATAATCTGAGAATGGGAACTTCCCAGGTGGGTCAGTAGATAAATAATCTGCCTGGAATGCAGGAGATGCAGGAGATGAGGGTTCGATCCCTGGGTCAGGAACATCCCCTGGAGGAGGACATGGCAACTCATTCTAGTATTCTTGCCTGGAGAATCCTATGGACAGAGGAGCCTGGCAGGCTACAGTCCACGGGGTCACAAAGAGTCAGACGTGACTGAAGCAATTTAGTACACACGCAATCTGAGAGTTGTGAGAGAGAAATGGAATAAGACTGGCTGGGTGAGGACTGTGAATGAAGGCAGGTGACGGGGTATGGGGTTTCTCACTTCTCCGAACTTTTGTGTAGGTTTGAAATTATCATTCATAAAAGAAAAAGAGAACTATGAACATAGGCATCTATAGCTTTTAAAAATGGAGAGAGTTTGCCTTTGGGGTATTGGGACAGGTGAGACCAAGAGCTGCTATTTTCACGAAAACTCTGTAGTATCACTGCTTTTTCCCATTATGTAAATATATTCCTTTGAGGAAAAATTAAAATTAAATTTTAAAAGAAGTCAGAAAAGAAAGAGCCTTTTGGTCAACCAGTCCTTCTCAGCTCCATGGCAGACATTACTAATCAGTTTCCGTGTGATCTCCCACTGATTCAGAAGGAGCCTCTGGATCCTCAAGACAGCCTGCCAGAGATGAAGCCCATCCTGGGAGAAAATCTCTGACTTGTTCTCACAGTTTAGATAGGCTCTGCCCAGATGCAGGTCTTCCATTATTCCAGGTCAACCTGAATACCCTCCCAGAACCTCCCACGGGACACTAGGAGTTAGGTCATCTCTTCTGACCCGCCCTCTGCCAGCCTGGCTGATGCTTCCCCTTCTGGTGGATTCCCTGCCGAGCCCAGACTAACAACCCTCCTTCAGTGGCTGGCAGTAACATTTTCCTATGGTGTGCTTTAACTCAAATCTCAGAAAGCAATGACTACTAACAGATCCCAGTCCTGTGCAAAATGAACATGTTAGCATTATATTGGGGTCAGCTCTGGATGTGTGATGGGCTCTCCCACGTTTGGACAGAAGTTGAAATGGCTGTCACGTCTTTCCTGACTGGTTTGCAATTTTCCTGGGATGCGTAACTGCATCACAATGCAGCTATGAACTGGTCCTCATTCCTTGTGTGAGAAAACTTTGCTGTTGTTCAGTAGACCCTGAGACCTGCAGACCCCAATTCTCCCTATTCCCAGTCTTATCCCAGTGCTAAGCTCCTCAGCCAACCCCGCTCTCAGTCTCTGACACTAAACCCAAAAGGAGAATTTGATTCTTTCACTTGAGAGACTGGGAAAGAAGAAGGAGGGATTCGCATGTGTTGATTGTCTCTAGAGCCAGGCACAGTGCCAGGAGCTTCCTACCTATTTCATCCAAACCACAAACTCTATTAATCAGGTTTTACAAATAGAAACTCTGAGGCTCGGACAGGTTGTAATTTTGCCCTTGCCACATAGCTACAAAGTGCAAGAATAGGATTCTATTCTAGGTTTCTGAATTCAAAAACATTTGTTCCCCAATCCAATGCTCGTAAGAAGTTGATGCTCATCTATAAACCCCTCACTGGTGCCAAGCCCAGATCCATAGATAATTTCAAGTCAGTGCATATTGCCATCTGGAAAAAGTTTGCTACTTAGATATGGGTTTGAGGGAATGTTTGAACCTATATATCTGGCAGTGTCTAATGGACTCCTCAGAAACTGCTGAGAAGGCAAATCTTAGAGATAAAGGGTACTTACCATGCACCACCCCCCACCCTCAGCACTTGTGTTATCCTTTTTCACATCCAAATTCCTCAGAGTTTTCACAGAGGGCTTGGCTGAGACCTGAGGGTATGCTGTATAGGCTGGAAAAAGAGAGCATTTTTATGATCCCACTTAAAGAATCACTAGCAGCTCAGAGAAATTTAAATTTGTACCAGAAATCAATTATGCAACTGACAGCTTGATTTTTTCATTCAAATATTGTACTAAGTTTTCAACACAGCCCTCGGGCTCATCTTACGGTTGCCTAGTCTATTTAGGCCCAAGTCTTAGGGTTGACTGGCTTCCCTGATGGCTCAGCGGTAAAGAACCCGCCTGCAATGCAGGAGATATGGGTTCAATCTCTGGGTCAGGAAGATCCCCTGGAAGAGAAGATAGCAATCCTCTCCAACATTCTTGCCTAAAAAATACCACACACAGAGGAACCTGGTAGGCTACAGTCCAAAGGGTCACTAAGAGTTGGACACAACTGAGCACGAATACACCTAGGGTTGCCATTCACTTTCGGCATAAGATCCTACTCCAGAGGGTGCCGTTCACACATTCTGAAATAACAGGACTGGCCTCTGCAGCTGTACAGGGAAGCCCTGCCCATATTCTCCAGCCCGACTAGTACCAACTGTGACAAACCTCTCCCAGGAACTGACAGAGCATGCATGAGTGACCAACTTGACCTAATTCTCATATTTAGAGTACTTTACCCCATATCTGTAGAATATACATTCTTTCTAAGTGAATGCAAACCATTTACCGAAATAAACTATAAACTCAACCATGAAATAAGGCTCGACTTTTTTTGTTGTTTTGTTTTTGGCTGTGCTGGGTCTTCACTGCTGCTTGGGCTTTTCTCTACTTGCGGCAAGAGGAGGCCACTCTAGCTGCAGTGCACGGACTTCTCATTGTGATGGATGTTTCGCTTCTCTTGTTGTGGAGCGCTGGCTCTAGGGCACGAGGGCTTCAATAGTCGCAGTCCGTGGGCTCAGTGCTTGTAGCTCCTGGGCCCTAGAGCACAGGCTCAGTAGTTGTGGCATATGGGCTTAGTTACTCCACAGCCTGTGGGATCTTCCCAGAGCAGGGATTGAACCCGTTTCTCCCACACTGGCAGTCAAATTATCACTGAGCCATCATGGAAGCTCTCAACAACTTTTAAAAGACCAAAATCAAAATAGTTTATTTGATCAGAGTAGCAATAAATGACAAACAAATACCAAAAACATTAATGGAAAACCATCAAATGTTTGGAAATTAAGCAGCACATGTTTAAATAACCCAGGGATCATAGAAGAAATCAAAATGGAAACAAAAATACAATGTATCAAAATTTGTAGAATGCAGCTACAGCAATGCTAAAAGGGATAGCTGTGGAACTAAATGCACATATTAACATATAAATGAATATAATAAATAATGACATGTATTTTAAGAACAGAAAGGTTGAAAATCAATGACATGTTTCCATCTCAAGAAGCTTGAGAAAAAAACAAGTTAAGCCCAAGAAAAATTAAAAGAAAGCTATATTAATGATCAACGCAGAAAACAGTGACATATAAAACAGACGTACAATGGAGAAAAATCAACAAACCCAAAAGTTGGCAGTTTGAAAGGATTACTAAAATTCATAAGCACTTAACAAAACTGATTTATAAAAAAAAGAGATGAAACACAAGTAACCCATTCCAAGCATTAAAAAGAGAACATCACTTCAAATTCTACAGATATTAACAAAATAATGACTGTATTTATTGCGTGACAATAAATTTGAAAATTTAGTGAAATAAACTCCAGAGGGAAAAAAGACAACAGTTTACCAAAACTGACATAAGAGTAGAAAATCTGAGTACTCTTATGTCCATTCAATTTAAAATTTAAAAACTTCCCACAATGAAAGTCACATACATGATTTCAGTCATGATTTCTTACACAAATATTTTCAGAGAGTAGAAAAAGAAGAAATTATTTCTTCGACTTTTCTATGAAGACCTTCACATTGATATCAGAACCTGATGTAAGAGTATTACAGATGCAAAACTCCTAAGCAAGATATTGATGAGTCAGATCTAATAAAAGAGCAAAAAGATAATATATCATGACCAAGTGGGATTTTCTTCAGGAATGTAAAATTGGCTTATTCTAAAATCAAGTAATTTATCATATTAACAGAATAAAGGAGAAGGAAATATGTGCATCTCAAATACATTCTATATCTCAAGTATGCTCACAAACAAAGCATTTCACACACACACACACACACAAAAGACCCTTAACAAATTCAATTGTTCATGATCTTAAAAAAAGAAGAAAACTATCAGCAAACAAGGAATAGCAGAGAGAGTCCTTAATCTGATAAAGGATATAAACAAAACTACATGTAAGACTAGCCTTTCTATTCATTTTCTATTCATTTTTATACTAGAGCACGGACAAGTGATAAAGAATCCACCTGCCAATGCAGGAGACATGAGTTCAGTCCCTGAGTTGGGAAGATCCCCTGTAGGAGGGGAGAATTCCATGGACAGAAGAGCCTGGTGGGCTACAGTCCATGGGGTTACAAAAGAGTGGGACACAATTGAGCTACTAAACAATAATGGAAAAGCACAATAAGGCAAGAGAAAAAAAAGACTAGAAAGAAAAAAGTAAAACATCAGTGTTCATGGAGGACATGATTAATTTAAGTGTACAAAAAGAATCAAATGAAACTTCAGTTTATTAATTTAGCAAGATTGTTGGATATGAAAAATGATTGTATAGTTATGTAATATTGAAAAAAAATTAAATGTCAAGTACAATAGCACCAAAAATCATCAAATACCTAGGAATAAGTATAACAAAAAATTTGCAATATCTGTACACCAAAATGACAAAACACTGCAAAGGGAAAATTTGGAAAGACTTAGATTAAGAGATAGACAGTTTTCACGGATTAGAAGGCTCAATATTGTTAGAATGGTTATTCTCGCTAAGTAACTTGTAAAATTGATGCAAACCATATCAAAACCTCAGCAGGCTTTCTGTGGCAACTAAATTTCTGAATTCAAAGTTTAAGGAATTACCTGAAACAATGAAAACAATATAAAACAATGGCTGGATTTTTCTAGAATGGCTTAAACCTCTGTGAAATTTTATTGTTTGTTCTTTTTGTGAAAGGTAGCTTTTACACACACACACACAAAATAGCAACCTTTCCTGCAGAGAAAGAGAGAGTTGTAGATGTAATTGTGTATGTGTGTCCCATGAGTGTGTATATACAAATTCATAAAGTTCTGGATATATATATATACATTTCTTCCTAAAAAGACATTGAAAGGTATCTTTTACTTCTCTTAGGAACATAATGAATGTAAGAGGACTATAGCAGCATCAGTTCTGTCTAAAAGAAACAGATTTTCTAGGAAAATGTAGATTGTATATGCAACTTGACATTTGAAGACAGACACTTTTACCAATATGCAGAGTACATCATGAGAAATGCTGGGCTGGAGAAAGCACAAGCTGGAATCAAGACTGCCAGGAGAAATATCCTCAGATAACCTCAGATATGCAGATGACACCACCCTTATGGCAGAAAGTGAAGAACTAAAAAGCCTCTTAGTGAAAGTGAAAGAGGAGAGTGAAAAAGTTGGTTTAAAGCTCAACATTCAGAAAACTAAGATCATGGCATCTGGTCCCATCACTTCATGGTAAATAGATGGGGAAACAGTGGAAACAGTGGCTGACTTTATTTTTGGGGGCTCCAAAATCATTGCAGATGGTGATTGCAGCCACGAAATTAAAAGACACTTACTCCTTGAAAGGAAAGCACATTAAAAACCAGAGGCATTACTTTGTCAGTAAAGGTCAGTCTAGTCAAGGCTATGGTTTTTCCAGTGATCGTGTGTGGATGTGAGAGTTGGACTATAAAGAAAGCTGAATGCCGAAGAATTGATGCTTTTGAACTGTGGTGTTGGAGAAGACTCTTGAAAGTCCCGTGGACTGCAAGGAGATCCAACCAGTCCATCCTAAAGGAGATCAGTCCTGGGTATTCATTGGAAGGACTGCAACTCCAAGACTTTGGCCACCTGATGCGAAGAGCTGACTCATTTGAAAAGACCCTGATGCTGGGAAAGATTGAAGGTGGGAGGAGAAGGGGACGACAGAGGATGAGACGGTTGGATGGCATCACTGACTCAATGGACATGGGTTTGGGTGGACTCCAGGAGTTGGTGATGGACAGGGAGGCCTGGTGCGCTGTGATTCACGGGATCGCACAGAGTCGGACACGACTGAGGACTGAACTGACTGACTGATGAGATGAAAAAAAACACTGAAATGAGAAGCCTGCGTACCATAACTAGAGGGAAGCCCCCACTCACTGAAAATAGAGAAAAAGCCCACGTAGTAACGAAAACCCAGCACAGCCAAAAATAAATAAATACATAAATTATTTTTTAAACTATAATATAAAATAAAAATTGAATTAAAACTTTTAAAATAGAAAAATAAAGTTTTATTAGCACACAGCAATGCCTACCCTTTTAGGTATTTTCTATGTCTGCTTCCATCTTCAAAGCAAAGCTGAGTGGTTGCAAGAGTCTATGTGGTCTATAACATCTGAAGTATTTACTATCTGACCCTTTACAGTAGTTTCAGACCCTGATCCTAAGTCCTCACAAAACCATTTTTCCCCTGAAATACTTCCAAGTAAGTAGTTTTTTGCAACAACCCTAGCTTCTTGGCTAGTACTATTACTGTTTACCCAAGCCACATGGACCTATATCTACAGAGGCAGAGACTAGCAGGGAATTTATCAATTGCCTTTAGTCAAAATAAGTAGCCTAGCACGACTCATGTTTTCTCTCCAGCATTTGTAGCTGTAATATGAAATGTTCAAACTCTATCTCGCATCTCTCCACTCATTTATTTCTTGTCAATAGATAAGAAAGTTTTTAGAAGATTCCGTGTCTATTCAGGTCAAGGTGAAGTGAAACTGTGAACATCACTGAGTTCTTCGTAGATGGTAATATCTGACCAAAAAAAAAAAAAAAACAAACAGGAAATCTAGTTGGGGGTTGAATTTCCTATTTTGTTAAATAACCAAATCATTACTGAAATGTCACTTGATTTTTTAATTGGGTAATATAGCAATAAAAAGGAAAAATGACACTAATAAAACACTCTACCCACATTTTTCAGTTTTCTTCTTTGTTAGTGCATCAAAATTTGGAAAACACCATGCATCCTGTGAAGGCTATACCTCTCAAAAATTTCCTGTGTAACATCACACTGACATAGTGGGAAAAACCAGAAGGGAGTGAGCAGGAGACCTTTCACACACACACACCTCTAACCAAAAAAAAAAAAAAAAGGAATCCAAAAGCAGTAACCAATCCCAAAATGCCAGGAAGCAGGGTTATAAATTTAACACAAACAGCTCCCTCTTTAAATTCCCAGTCCGTTTATCAAATTTTAAAAACTAAATGACAAGTTAAGATTATTAGTCAAAATATATAAATAAATCACCTTACATATATTATTTCCAAGGTCTGTGAGTGATTTCACAGTGGTTAGTTGCAATGAGTGAATACACAGGCAGCCTGGGCTTAGGAGTGAAGCGAGTCCAGGTAAGGCTGGAAACCCACCAATTCCCAGACAGCACAGTTAGCTCCAAGAGCAGATGCCAGTGCTGGGCTGCACACGGGGGCCTTTAAGAAGTCATTTGGTGAGATTTCTCTCACAAGGCAGCACTGACATCTTACCCGTTGCTTGGTGCATGATGCCCTACACACAATCCCATTGTTTATAGAAAGAACTTTTTTCCAACATCTCCAAAAAGCATGGATTAAGTCAACTCATCATAAATTCCTTCTGTGAGAAACCAACTTACGGAAAAACTTTTCTAAAATATAGTTTGTCAAATGTGTTGGGTTTTAACGAAATGCCAAGATCTGGGAGTCGTAAATTATCTGGTGGAACGGGAGGCCTCTCAGAGGATGAGGAATGCTGGAGTTCTGTGTTCAAGATGAATTGCTGGAAAATTCTCCATCTTAAAAATCAGTCCTGTTCTCTACCTGCTTAGGTGTACACAACAGCAAATGTTATAGCTCTTATGTGGTTGCCGAATGCCAAATATAAACAGAAAAGCAAGAAAAAAAAATTCTTTGAGATTGGGCTTGGTTGGCCCAGAGCCAGATCTGCCAGGGAGCCTCACTGCCCTCCTGGCATCATTCTGTAGCTGCCGTTAATAGCATTATTGGTGTTGGAACAAAGCCAGCTGTCTTCCTTTTCAAACCAATTTGTCTGATAGCATGGATTATTGTGTTAGGTAATCTGTCACTTCTCAAAAACACCCAGCTTTAATGTCCTTTCCACATATACTGGTCTTTGAACATTTGAAGGCATTTTGGTAGTAGCAGCCCAGGTCCGACTTATTCATCTCAAAATAAGCCACCATCATTTGGCACCTTCTCAGCTAAACAACAAAAGCCCTTTTAAATATAGACCTACAGACATCTGACTTTCTTGACATTACTTAACACAGCACACGTAAACATTCAAGGCAAATCTACACCAGCCCAGGAAAGTGATCCCCTCATGTACCGAAAAAATCATCTGTGACTCAATTATATGAGGAGTTCCTGTGAAGGATACAGGAAGGCAGGCAATTTCCTTAGTTCTCTGCTCCACTTGGTGAGCACAGACTGGAAATGGGAATCTTTATTTTTGTTTTTCTTTGGGGGGGAATGTTTCAACCGTGCCCTCCAAAGGAAATACAGGCTATTTTCAAGAAAGATATTCGCTACCTGGAGGTCTCAGTCCTGGTCTCACATTTCTCTGAGAAAGTTTCCCTAATTCAAGAGCTGCGATCTGAAATTGGGTTAAAAAACAACACTCTTTCTTTTATACTGTGCATGTGTCTGTTTGAAATTGCGTTTCTGTGCAGGCCAAAGAACTGACTTCAGGCGCTTGATCAAACATGATTTATTTCTCAAACTTTACAAGTTCCTCCAGAGGATGCTCCAAGCCAGTGTAGAAGCTTCAACAAGATCCAGGCCCCAGTCTTACTGGGTTCATCCTTATGCTTCTTACCTCAGGTCACGAGATGGCAGTCTACCCTCAGCCCTTCATCCCAGCAGAAAGAAAAGCAGAGAAGAAGGTGGCATCTGCCTACACCAGAAAAGCAAGATCTTTGCCTCATATCCCCAGTGAATTGCTACTCATATCTCACAGGAGAAACTGGGACCTTGGGAGCTGGCACGTTATCAACAAGGTAGAAGGGGAAGACTGGCTATTGGAAAGGTTTCTAACAGAGCCCACAACAGCGCATCCTTAGTTACATACCTCTACCCAGAGGGGAAGGCCATACTCAGACTTCATCAAGACAGGCTCTCTTTTCCAAGACTCCAGGAGCACCAGAAACATTCACCTCCTGAGAGAGAGGATTGTGAACTCAGTTTCTAGGGGGTGAAATCCTGAGCTATATCACAACTTACACAAACTGGGCAATTATGGAATCAATATTTATTGTTGTTCAGTCTCTCAGTCATATCTGACTCTACGACCCCATGGGCTGCAGCATGCCAGGCTTCCCTGTCCTTCACCATCTTCCGGAGCTTGCTCAAATTCCTGTCCATTAAGTCAGTGATGCCATCCAACCATCTCGTCCTCTGTCGTCCCCTTCTCCTCCTGCCTTCTATCTTTCCTAGCATCAGGGTGTTTTCCAATGAGTTGGCTCTTTGCATCAGGTGGCCAAAGTATGGATATGATCACTATGATATCAATATAATCACTAGTAATTCTGGAAGCAAGTAGCTCCCAAGCAAGTAGCTTGATACAGGATTGACATAAAACAGAAACCAAAGACATCGTTATTTTTTTTTAATTGATTTTCTAAAACTCTTCCCTTTCTCACTGAAACTATCAGATTACCTGGTGGTGATAGTTTAGTCACTAAGTCATGTCTGACTCTCTGCGACTCCACGACTATAGCCTGCCAATCTCCTCTGTCAGTGGGGTTTCCCTAGAAAGAATACTGGAGTGGGTTGCCATTTCCTTCTCCAGAGGATCTTCCCAACTTAGGAATTGAAACCATGTCTCCTGCTTGGCCGGTGGATTCTTTACCACTGAGCCACCTGAAAAGTCCATCAAATTACATAGCCCTGTGGAAAAGAACAACTTCCTGGTTCAATATATTACAAAAAGTATTTCCTAATGAATCAAAAAGAAAAGGAGTGGACTTCTTTGGTGGTCCAGTGGTTAAGACTCTGTGCTTCCAGTACAGGGGCCATGGGTTCGATCCCTGGTCAGGGAACTAAGATCCCACATGCCATATAGCATGGCTTAAAAAAATAAATAACTTAAAAAAAATGAAAAGCAGGAAGGAGAAAGAGAAGATAGAAGATATTTATTCTATTTATAAAACAGAGGAATAAGAGAGTGATTATTCACTTTAACAAATGGATTCTCCTTAATGATTTGTATGAGACAATTCCCCAATATCTTTGCAGTCAGTACCCAACGTATATGCCTCTTTATAGGAATGCTTGTGCTTCATAAGGGCTTCCGTGGTGGCTCAGTTGGTAAAGAATCCGCCTGCAATGCAGGAGACCTGGGTTCAATCCCCAGGTCAGGAAGATCCCCTAGAGAAGGGAATGACAACCCACTCCAGTATTCTTGCCTGGAGAATCCCACTGACAGAGGAGCCTGGTGAGCTACAGTCCACGGGGTCACAAAGAGTCAGACACAACTAAAGACCAACACTCGGTATAAGACTAGTGACTCATAAAGCTGATAATAGACACACAGGGGTTTGTTATGGTTTGTTCTCTCCTTTCGTTTTTGGTTAGAAATTTTACATGGCACCTTCTTTAAAAGATTTGCCTCTAGAAAAGGAAAAGTTTTGATTTCCTCTTTAAAAAAAATGTTTAATTCCCCCTCTTCTAACTTAAAGGGGAGCCTGCTGTGTAAAGACCACTTCTAGCACAGTAGGAAAATGCAGAATGGGAACTGGTTAATTCATAAAACCTGTTTTCAAATACAGCAAAATGGTTTCCATTGTGCAAAATGAGCACTCTTTCAAGAATATTTAAAAGCATCAGTTCAGTTCAGTTCAGTTGCTCAGCATGTCCGATTCTTTGTGACCCCATGAATCACAGCACACCAGGCCTCGCTGTCCATCACTAACTCCTGGAGTTCACTCAAACTCATGTCCATCGAGTCGGTGATGCCATCCAGCCATCTCATACTCTGTTGTCCCCTTCTCCTCCTGCCCCCAATCCCTCCCAGCGTCAGAGTCTTTTCCAATGAGTCAGCTCTTCATATGAGGTGGCCAAAGTACTAGAGTTTCAGTTTTAGCATCATTCCTTCCAATTTAAAAGCATAGGAACATGTTATTGTGGTCAGAGATGTTATCTGATATGGAAAAAGGATCTCTTTGGAAATTACGTCCCCAGAGAGCCTGTCTCCTCCTCTCAGTGGGACTATAGCACTTGATGCTCAAAGCGCGTGACAAACGCTGTGCGCCTCTTCCCAACATCCCTTATCAACAGCAAGTTGAAGAAAGTTTTTCCTCTTACTTTCCTAGAACAATATTCTTAGAAGGCTGTGATTTCTGCAAACCGTATTTTGTATCTAATAGTCTCAACCATGACTTTCATTTTGTTAAACATTTAGCCACACTCAAATTTATTTCCTTTTACCTTACCATCCACAGTACCATTCCTCAGTTCTATCTATCATTGTTTGAATTCCTGAGATGAAACTGTTTCCATACTGTTTGTCTTGAGATTTCTCTTGTTTTAAAAAAGTTCATCTACTCACCTCCCAACCTTCCCAAACCCTCAAGACTAGTGTTTCCTTAAGTTCAGTTACTCCTTCAGAGGCACATAAAGCACTTTTGTATTCATTTGCTATTCAGTTGCAATGCAAACCAACTTGCCCTTTTCCTGATCTCTCACAGAAAAGTCTTCTTCCAAATGATAACAGACCTCAAGCACAAACCATTCCTATTTCCAAATTATTAATGTATGGCCAAGAAACCTAACCAAATGTTTCTGTGATGAAAAACAAGTTAGTAACATTAATTAATGAAATTCATTAATCTTGGAACTGAAGGCCCAAGATAGTCACAATTTTTTTTCTTGATAGTTCTATTTGGAACACTAGAAAAACACTTCAACTTTGTTATTACAAGGCCAGAACTGGATTGACAAGTGAAAATAAAGTGTTAGCTTAAAAATAGAAATTTGTCCATCAAGATAGCTTGCAAAGCAAAACAGACCTATGGGGAGCTACTACAGTCTTTGTATATATTATCAAATTTGTGGTGGGAAAATGTTAGAAGCCTTAGTTCTGGTTAATAATTCTTTCCAATATCTGTATGAGATGTAAATAAAATACACATGGTTAGGGCCAATTCTGCCTTTTGTAGATAAAAGCACCAAAAAAGAAAATATTGGCAGTTCTCTGCACTCAACCAGGGCAGCTTAATTTGCACCATACTTTGCCACACCAGCAGAAATGGGGTCCCTGGGAGCAATTGTAACCCATTAAGAAGCTGCTAATATTGGGAGAATTGAGGAGCAAAGTCTCACCAAACAGCATGATGTCCTGGTCACCAGGCCAGTGTGGTATTGTAAACCCATTAAAAAAAAAAATAAAAACTGTTTCAAAAACAAATTTTCACAACTATAAATCTGAATAGCTCTTACAGCTACCAAAGCTTCTTCTCTGAGAGTCCTGCCACTTGAAATATAAATCCTCCCAGGCCCCTGGTGAGTGGTAGCCCTGGTTTAAGGAATGTCTCCAGTATTAACAGCCTATTTTTATGCTTTAAGAAAATCATTAGACGGCCACCAAAGTGGATTTTGGAGCAAATACTCTTTGTTTTAAGAACGTCAGACTTTATTAAAAGCTTATGAAGAAAAAAAGGAAAGGTCCACAGCAGGGCACATGTAATAGGTACAAAATGCTGAAATACCCCAGAGAAAGATCCACACGTGACAGCATTCTTGGAAAGAGCGCTTGTCTTCAAGAGATGCTAACTAAGGTAATGTTAGTACCTCCGATTTATTCCCATCAGGGCACTCTGGCAGAGGACTAAGTGCTAGGACTTGCCTTGTACCCTAGAGAAAGCCCAGTGTTGTTATGTTTATGAACTAAACACATGCATTCTGTGTAGAGCAGTGCCAAATTGGAGCCAAAATGGCACTGACACCTACTTGATGGGTGGCAATGCTGAGCACAACTTGGGCTCATTGGAGTGACGTGCTGGAAAACTGGTAGAATGTAATCCAAAGAAATTCTTTAGGAAATTCTATGGAGATGGGAATGGAAATGCTAAGATGGAAAGATTTTATGGAAACACTTTGGGGAGTGAACTCCAGGAGTTGGTGATGGACAGGGAGGCCTGGCGTGCTGCGATTCATGGGGTCACAGAGAGTCGGACACGACTGAGCGACTGAACTGAGCTGAACTGATACCCCTGGCAGCACTTACAGACAGACACCATGGCCAAGGCGTTCATCCCACAAACAATAAGCATCCCACAAAATCCAGCAGCTGTCAGACTCACAAGACTGCAAGGAGCTAAAGGAAGTCTCGAAGCCCAACTCATGCCTCCTCCTCATGTCTCCCCCAACATCTTGAGAGTTGACGTCATTGTAACATCATCCATTACTCACTACAGGACTGTGAGCAGGTTAGTTGCTTTGTTTTGTTGTTTTTTCTCTTTACATTTGCCTCCACCCTCGCTTAAAATTTGTAAGAGATAAGACACTGTAAGTGTGGTTCCACAAAGCTATCTCTGGAAGGAGCCCTAAAGAGATTTCAGGGCGTGATCTGAAAGTACTTACAGGAGGCAACAGAACACTGTAGAGAAGTCATGTAATTTGGAGTTAGAAATGGATTTGAATTCTGAATCTGCTCAAGTCATAAAGAATTGCAGTCACTAAATTCTTCTACCCCAAACCTACTTTAGTTCTTCTTTATCACATCACATTAGTGGTGTATCTCTGGTTGCCACTCATAATATCATTGGGCTTAGAAATACATTGCTTTCCAGATGTGAACTATAATATTAACACATAGGCTGAATCACTGACTTATTGGACATGAATTTGTGCAAACTCCAGGAGATAGTGAAGGACAGGGAAGCCTGACCTGCTGCAGCCTATGAGGTTGCAAAGAGTCGGACATGACTTAGCAACTGAGCAACAACAATACAGGATGAATAAATAACAAGGTCCTACTATAAAGCACAGGGAACTATATTCAGTAGCCTGTGATAAGCCATAATGGAAAAGAATATGAAAAAGAACAAATATATACATATATAATTGAATCACTTTGCTGTACCGCAAAAATTAACACAACATGGTAAATCAACTGTATTTCAATATAATAATTTTTTTAAGACACACATTGTTATCATAACTTGCAACTATAGGCACAAGAGAAAGCATTTGCTGGTCTCCCAGTTTGAGAATGGGCTATAAATCAGTAACAGAAAATCAACTCATCAAAAACTAATTTGTTGAAAATCAACTGCTAAATAATCCATTTTGATAAATGCTCAATTCACTAAGTTTTCCAAGCTTACTGACTCATTAAAAATTTCTTCTTTCAACTATTTGTAGAGTTTGCAGAAATTTGTATTGGACAAAATGACTTTTAAAAACCATTGAAATAAGATTTCTTCAAAGTTATAATAACTGTTTCATTTTCTCTTCACAACATAGTAAGGAATATTCTATTAATCAAAAGGAAAGACTCACAAGATAATTTGGTCTCCTTAGGAATATATTTAAAGTTAAGAAAATATATTTCATTGTTAACCAAGATTTCATTTTTCAAGGTAATCTTTTGGTTTATAGTGATCTCTTTCTCATTTTCTTTTCTATAACTTTGTCTTATTCCAAGTTCTAGTCAAGAATCTGCCACTTAAGGGAATTAAGAGGTACAAACTACTATGTATAAAATAAATAAGCTATAAGGATATATTAGATGACACTGGGAATATAGTCAATATTTTATGATAACTATAAGTAGAGCTGAGTTCAGTTCATTTCAGTTCAGTCACTCAGTCGTGTCCGACTCTTTGCAACCCCGTGAACCACAGCACACCAGGCCTCCCTGTCCATCACCGACTCCTGGAGTTCACCCAAACCCATGTCCATTGAGTCAGTATAGAGTATAAGTAGAGTATAACCTTTAAAGTTGTAAATCACTATGTTTTACATCCAAAACTTATATATTGTACATTAATTATAGCTCAATAAAAACTTAAAATTAAATAAAATTTCTTTAAAAAAGAATTTGTCACTTAGTCTCTGGTTAGCCCTGGCCAAGTTAATTCATCTTTCTGTGCTTTAATTTCCCAGGTTGGGGAATAGGAATAATAATAGCCCCTACTTCATAGAGTTTTGAAGAAGAACAATCTAGTATGTACTTTTGCCTGGAAAATCCCATGGACGGAGGAGCCTGGTAGGCTACAGTCCATGGGGTCGCTAGAGTTGGACACAACTGAGTGACTTCACTTTCACTTTTCACTTTCATGCATTGGAGAAGGAAATGGCAACCCACTCCAGTGTTCTTGCCTGGAGAATCCCAAGGACAGGGAAGCCAAGAGTTGGACACAACTGAGTGACTTCACTTTCACTTTTCACTTTCATGCATTGGAGAAGGAAATGGCAACCCACTCCAGTGTTCTTGCCTGGAGAATCCCAGGGACAGGGAAGCCTGGGGGGCTGCCGTCTATGGGGTCGCACAGAGTCGGACACGACTGAAGCGACTTAGCAGCAGCAGCAGCATATGTAAAGAGTTTAGAGAAGTTTCCCAGGTGACACTAGTGGTAAAGAACCCACCTGCAAATGCAGGAGACGTAAGAGATGTGAGTTTGAACCCTGGATTGGGAAGATCCTCTGTAGGAGGTCATGGCAACCCACTCAAGTATCTTTGTCTGAAAATCCCACGGACAGAGAAGCCTGGGATACTGCAGTCAGTAGGGTTGCACAGAGTCAGACACAACTGAAGCAACTTAGCATACATGCACAGAGTTTAGAACAGCAATTGATACATAGTGAGGCTCAAATGAATGTAAACTATTTTGGCTTTTTTTAAAATACCGTATTAGAGCATTATTTTCAACACTTGGGTCACCTTACATGAGTTTTGCAAACTCTCAATTTTGTTTCACTCTATACCCACTGCCCCCAGAAAATATCCCTTTCTGCCTCTTCTGTACTGTGATAGAATCTTGAACTAGTCTCTCCAAAAGCCTGTGTTTACATCCATGTCCCCACGGCGTGTGAGCCGAGGCCAGTGTCCATTCATCACTGAATGCCTGCTTGCACAGCGTTCAGTGCTTGGGGAACTTCCCATAAGCCTTTGCCAAATGAACAGGTAAATGATACAAATGGACAGCATATCTTAGGATGGGTCCCATGACTAGTGTCCAGGTCATCCCTTTGTTGGCTTCTGTTTCAAAGGGTAGCCTTTTTGAGAACTTCTGCCCTCAGTCTGGAATATACTGTCCTATATGCAATCAATTCTCGTCTGCACCCTTCCCTCCAAGCCAAGGGCCAGTATTACTTTCCTAGGCACTCTCATTCTCAGAGGTGCTTTCCTGGGATGAGGTGTAAATTAATGCCAGCCTGACCACTTTGGGTCATTAAAGACCAGATGGTCATTTTTGCAAGAGAAGCAACTGAACCCTACTGGCCTGGACCAAATCCAACCTGGATAATTGCCTCCCGCCTACACAATATCCCCTCTCTCATTTTCAGACACAGAAATGATTTTCACTTCATCCTCTAAAAGCTAGCCAGGCAAGACTGTGCTGGCTTTCACCTGACTGCTGTTGCTAGGGCGTGGTATAATGAAGCAGCATTCCTCAAGGCATGGGAGAAGGAGGGGGGGGTCAGGGGTAGGGGGCGGGTGGCTGTAAAATGCTCTGGGGAAAGGGGGATGGGCAACGGAAATCTAAGCACTTTAATAATACACTTAGAAAAATGAGACTTAGTCATGTTAAGTCAATACACTTCATCTCCCATTACATTTTTAAAGTGACAGGAGTGATCAGAAGTCCATTGTTTGTGCCTTTTAAAAAGTTTTAATTTGGAAATGAATGATCTTTTATTAGAATCATGGAAGTATGGCTACAATCTAGGTAGCCCCTGGAGTAGGTCCACTTTTGGCAATAAAACTACTGATACATAAAGCAGTCATGGATGGTCTTTTGCTGGAAGAAATCCCACTTACTTCTTATTACTATGAGGGAAAGCTGAGGGGGCTGCTTGCTGAGCATGTAACTGCCTACACAGGAGAAGACCTGCTTAGCAAGATGAATGCAGGTCAGGCAATCTGACCATGAAACATTCAGGGCCAAGTGCCAAGGTCAAGAGCACCCGGGGCTGACTGATTGGCACAAAAATAAACAGACCAAGCACGAGGCATAAGTGAGCAAAAACTGGTTAGGAACACCATCCTCAGAAGGCCTGCAGGTCCTGACCCTTTTGCATGAGATTATCCAGAGCATGCTGGATTCATTTGAAGGGGGAGAAATGCTCCTGAAGTGGTTTATGGTTATGTATTGGCTTGCCACTCTTGAAAACACCAGAGGCTCAGAACTCTCTACACCTCCCTTTGTGTCCTTGGCCAGACGTATGGTTTGTATGGAACAGGCTGAAGCACATTTTCTCCACTTCAGAAAATGTCATGAGGCCTGAGAAGACCACTGCCTAGCCTATTGTAGGATCACAGGGGAGCCCTGACTTGCCCACAAACACATTCTCTTCACCCGTGTCATTGGCTCAAAGCTGTCTTGGAGAAGCTATGTCTTGATACTTAGTAATAAAGCTTCCTGGGAAAGCAGAACTGCCAAAGTTTAAGTGGTGGGTTTTTATGACCAGGATTATGGTCCATTAAGGGACAAGGATGAAAATACCAGCTCATTTCATTTTGATCTCTGGTCTAAGCTAAACCACCATTCTATTTCCAATTAAAGTTCCACAGAAAAAATGCTGATGTTTCTCCTCCAGAAACAACCTCCCTGGCATTTTCCCAAAAAACCTCCACCATAATTTGAAGCCACATGCTCACAGCATTGAGACTTTGTGGCTGTGTTTTCTCCAAGAATATAAATGACCTGTAAATAAAGTGAGTTTTCGACTGATATTTTTTTGCATATGAAAAGAGAAAATATGAGACATATTGAAGTCAAACCAGATATGGGAACAGGATGCTATCTGGTAACAGGGAAATGGGGATTCATCCTTTTGAGGATCTTCCTGGCTTTGTGTCACATGAAGTGGGGCAAGGTTGTCATAGTGAAGCCACCATGACTATGAAATGCAGTTCAGCTTCTTCCTTTACTTTGCACCATGGCTCAGGGAATGGGCATCAGTAACCTAGTTCCTCCATTCTTTTCACACTGGTAAATTCCACTTACCGGACTCTTCTCGGCTAGAGAAAAGTCCCCTCCCTTCTAGACATTATGTTATCATTTTTGAGTACAAGATACACAGGCATCCTAAAGATATTCTAGACAAATCCTAATGAGTATGACCACTGGTAAGGAGCAAATTAGGACTTCCTATTAAACAGTTGAGGAAAGCCTATGTCTGCCCCAACCTTTGGGGAAATAAGGGGTCAATGTCATAAGCTAGTCTTTGGATTTTTTCCAATGATAAAAAGTACTTGTGTAGCATATACTGAAATAAATCTCCATCCAACCAAAGAACTCTCAAATCTATGCAAAAATATCTCAAAGACTTTTTGAAATCAATTAAATAAAAGAACTAATAAGCTATTTTTTCAAGAAATATTGCAGAGCCATATCAATAAAGTAATCAAATAGATTGTCAAATAAAGTCATCTTCATATAAACCATGAGAAAGCCCAACATTTCCCAAGAAAGCTAAGAAATTTCTTCTTGAGAACATTTTTGCCAAGCCATGAGATTTCAAATAAACTCAAAAGCAAATCACAACTTCCAAGCTTATCAGCTTTACATGTGTCCTGTTGTGTTAATGTATATTAGAAAACAGTCACCTTTCTAAAAACATAGAGAAAAAATATCCTTCATGAACAACAAGGACCAAATGTTTTAATAAATAATTAAGGACAAATGCAAATTCTAGCAACAACTATGATTTGAATCAAATTTTTTCCTGTTTCTCCCCTTCTCTACCCATGGCCCACTCCAGAATACACTTGTCCCAAATGATGGCTTGGCTTATCTCTGGACAAGAGAGTGTGTGAGAAACTGCATTTCCATGGGGAAGATTTTCTTCTTGTCTTTACTCAAGCTTTAAGATTTTGAGGTTGGAGGAAAAGGAAAGATGACTGTAGGCTGTGAGTGTAGGTCATCACTTAGCTGGGAATTTGGTGAGGAAATCCTCCTGAGTAAGACAATCTTCTTCCAGATGGTGTTTAGAAGAGAAGAGATGGTGCCCTAAATAAAGTGAACCTAGAAACCCGATGTTATTGAAATTTGAACTTGAAATCTGCTTTCATGTAATTGCATATAGACTTATAAACTACTAATGGCCACCTAAACCCATAAATCTTCTTTTAAGGTATTATAACCTCAAGATAACTAAATGACCTGCTTGAATTTCCAGGGAGAATCAGTATTTGTTAGGAGGATATGTTAGTCTGCTCAGGTTGCCATAAAGAAGATACTATCGACTGGGTGGCTTACACAACAGAAATTTATTTCTCACATTTCCAGAGACTGAAAGTCTGAGATCAAGGTGCCAGCAGCATCACTGTCTGGTAAGAGCACTTTCCTTGGATTGCAGACAGCTGTGTTCTAGTTGTGCCCTCACATGATGGAGAGCAAAAGTGAAAGAGAGAGAAATCGCTGGTGTCTCTTCTGAAAAGGACACTAATCTCATCGGATCAGGACCCCACCTTCAAAACCTCATTTAACCTGAACTACTTCTGTAAAGGCCCTGTGTCTGAATACAGTCACGCTGGAGGATCAGGACTTCAACATATGAATGGAGAGGGAGGAACACAATTCAGTCCATAGCAAAGGGCTAATATTCAAAATATTTTAACTATTGGCCCCAGGCACCAGCCAATCAAAACAGATGCTTGCTGTCAGATGCCAGCTGGACTGGTGCATACCAGCAGGATATCCTGGATGAAACAAGAGACAAAATCCTCCCTTTGGTCTCCTCCTGGAAAAATCTCCACTGTGCATGTAAAAGATAGCTTCTGTCACATAGTATACCACCCAAAAATGCAGAAATAGTTCTTATCCATTCATGTACAGAAGTAAACACATTGTTTGATCAACAGAAACATTTTTTTGACTGAGACACTCAGCATATAGGATCTTAGTTTCCTTACCAGGGATTGAACCTGGGCCTCCTGCATCCCTATATTAGAAGAGCAGGATTTTTTTTTTTTTTTTACTTTTATTGAAGGATAGTTGCTTTACAGACTTTTGCTGTTTCCTGTCAAACCTCAACATGAATCACCCATAAATATGCATATATCCCCTCCCTTTTGAACTTCCCTCCCATCTCCCTCCCCATCCCACCCCTCGAGGTTGATATAGAGCCCCTGTTTGAGTTTCCTGAGCCATACAGCAAATTCCTGTTGGGTATCTATTTTACATATGGTAATGTAAGTTTCCATGTTACTCTTTCCATACACCTCATCCTCTCCTCCCCTCTTCCCATGTCCATAAGTCTATTCTCTATGTCTGTTTCTCCACTGTTGCCCTGTAAATAAATTCTTCAGTACCATTTTTCTAGATTCTGTATATATGCACTAGAATACGGTGTTTATCTTTCTCTTTCTGACTCACTTCACTCTGTATAATAGGTTCTATGTTTATCCACCTCATTAGAACGACTCAAATGTGATCCTTTTTATGGCTGAGTAATATTCCATTGTGTATATGTACAACAACTTCTTTATCCATTCGTCCATCAGTGGACATCTAGGTTGCTTCCATGTTCTAGCTATTGTAAATAATGCTGCAATGAACAATGGGATACATGTTTCTCTTTCAATTTTGGTTTCTTCAGGCTTTATGCCTAGGAGTGGGATTGCTGGGTCATATGGTGGTTTTATTTCCAGTTTTTTAAGGAATCTCCATACTGTCTTCCATAGTGGATGTATCAATTTACATTCCCACCAACAGTGCAAGAGCATTCTCCACACCCTCTCCAGCATAAATGGCACCCTACTCCAGTACTCTTGCCTGGAAAATCCCATGGACGAAGGAGCCTGGTAGGCTGCAGTCCATGGGGTCGCTAAGAGTCGGACACGACTGCGCATTGGAGAAGGAAATGGCAACCCACTCCAGTGTTCTTGCCTGGAGAATCCCAGGGATGGAGGAGCCTGGTGAGCTGCCGTCTATGGGGTCGCACAGAGTTGGACACGACTGAAGTGACTTACCAGCAGCAGCAGCAGACATTTTGATGAGGACCATCCAGTGTGAGGTGATAGCTCATCGTATTTTAATTTTGTTTAATTGGAGGCTAATTACTTTACAATATTGTGGTGGTTTTTGCCATACATTGACGTGAATCAGCCATGGATGAACATGTGTCCCCCATCCTGAACCCCCTCCCACCTCCCTCCCCATCCCATCCCTCTAGGTTGTCCCAGTGCACCGGCCTTGTGTGCCCTGTTTCATGCATCGAATTTGGACTGATGATCTATTTCACATGTGGTAATATACATGTTTCAGTGCTATTCTCTCAAATCATCCCACCCTCGCCTTCTCCCACAGAATCCAAAAGTCTGTTCTTTATATCTGTGTTGGAAGAGCAGAATCTTAACCAATGAACCACCAGGGAAGTCCCAATATAAACATATTTTAATTCATCAACCTATTAATAGCGTTTAACTGGAAGAAAGGAAGGAAACTGTAGGAAACTTTTTCTTTATAGACTGTGGCTTTATCATGTGCACATAATATTTTGTAGTTAAAAAAAAAAAAAAACTTTCCTCCTTGTCTTATATTTGTAAATATCCTGACTCTATCAGAATTAGTCCATTGTGCAAAAAGTTTGATCTGTTCAAAACATAAAAACAAATTTTCATTCAGGTGGATAGTTTATTCCCTGTTCCTAGGTTGTTGCTGTTGTCAGGGTTATTTGTGACAAGAATGACAAATTTCTGAATAAGGAATTGAAGTGTTTAGGAAGACAATTCTAATGATATTTAAATGAGTAACTGTTAGGAGGGCCCTAGTCACCCTTTAAATATGGTTACAATTTCTCTCCCCTAGGATATGAAATCACCCCTTCTCTTCCTCAGAATTCAAAGAAAGGAAGTGAGTCGCTCAGTCATGTCTGACTCTTTGCAATCCCATGGACTGTACAGTCCATGGAATTCTCCAGGCCAGAATACTGGAGTGGGTATCCTTTCCCTTCTCCAGGGGATCTTCCCAACCCAGGGATCAAACCCAGGTCTCCTGTATTGTGGGCAGATTCTTCACCAATTGAGCCACAAGGGAAGCCCAAGAACACAGGAATGGGTAGCCTATCCCTTCTCCAGCAGATCTTCCCAACCCAGGAATCTAACCGGGGTCTCATGCGTTGCAGACAAATTCTTTACCAGTTGAGCTATCTCCTTTACCAAAGGAGATGCTATATAGACAAAGAAGGCATGTTGTTTCTATGCAGATTTCCTGCTTCATATTTGTGTTGGTTCCACAACTCTCACCCTGCTAGACAGTTCATATAACCGTACACTATACCCTAGATTCACCTCCAGGGCCTTGTGACATTTCCAAATTCTCTCTGAGATTATCCTCTTGAGAGTCCCTCTATTTAACTCTGTTAGACCTCTCACAGCCTCTAAAATACTCCATACAATACTGCTCCTTTGGATGACTGCATATTCTGTTCCTTATACCTGAAATGTTCATCTGAGCTTTCTTCCTTGACAGTTGAATACTATTCACCCTTTCTCATTCTGAAGAGGCTTGCTCTCTTCTCCCCAGTCACTGTTCCCATGTTCCACTTTGAATATTGCAATGTAGTAGCCANTATTGTGGGCAGATTCTTCACCAATTGAGCCACAAGGGAAGCCCAAGAACACAGGAATGGGTAGCCTATCCCTTCTCCAGCAGATCTTCCCAACCCAGGAATCTAACCGGGGTCTCATGCGTTGCAGACAAATTCTTTACCAGTTGAGCTATCTCCTTTACCAAAGGAGATGCTATATAGACAAAGAAGGCATGTTGTTTCTATGCAGATTTCCTGCTTCATATTTGTGTTGGTTCCACAACTCTCACCCTGCTAGACAGTTCATATAACCGTACACTATACCCTAGATTCACCTCCAGGGCCTTGTGACATTTCCAAATTCTCTCTGAGATTATCCTCTTGAGAGTCCCTCTATTTAACTCTGTTAGACCTCTCACAGCCTCTAAAATACTCCATACAATACTGCTCCTTTGGATGACTGCATATTCTGTTCCTTATACCTGAAATGTTCATCTGAGCTTTCTTCCTTGACAGTTGAATACTATTCACCCTTTCTCATTCTGAAGAGGCTTGCTCTCTTCTCCCCAGTCACTGTTCCCATGTTCCACTTTGAATATTGCAATGTAGTAGCCAATGGGTTCTTGTACAAATAATTGAAAATCTAACATTAGTTTTGAACCAAAAAAACAAATACAAGGCCTGAAAGTGAGTGAACTCAATTGTTTCAGCAGCTCAATTTTATTATTGAAATTTCATGCTTTTTTTTTCCCTTCAGCTCAACCATCCTCTGCATTTTAGTTTTTCATCCTCTTGCCAATTGTTTCATGGTTTCAAGATGACTACTAAAGCTCTAGCATCATGCCCTCACACAACTGTAGCAATTAACAAAAGAAGGGATGATGATCAGAAGGCTCTCTCCCAAACATATTCTACCTTTTCATATAGGAGGTAAACCTATCTAAGACATCCTCTATATCTCATTAGCCAGAACTGTTTCACATTAGCATGTCCCCAAAGAAGCTGATGGGAAGATAGATTTCTATTAAGAGATAACATGTGCTGTGTATTGTATCCATCATACTTTAACAATGCTGTTAAAATTTCCACAAGTAAGGTATCATAACTATTATTAATTTTAGCAGCATAGTTTATGGTAGACCAAGGTAGCATTGTTTAAAAATATAAAACTGCTCCTTAGTATATAGAGAACATTTAATTAATATATTTCAAATGAAAAGTACCTTGAGATGGGTGACCAATGTACTGAAACCATCAAATTCCTATCATCCAAAGTTCTGTTCCTGTCCGTTGTCCCTCAGGATGCTGGACCACTTTATAACTAGATGATGACAATAAGATAACAATATTTTACAGACCACTTTGCTATGTCCTTCATTTAACCTTAATATCTACCTTGAGGGGAATAGTGGTGATTTAGTTGCTAAGTCATGTCTGATTCTTATGACCCCATGGACTGGTAGCCAACAGGCTCCTCTGTTCATGGGATTTCTCAGGCAAAAATGCTGGAGTGGGATGTCATTTCCTTCTCCAAGGGATCTTCCCAACCCAGAGATCAAACCCAAGTTTCCTGCCTTGCAAGCAGATTCTTTACCAACTGAGCCACCAGGGAAGCGGAGGGGAATAGTATTATTCCTAATGTACAAGGGAGCACAGACGCTCAGAGAGGGTAGTCACTTGCCAGAGTCCACATAGCTTAGGTAGTTCAAATGAGGCTGCATCCCAGACCTACATGACTATACCCACTCCCATCCTGCCCTGTACCTGTTCACACCGGGGTCACTCTGAGCTAGAAATACCCAAAATCTTGGGTAAGACTCCATAAATTCCCAGCCCTACCACCCCAAAAAGATAAGTAAGCTCCCCCACTTTCCTCCAAGCAATTACAGCATCCCAACATCTAGACTGCAAGAATGAACCAGGAAATTAATAGTCTTTCTAGCCTCACTGTAAACTCTAGACTCACACACATTGCAAGAAAACAATTCAGGATTTCACATGGACTAGGAGGACCCAACTTCTCTTAAAAGTAGAGCAATTATAAGTATTTGGTTAGTATAATGAAATCCAGTGAGTATTAAATAAAAGTGTTTATTGAGGGTCTAAAATGGGTTGGCTCTAAAGACAAAAAAACACAAAATCAGACCTGGATGTCTACAGAAACCAGGTTTCTGTATGCTTCATTGACTCGGTTATGAAATAAACATTAAAAATAGACTCATACATTATTCCAAGTAAAGTTAACAAGGCAGGCCCTTTTTAGACTTAAATTCACATGCTCGATTATGAACAGCATTAATAGAAATGTTCCCTGAATGTTTACAAGGTGTTTACTTAATTTCTATACTGAAAATCAGGATATCTTGGTACTGAAAAAACTTCATGCCCAACAGTTACACAAAACCACTATTTCTTCGGTTTATAGCCTCTCTTAATCTCTTTGTGGAAATCTCCAGACCTCAACTACATTCCTTGAAATTTTACAAGGCACAGGAGGAACAGAAATCAGCTCAAAATGAATATGTGTATTCAGAAATGCATTGAAAATTTTTTTCAACTTTTCGGGTACCTCATACAAATTAATCTTCTGAAGGGCCCTGGTGGTCTCTGAATCACTGCTTCACTCCCCCCACTTCTCAGCACCCCCATTGTATTCTCTTGATAGGAATAACTGCCACATCATTAGGGAAGAAAAAGTTTATTGAGTCAAATCTGGGAGGGCCCGCACAAGGTCAGGAGCAGGTACCACGGGTTTTACATAATTTTTGCATCTGCACCAATTTGATTTAAGTTATAAGTGGGATTTATTGGCGAGCATTGCATTCTAAAAAGTGGTTTATACCAGATTGTTTCATATTTATTATGATTCAGTCAAAAGTGAATTGTACACATGCCATCTGCAATGAGCTGATACAATGGAGAGAAAAAAAATAGCTCTTGAAAAGCACATTTCTTCTCCTTTCCATTATCCTTAATGGTTTACTTGAGTGGAAGAAAAATTGCTTTCATGTGAAAAGTCTATCATTTCCTGTGGCACTGATTACCAAATGGAAATTATTCAGGAAAAAAAAGTAAAAGGAAGTTGAACCCAATATATTAGGATTGTGGTAACAGAGAAAAATAAAATTATCAAACAAAGTGTGTAAAATAAAAGATATTATTGTGCATTTCCAGAAAGGAAATAGATGTAGACGTAGGATAAAACATGCCGGAATTTTAGATTGCTAACAAAAACAAAACAAAACAAAAAAAAGTTATTTGCTTAGCATTTTTTATAGATTGTATCTGTCAAGAGGTGGCAACCTTTCCAAAATGATCCAAGTGGCTTGTCCCCATGCAACTGGCCTGCTTAGGGAAGGAGGGGAATAGATACATAGACCCTCTTAACCAGGATGACAACTGAAAGCAACTTAAAGGCCACTGAGGACTTCTCCAGGTTTTTAGAAGCAAATTGGGCATTATTATTTTTTCTATACCAATCTTGCCATTTTTCACTAGAAATTTTAAAAATCCTTGATTGACACAGCTGAATAACTGATTCTACCATTCCAAGAGTCAATAACTTGCTCTCTAAACTGATAGGAATATCAGAATCCCCTCTTAGGCTCTAACCAGCTTCCCAGATTCTAACTCATTCCTCCATTAATATATTCTTTGTCATGGTTATAACTGTACTGAAGTGCAATAGAATGCCGAAAACAGAAAATTTACTTCCTAATTGACTGATGCTGTAAAAGAGCTGAAGACTCACAGCCAGATGTGTCCCCAGTAGGTGCCTCAGAGTCGGGAGAGTGAGTATAGTTGGCCGAGTCTTCACCCAGTTTTTTCATAAAGGCCCCTCATGAGCACAGAGGCACACTGGATGCTTTCAGTTAGGTTACGTTTTGTTTTCTCTGCCTCTTACTATTCACCATGTGGTTCAACATCCAAAATGGTCTTTTAAAATATGTATAAATAAAATAATATGATGTCTGAGATTTTCCTCAAAAGATCCCAAGGAAAAGAGGAGATCAGGGAGCTATAAAGGAAGTATGACGGGCTGCAAGATGGCAATTTTCTAATGTGGGTGATGGGTACAAAGCTAGTTTGTTATGCTTTTCTCTCTGTGTTATATTATGTTTAAATTTTCCATAATAAAAGTTATTTAAATATTGTTGTTAGGAATTGGCGTTGTTTGGGATTTTGTTTTGGTTTGATTCTGTTATTTGAGAATGTACATGCAGCTTCCTACTGGACACTCAGGCTGATGGTCTGGTCTATTCTAGACGACTGTGGCAGGGTGGCCCTTGGCAGACAAAGTCAGAGCACAGACACTTCATTTTTATTATGAACAGATGCCGCTACTGATCCACGAGCCAGAGCCAAGGCTGAGTCCTATAAAACCCATGCTGTGGGATTCCCTTCAAGGCAGAATTGTATCCACTGGTCAGAGAAGACTGCTTGGAGAGAGTCCTGGGCACCTCCACCCGACACCTGTGAGTGACTCACAGGGGATTAACTGCGGGGGGAGGAAAGGCTGTTTCAGTCCATGGGGAGAAGGGGAGAAGGAGGAGGGACAAAAAGTGGCACAAGTGATGTCTAGCCCCCAAGAGAATTCTTCTTCTCAGCTCCAAGTTGGAAAGCTAAGTCCACACTAAGTCTGTCACCAGCCCGGCAAACATTGGGTTAACTAGGGCTGTTTAAACTTGAAACATTGAGACTCCAAGATCCAAGCAAAAGAAACTATCTGGCAAATACCTTGAATTAAAATGAATCTCACTTTACTTCTTTTCTCTTCCCCCAATACTTCAAAAACAAAATTCCTAGTTGAAGGGTCTCCAAAGTCTTCTTGATTTTCAAAATTAATCTCTCTCTGGATCAGTTACTAGAGTGTGGAAAGTGCAATGATTCCAGAATAATTTGTTTTTCCAAGAATCTTAAGACTGGCTCATCCTTGTGTTCTCAACGCAGCTCAGCTCTTTGTAGATGAGCCTCAGAAAATATATCTATAATGGGAAAGGCACTGAGTCCCCTTGGAGGCTTTGTTCCTTTCTTAAAATGTTTCCTCCCTGGCGTTGTTATGAAAACCTGCTCTATTCATATAAAAGTACAGCCACCAGCAAACTACGCCCTTAAAAAAGGTTAATGTCATAGTTGTTAGATGAAGAATGATTTTCATCACCTCAAAGAGTGATCTCCAAATTGTTTTAACCATCCACTCTATTAGTGAAAAAATGTAGGGCACATACCTCTAATATTTTCATATTTATTTACTTATAAGTTATGATGCTGTTGTAATGAGAGGAAATTAGTGACAAAAAGTATATAACAGTGTGCCAGGCTCCCTTCCAAGCACTTTACAGACATGAAAGCAATATGGTCATCGAAAACGCTTCTGTAAACAAAACTGGGAGAGGTGTGGATGGACCTAGAGAGTGTCACACAGAGTGAAGTAAATCAGAAAGAGAAAAACAAGTATCACATATTAAAGCCCATATGTGGAGTCCAGAAAAATGGTACAGATGATCTCATTTGCAAAGCAGAAACAGAGACACAGATGTAAAGAACAAATGTATGGATGCCAAGGGGCTGGGGGAGGGGAGGAATAGGATGGGAGGAATTGGGAGACTGGGATTGACATAAATACACTATTGATATTATGTATAAAACGGACAATTGTTTGGAACTTCCTATATAGCACAGGGAGTCTACTTAATGCACGCTGGTGTCCTCAGTGGGAGGGAAATCTCAAAGGGAAAGATGGTATATATGTGCATGACTGATTCATTTTGCTGTGCAGTAGAAACTAACAACATTGTAAAGCAACTGTACTACAATAAAAATTAATAGAAAAAAAATAACATTCCTGTTGCCATCTTTAAGGAGAGAAGAAAGATAATTAGTGTTTCTTAAAGGCCTCCTACACCCTGGATATTTCACATTCTTCATATTCCATAATACCACCACCGCATAAAATAAGGAAACTGAGGCACAGACCAGAACTCACACCCAGTTTTATATTCCCTGTGAGGCTCTATATGATGGGGCCACTGGCTGCCCTGTGATCCACTCCCTAGTGCTTCCTGTTGGTTACTTCGTGTCCCATTTGCTCCTTTTCTAGCATCCCAAACCAGCACCTTCCTCAGGGCCTTTGCCCATGCTGCCTCCACAGCCTGGAGTATACATCCCGGGAACTCATCAGCTTGCTCTCTTACTTCACCACCCTCCACCAACTAGAAACATTGTTCCCTGATCTCTATAATAGCACCTCACTAGACATCCCTTACTTAGATTTTTTTAATTCAGAAGTCTCCATGATATTATATCATACATAGATATTTGATATATTGATTCTTCCCTCAGAAAAAGAAAACTCTGTAAGGATAAAAAATATCATCTAGTTTGTCCTGAAATACAATCTCAATGCCTTGACTATTGCCTAGAACAGAGCTAGCCCCCAAGAAGTATCTACTGAATAAATTCAGTAAGTCGTGTATACCCAACACAGACCCTAATGATGATGAACGTCCTCCTAGATTCCAGCTTCATGGGAACTACCCACACGACTTATTCTCAGAACCTGCTGCTTGAGAAAGCCCCACCCATTCTGCAAGGTCTGGGCATGCACACCTAGGCAGTCCAGGCTTGGGAATGTCCCCTGAGGCATCAGGGTGAGGTGAGAGAAATCACTAAGCCAGCATAGCATTATGCCCCGGGTACCTGTCACTGTGAGAACTCCAGGGATTCCCTCTGAGAAGCACTGCTTCCTGTCTGCCTTGGCTCTGGGGCATTGCTTCTCTTCTCTGATTCTGTCATGCTGACCCTTAGCTTAGCAAACACCCAAGGGAAATGCTGGGGAAATTTCAGACATGACAAAGCAGACACATCCATATCTTTGTGAAAGTCACAAGCAAGGCTAAGAAAACAAAGAACTTCATAGCTTCAATAACCCAGAAAATTCCAGAAATCAGATCAAGCCCAAAGTGGCTTTTCAGTTCAGATCAGTCGCTCAGTTGTGTCTGACTCTTTGTGATCTCATAAATCTCAACACACCAGGCCTTCCTGTCCATCACCAACTCTCGGAGTTCACTCAGACTCACGCCCATCGAGTCAGTGATGCCATCCAGCCATCTCATCCTCTGTCGTCCCCTTCTCCTCCTGCCCCCAATCCCTCCCAGCATCAGAGTCTTTTCCAGTGAGTCAACTCTTCATATGAGGTGGCCAAAGTANCCAGTCTGTTGTTCCATGTCCAGTTCTAACTGTTGCTTCCTGACCTGCATACAAATTTCTCAAGAGGTATGTCAGGTGGTCTGGTATTCCCATCTCTTTCAGAGTTTTCCACAGTTCATTGTGATCCACACAAAGTCTTTGGCATAGTCAAGAGAGCAAAAATAGATGTTTTTCTGGAACTCTTGCTTTTTCCATGATCCAGCAGATTTTGGCAATTTGATCTCTGGTTCCTCTGCCTTTTCCAAAACCAGCTTGAATATCCTGAAGTTCATGGTTCACATATTGCTGAAGCCTGGCTTGGAGAATTTTGAGCATGACTTTACTAGAGTGTGAGATGAGTGCAATTGTGCGGTAGTTTGAGCATTCTTTGGCATTGCCTTTCTTTGGGATTGGAATGAAAACTGACCTTTTCCAGTCCTGAGGCCACTGCTGAGTTTTCCAAATTTGCTGGCATATTGAGTGCAGCACTTTCACAGCATCATCTTTCAGGATTTGAAATAGCTCAACTGGAATTCCATCACCTCCACTAGCTTTGTTCGTAGTGATGCTTTCTAAGACCTACTTGACTTCACATTCCAGGATGTCTGGCTCTAGGTGAGTGATCAGAGCATCGTGATTAACTTGGTCGTGAAGATCTTTTTTGTACAGTTCTTCTGTGTATTCTTGCCACCTCTTCTTAATATCTTCTGCTTCTGTTAGGTCCATACCATTTCTGTCCTTTATCGAGCCCATCTTTGCATGAAGTGTTCCCTTGGTATCTCTAATTTTCTTGAAGAGATCTCTAGATCTCCAGTAGCAGCTGCCTGCGCTAAGGGCATCCGGAGCTACAGGGCGTCCGGAGCTACCAGGTGTCTGAGGTTAGGGGCCGCGGCTGAGAGGAGCTACCCCATGTCCAAGGAGCGGTGGCTGCGCAGGCACAGGAGGGCCCAGAGGAGCTATTCCATGTTCAAGGTCGGGAGGGGCGGCAGTGAGGAGATACCCCTCGTCCAAGGTAAAGAGCAGCGGCTGCGCTTTGCTGGAGCAGCCGTGAAGAGATACCCCACACCCAAGGTAAGAGAAACCCAAGTAAGACGGTAGGTGTTGTGAGAGGGCATCAGAGAGCAGACACACTGAAACTATACTCATAGAAAACTAGTCAATCTAATCACACTAGGACTACAGCCTTGTCTAACTCAGTGAAACTAAGCCATGCCTGTGGGGCCACCCAAGATGGGCGGGTCATGGTGGAGAGGTCTGACAGAATATGGTCCACTGGAGAAGGGAATGGCAAACCACTTCAGTATTCTTGCGTAAAGAACCCCATGAACAGTATGAAAAGGCTTTTCAGTGAACACTAAATCAAACTCTCCATTTAGCGCTGCAAGGTCCTGGGAGGGCAAGCCTGTACCTGGGGAGGTGTACATGTATCACTTCTGTTTTCATTTAAAAGCGTGAAAGGAGATATTTTAAAAAATAATAACACTGACCCTAAAAGAGGTTCAAGTTATGGCTTAGTAGTTTGTGACCCCAAGGAATCTTAAAAGAGGACATTTAAAGAACTGCTGCTGCTGCTAAGTCACTTCAGTCTTGTCCGACTCTGTGCGACCCCATAGACAGCAGCCCAGAGGTGATCAAATTCCACTGGGAGTAACTTCCTTCTGTGGAAGGGTTTCTCTGAAATCACAGTGGGAGGCTGTAGGTCTCCTTGCTGTCAGGTGGCTCTGCGCTGTGAGCTGGTCTGAGGGCAGAGCAGGATTTTCAGGGACTCTGACAAGTGGATCCATACATTCAATGCTCCTACAGTTGTCCGTGTTTCCCAACTGCGGCTGTCTGCCAAGAAGGAATTGGGGGTGCCTCTGTGGCCCTCATTTCCATCAGAACCAGTCCTATGTTGTAAATGCAGATGCAATGCACACAGGGATGGATAAAGAAAATATGATATTCCCCTTGCAGTGGACTAGTATTCAGTCCTAAAAAGGAATGAAGCACTGATATGTGCTAAACGTGGATGAATCTTGCAAACATTATGCTAAATGGAAGAAGCCAGTCATGAAAGGCCACATATTCTATGATTCCATTATGTGAAATGTCCAGAACAGACAAATCTACAGAGACAAAAAGTAGGCTAGTGGTTTCTAGGGGCTGGGGACCGAGCAGAGTGGAGGGATTCGGGGTGGCAGGCAAATAAATGATGAGGAGTTCTTTTTCTTTTCTTTTCCTTTCTTTTTTTTTTTTTTTTTGAGCATGACAGCTCTTATTCTTTTTTTTTTTTTGGCCATGCTGTGGGGCATGTGGGATTTTAGTTTTCTGACCAAGGATCAAACCTCTACCCCTGAACTGGAAATGCAGTCTTAACCACTGGACCACCAGAGAGATCCCACAGGGTTTCTTTTTGAGGTGAAGGTGAGGAAAACGTTCTAAAGCTGACTGTAAGAGCAAGTTCACATATCTGTGAATATGCTAAAAACCCACTGAATCGTATAACTTAATCGGGTGAATTGTATGCTATACAAACTATACCTCAATAAGGCTATTTTCTTCAATTGAAGTATAGTTAATTTACAATGTTGTGTCAGTTTCACGTGTACTCAGTAAAGCTATTTTCAGTCAAAACAAAAAAGATGAAATGCTTAATCCACATATGCCACAATCAGTCCACCTTAAAACATAACTTTGAGTATTTCACTTAGTGCATTGTATTAACTATTTTTAAACAATAAAACAAAAACAAAATAGAACAGAAAATATCAGAGAATATTGCACAGAGTACAGGTACGTATTATCTCCTAAAGATTTACTTTTCACTTGGTCTGCTTGCACCAGGTCAAAATGTGCTAATTCAAAAACTTATGATGTATTTTATGAAGAGTGTTCAAGTGACCACCATTCCTCTTGTATCTGATCAGCCTAGGTGACTCTGTTATGCAACTCTAGACCACTCAAGGTTGGTCACTTTACCCATCAATGTCTAGAGTCAAAGCCATCACGCACTTTCCTTGGAAGGCCTCCCAAACTTGACTAGTGGTCTGTGAAACAGCAATCCCAATTTTGCCATCAGTATTAATGACAGATGGGTTTCCCTTGTGGCTCAGATGGTAAAGAATCCACCTGCAATGCAGGAAAACTGGGTTTGATCCCTGGGTGGAGAAGATCCCCTGGAGAAGGGAATGGCTGCCCACTCTGGTATTCTTGCCTGGAAAATTCCATGGACAGAAGAGTCTGGCCAGCTACAGTCCAAGGGGTTGCAGAGAGTCAGACACAAGTGAGCAACTAACAGTTTCATTTTCTATTTCTTTCATTAACGACAGATGGAAATATTTTATTCTCCCAAACAACCATTCTGTCCTTCCTCCTCCCAGAGTGCTCAGGTGTCTGCCCTCCTCTGCCTGAAATTCCTGCCTGCTGATGGCATGAGGTTCCCTGCCACAGAACTCAACAAGCCCTACTCCTAAAATGGAGTCGCTCCCAGGAAGTCCCATGTTTCTCTTCATCCTTTCATTTATTGATGGGGTAAATATCTTGTGACTACCTGCTATGTGCCAGGCACATTAGACATACAATGGTGAGTAAGACAGGCACGGTCATCACCTTCCCAAAGTCCACAGCCCCATCAGAAGAGAGGGATGTTTTCACGTTCTTTTTATAACTGACAATCAGTTGCTGTAAGACCTTTCCCAAACTATTCCACCCTGCCACTCTGAGGTGTGTTTGCTCAAAATCTGGGTTTTCTAGTCCACTGAGACTCGTGGGGGTTAGAGCTGGAGTCCACTGAGACTCGTGGGGGGTTAGAGCTGGAGTCCACTGAGACTCGTGGGGGTTAGAGCTGGAGTCCACTGAGACTCGTGGGGGGTTAGAGCTGGAAAGGCTCTTGCTGAACAGCTCTCCCCTTTACTGATGTACCCAAGAAGTGACATCCTTTGCCCCCAGGTGCATGACCAGCTGGAAGCACCCTTCCAGCACCCCCATCTCACATCCCTACCTCATAATGAAGCTGAACATGGCCTTCTCTTTATGAAGAATCGAGAGATCTTCAAAAGGAGTGCCTTACATCCTGAACTTGCCAGAGAGGCGGCAGTTCAAAATGTTCAAGCTGCAGCTAATGTGAAAAGAACCAAAACCATATTTGGACCTTACAGAAGGGTTTTCAACAATATAAAGGTTAGGGAATGAGAACAGCAGGAGCCCCAGTTACCAGGAACATTCCCCTCCAGCCTCCTAATAAATCTCCTTTCTCCTTTTTGAAGTTTAAGTGCTCCCTTCTTGAGTGGTCCTCTGATAGCCAGGACCCCCTTCAGCAACAATAGCGGTGTTCTGTTCCCAGGCCTGGACCCTCAGCATTTATTTGTCTGGTTGGTTGATGGCTGTTTGTTTGGTTGATTTGTTGATTGGTTGGATGGATGAATGGGTGGGTGTGTGGGTGGTTTTTTCCTTTTCCCCATCCTCTTAAAAATCTAGCCTGGATACTATGAACTCTTGGTTTAACATCCCCAAATCCTAGCAGTTTCCCTAAAAGTCTGTCGCATTAAACATAAAATCTACAGAACACACACCAAGCTACTTTCTCTCTCCCCTAATAAATCAGGTAAATTACCCCCTTTGTTTTTAAGACCATTTCAAGTTCACTGTTAGCATTCTTAGTTAAGGTATTATTTATGTTGTCATTTAATAGAGATTTAATCCACTTTTCAGCACACAATCGTATCACAATATCCTAGAATTTTTCACCCGTATTATTAAAGTTGAGGAGAAAGGTAGTTTTCCTCAGACACAACACTGATCGTTTCCAGATTGCATGTGTTTCTCTGGCATTTTAACCCACCTGAGTTTATAAGGCCCACTAAAATAAATAACAGTTTGGTCTGCAAAGACTTGGACTGGGTTAATATATGCATAGAGAAATCTATGTTTATCTCCACTTTCTAGAAACATGAAGAGTCTTCTACAAATATGTGTATACACAGCAGAAACCATGTGAACCTCCTGGTAAATGTTTGCCTTCATACTCCTGGGGCGTGCTGTCACCAGATGGTTTGGTCAAAACAAAATTATACACACACACCACATATTTGAGCACCATGCCTCCCCCGCCTTTTTTTTTTTTTTGAAAATTTTTTTTCCTTTCATGCATGAGAAAGAACGTAGAAACACTTAGAATAATGACCAGTATGTTCTGTGTTTACTGCTGCTTTCCCTCACTAGAGACTAACTCATAAAACTTTACTCCAAATTAAACAAATCCAGGCTCTCCTTGCAACCAGTCAAAAGCTTCCACTTATACTGAAGGAAATCATGACTTCCGTCTCTGAGAGGCTATACGGACACCCCAGTGGAAAGACAATGGGTCTCGCCTTATCTCCCTGTCTACCAATCCTTGGAGGTGCCATAGTTCTCATCCGGACTCTGGTACCCACAGCCGTTCCCTTGGAATTAGAATGGAAGCTGCAAGAACCATAGATAAATGATATTTTAGAACATTAACATCTTTCCTCCTGTTTTTAAAAATTATCTGATGGCTCCAATGATGATTATGCAGAGAATTTGAACAATCAAGGATCTTACCAACAGATAATCAAGAAAGCATCTTTGACTGTGGCAGAGAACATTCAAAGAAAACCAGGTCTGTAATAGATTGAGGAACTCTCTCACTATCCGATCTTTTCAGCTATGACTTCTCTGGGGATAATTAGATGTTGTCTTTGAAGAATCCAAATGAAAGAATGTTTATAAAGCCATCTAGTTCTGTGCATAGGGTACAATATATTCTCAGTGGATATGAATTCTGCTGGAATCCCAGACTTGAGACTGTAGTCTAATGATGCATATAAAAGACCTTGAGAAAGAAAACAAAAAGTCTCAAGGTCATGTCATTCCAGCCCTGACCTCAGCAGTCTGTCTTCCTCTCAATAACACTTGGGTTTCACAGCCTCCAGCCCTATTAGAGAACTACCTGGAAGAAGTTTAGAGAGGATTTTAATTTTAGAAAGACATCTACAAAGATCATTTGATGCAACCCCCCTGCTTCCTACTCTCAACAGTCTGCTTATTTTCAAACATACCCGGCTGGAGCCAAAGGGGCGTTTTTGTGTGGTCCAGTTCCCGTTTTTTTATGGATTGTTCCTGCACTCTGGAATCCCTGGAATACTTCAATTACAAAAATTACCATGTGCTGGGTCCTTTCGGGTTGACAAGACTGCCTTCCTTTCTATTTAAGCTGGGTTGTGTTTGTTTACTTAGGAAATGTACTCTTTCTGAACACTCAGGCTAGTTCAACATCCACTGAGATAGCCCCATTAAAAATAGGAGGACAAAATATATATTGATATATATATGTATATGTATATATAAAATAGGAGGTAAAAAAAAAATTCAAGAAAGGCAAGAGGAGGGTAAAGAAAGGACACCTGTAGATTCTAACCACGAATTTCATTCAGAACAAACTCAGAAAATCAGGGGGTGCTTTTTCCCTCCATCCTTGAGACAAACCCTTGCTTGTTCTCAGAGGATGGGGAGGCTTACCCCACTTTACATCACTCATCATGCTGCGCAGAGTGATTTTCCTGTTTGAACTTTGTGCTTTCTTAAATGTTATCTTTTCAAAGAAAAATTAGATAACCCTGTGTCCCCAGTCTGTATCATATTTGTTTGAATAGGAAACGCTAATATTTTTCTACATGTTTGGTATCAGTGTCAGTAGTAACTCAGGTTGGTGGTTAAGACAGGCCCCTTTAATCTCTGGAAATCTCCCTGGCCATCTTCCTGGAGGCAGAAAGTTCACAGTGATTCTGAATAATGATCTCCATAGCTATATGAATTATCTGTATTATTTAGCAAGAGGGAAAGAAAGTTAGATTTACTTTTTTGGTATGTAATTAATGTATCTTTAAATCTGTCATTTCCTGGGTTTCCCCGCGGGCTCAGTGATAAAGAATCCGCCTGCCAATGCCGGAGATGCTGTTCGGTCCTTGATCTGGGAAGATCTTACAGGGTGCAAAGCAGCTAAGCTTGTGCGCCACAATTATTGGGCCTGCGCTCTAGAGCTCGGGAACCACACCACATGCAGCAGCTGCCGAAGCCTGCGTGCCCTAGAGCATGTGCGCTACAACAAGGGAAGCCATCGCGCGGAGAAGCTCTCCCACGGCAACTAGAGAGTAGCCCGCGATCTTAGCACTAGAAAAAAGCCTGTGTGGCAACAAAGACCCAGCACTGCCAAAAATAAATAAATATACTAAGAAATTTTTAACTAATTTATTTATTTTAAAAAAAACATGTTATTTCACAAGAGTGTTTCTTCTTAATTTCTCTTCTTTACCTCTATGCCCGTGTTACGTTTGCCTTTCACCCAGCCTACTGGCAAACCAACTTTCCAACTCCTTTGAACCTCTAAAGACCCTTGTTTCATTCTCTACATTCTCATTGGTCTAAAGCAATGTCTGTCCCCTCAGAGTCCCACCCCTTCCCATGAGTCCCAAGTTGTGTTCAGGCCCCTGTGTCTGACAGGGAGGGAAGCAGAAATAGCAGCAAACACACATTTCTAAAACAACAGATTCTCCATGTGAACAAACTCTCCACCAGGACAAAACTAACCTGTCCTCTGTAGCCAGCACTGGCCCATTTAAAGTTTTTAAGAGTAAAAGCTTATCATTAGCACCCCAAACTTTATTTTTCAGTACCTTCACTTCAAATACACACACTGAAGAATTCAATGCCACCTTGCTTCCCAGTATGATAACCTATCCTTTGAAAATCTAGCATCAGGCAATTGGTGTGCTTCCTCTCGCAGGGGAAAGTAGCTTCATTCTGCCTAAGAATGAAGACCTGTTTCCTCCTAGTCATGATTCAGCCATCAGTGCTCAGATGACAGCAGTAATACTTAAGGTAATAAAACATATCTCTGGTCACCAAAAGCACCAGATAAGCGGTTTGCTGTTCCACTGGAGCGAGTAACCCCTTTGCTAAAAACCCTATGTGTCTCTTTAAACCCAAAGCTTCAAACCTGTGTTAAAGGATAACACTCTTTGCCTGCCTCTCTTTACTCAAAAACAATATCCTTAGCTGCTGCTAAGTCGCTTTAGTCATGTCAGACTCTTTGTGACCTTGTAGACTCTAGCCCGCCAGGCATCTCTGTCCATTGGGATTCTCCAGGCAAGAAAACTGGAGTGGGTTGCCATTTCCTCCTCCAGGGGATCTTCCCAACCCAGGGATCAAACCTCTCTCTCCTGTGGCTCCTGCATTGCAGGCAGATTCTTTACCACTGAGCCACCAGGGAGGTCTAAAGAATGCCCCCAAATTATATAAGCTTCAGACTCCACAAAACCTAGATCTACCCTGTTATAAACTGAACTGTATTCTTTCAAAGTGAATATACAGAAGCTTTAGCCTCCACTGTGACTGTATTTGGACACACAGCCTTTAAAGCGGTAATTAAGGTTAAATTAAGCCTTAAAAACCGGGCCCTAATTCAATGTGACTGCTGCCCTTATAAGAAAATAGACATCTAAGTTGCATGCACATAGAGAAAAGGCCACGTGAGGACACAGTGAGAAGATGGCCGTCTGCAAGTCAAAGAAAAGAGGCCTCAGGAGAAACCAAACCTGCCAACACCTTGATCTTGGACTTTGAGCTGCTAGAACTGTGAGAAAATAAATTGCTGTTGTCTAAGCCACCCACATGGTAATATTTTGTATGGCAGCCCTAGAAGACTAATAAACACCCTAGAAATTAGGAACCATTTTTTAACTTTTCCACTACCAAATTTTGTTAATGATAACATTCAGTGCTAACTGAAGTGCAGTTAAACAGGTAATCTCATCCATAATCAAAACTGCATTGCTGACAGCACATGATTCCTCACAACTTTTTGAAAAACAAGTTTGAAATAAGTATAAGACATAAAAATGTTCATTCTCTTTGCCCCAGTAATTCCTCTTCTGGGAATCTCTCTTTTAAAAAATCACTCAAAATATTTTTTAAAACATATTCACAAAGAAGCTCATTAAAGTATTATTTATAATACTTGCCCATGACTACAAGTGATTCCCTCACCACTGTGAGTTGCAAGCTGTGTGGCCCTTGGATTTCTGGTAGAATCTTCCAGAGATATTTGCAGATTCCCAAAGTTAACCATATATCTACATACGAAATTGTGTTAGTCTATTTGCAAAGAATAATTGTTTCCATTTCAGTATGCATGCTCCTTGGCAATATGATATTGCTTCTCCACACTTTAAGAGGTAAAATCTGTTTATCCATCCTTTGGTCTGGGCTTGGTCATAGAGCTTACTTTGGCTTATGGAACACTGGCAAATATGATGGAAGCACATTGAAAAATGATTGAGAAATATTTGTATGTGAATTTTGCTTTCTCTTTCTGCACTTGAACCTTGAGGCTTCTGTGAGTCCAGTCTAGTCTGCTGAAAGGTTCTGTGCTGGAAAACTGAGGCACACTCACCAACAGCCTACAAACCCCAGGTATGTGCTTGAGCCCTTCCAAGGCTATCCAGCCCCAGCTAAGCCATCCCAGGCCAGAATCCTTCTAGCCATCTCAGCTATCCACAGAATCACAAACTAAACAATAAATGCATATTGTTTTAAACTTCTAAGTTTTTGGTCATTTGTTATATAGCAAAAACTAATAAATAATTTCCTCCATAAAATTCAAATGGAACAAATAGACAAATGCTCATATCTTGATATTGGGCAGTCAGTTCAAGGACTGTTTGGCTAGCTCCTGGACTCTAATCTTATGATTCACATTACTCTAATGCTTCACTAAGATTACTACTTATCACATACCCTGGGCCTTTGGAATTGCTTGAGCTGAAATCTCAAAGACAAACATGCGAATGCACATGGTCTGGTTCACTGTAAAATTGGAAGTGAGGTGAATCCTCTACATTACATGCTCTCTCTCAAGTAGCCACTTAAAGTCACAGCTATGGGGAAGATATGGAGGGACTTTCCTGGTGGTCCTGTGATAAAGGTTCGATCTGTCAGTGCAGGGGATGCAGGTTCAGTCCCTGGTCCGAGAAGATTTCACATGCCAAGTGGCAAATAAGCCTGCACACTGAGACTACTAAACCCAAGTGCTGCAACTACTGAAGCCAGCGTGCCGAAAGCCTGTGCTCNAGGTTTATAACAAACACCTTAGAAAACAAAGGCTTGAAAGAGCACATATTTGGATAAAAAGAAAATGAACACAACTTAAACAACTCTGTACAGCACATTTCTATCCCTCTGCAACACTTTTCTCATCTTTTCAGTCTTCCTTAGCAGAATTTCTTCAAGACTCTATGTAGGATTTCTTATTTTGAAGGTGTGAAGACTAAAGAATAGTAAATTACCCAATAAGTTGACCCCAGTTAAGGTAGTCAAATGAGGACACCCTTATTTCCACTTTATCTTTCAGCCCAATGACCTGTACCACATAACTTCAAGATTATGAAACACTTAACTTATGCTATAAAGAAATAATGTGTATCCCTAATTTCAGTTTTGTTTCTCTGCTTTGCATATAGCCAAAGCCCACAGAGGGATGATAGTCAGCCATGTACTTATCACATGCTCAATAAGCAATTTTTCATCATTAAAAGCAATTTATTATTCACATAGCAGATACCAAGCTAGGTGATACACTTAGTGAGTTAAACAGTTCCGTTCTGACTGATGTTAGAATCTGAGAAAAATAAAACTCATGCAGAAAAAACATAAAACAACCAAATGGAGATGCTTGGTTTTATTATTTGAAGAAATACAAATGATAATTCCTTAGCAACAAATTATTTGAGGGAAAAAAATGGTGGTTGGGAGAGGGCTGGTTTCTAAAGAGATTACTGATGATCTATAAGGATCAGAAAGCATGAGAACTTAAAAGCTTCTTTTCCAAATCAATTTTTTACAGCTCTTCAGGGCTGAAGATATGTTAGCTAATAAAGAGGCACTGGACTTGTTGACATGGGAAGGTTTTCATGTCTGGTTCTCTCTCACTGAAACATGAGTTTCAGAACTCTATATACTCCTTTCACCCAGACTTTCAAAGCAATGTTTTTTACTAAGGTTGGTTCTAACACCTCACGATGAATCAGAGCAGCATTTCCCAAAGCGTTCTCTGGGGAATTTGAGACGGACCTCAAGCAAAGGGTTCTGGGTTCTGTGGTCAATTAGTTTGGGAAATTTTGCTTAAAAAAAAAAAAACCTCCCACTGGAAGATTTACTATGCACTTGAGCATTTAAACATCTTCCCTATAAAAGCAGAAGCCATGCATCACCTTTTCTGCACTTGCCTGTGGGCAAAATCTACTTTCTGGCCTCACTGGGAGGCTTGGCCATGGGACTTGCCTTTGCCAGTAGAATACTAGCAAATATTTTGTGAAAGTGTTAGTTGTTAAGTTGTGTCCAACTCTTTGCCATCTCATGGACTGTAGCACGCCAGGCTCCTCTGTCCATGTAATTCTCCAGGCAAGAATACTGGAGTGGGTTCAGTTCAGTTCAGCCACTCAGTTGTGTCCAACTCTGCAACCCTATGGACTGCAGCATACCAGTCTTCCCTGTCCATCACCAACTCCTGGAGCTTGCTCAAACTCATGTCCATCGAGTCAGTGATGCCATGCAATCATCTCATCCTCTGTTGTCCACTTCTCCTGCCTTCAATCTTTCCTAGTATCAAGGTCTTTTCCAATGAGTCAGCTCTTCTCATCAGATGGCCAAAATATTGGAGTTTCAGCTACAGCATTGGTCCTTCCAATGAATATTCAGGACAGATTTCCTTTAGGATGGACTGGTTTGATCTCCTTGCAGTCTAAGGGACTCTCAAGAGTCTTCTCCAACACCACAGTTCAAAAGCATCAATTCTTCGGTGCTTGGCTTTTTTTTTTTTATTGAAGGATAATTGCTTTACAGGATGTTATTGTTTTCTGTCAAACTTCAACATGATGGTCCAATTCTCACATCCATACACAACTATTAGAAAACCGTAGCTTTGACTGTACAGACCTTTGTAGGCAAGGTAATGTCTCTGCTTTTTGATATGCTGTCTGTGTTTGTCATAGCTTTTCTTCCAAGGAGCAAGCATCTTAATTTCATGGCTTCAGTCACCATCTGGTCTGGAGTGAGTAGCCATTCCCTTCTCCAGGGGATCTTCCTGACCCAGGGATCAAGCCTGGGTCTCCCACATTGCAGGCAGATTCCTTGCAGTCTGAGCCACCAGGGAAGCCCCAAATATTATGTAGACCATATCTAAGCAGAAGCTTTGGATGTGCTTGAATAATTTGGGTCAATTTGTTCCTCCCCTCTGCCATAAGAAGAATGTGTCCCAGATAAGGACAGCTGCTTCAACCTGAGTCCTAGAACGAAAGTGGAACTCAGCGGAGCCAAGTCAAGTCAGAGCTGACCTATATACCTGGAAGCAAAAAGTAACATTAGGAGGAGATTTCTGGTCTGAAGACAAAGGAGAAAGTCTCGGAAAGGGCAAGTCTGGCCCTAACTGCCGAAATATTAAACAGTGATCAGGCACTTGGTGGTTCAGGGATCTGCTACCGGAAGAGATTTGAACGTGAACAGGACAGAGGAGGCAGCCTGGAAGAATCATTCTTTCTAGGAAAGAATCAGAAAGGTAGAAAAGGAGCCATGTGCCTGGGAGATGCAGCAATGAGGATAAAAGAATATAAGAAGGTAAAAACTAAGAAACTTTTAGAATTTCTATAGAAACAAAAAGAATTACAGCATCTCGGCTGATTCCAGTCAACCCCACTGCTATCGCCACCAGTATTATCCTTTATGGACACTGAGCTTTATTACCAAAAATGAGACTCAGAATAGTTTCTCATGGCGAGAAAATTTGTCCACAAAATGCCTGGGAATCAAAAAAATCCAACCCACTGTACATAATACCACTGTAAAAAGAAAACAAAACTGTACAAAGTGTTTCAGTTAATAAACACTCTCCCTGAAAAATCCAACCATGAAGCAGAGACACATTTAACACAATACTGATTGAATATTGAGATTATACTGATTGAGACTGAGTTACTTTCAAATAAACACACATGTGCATATATTCAAAAACGAAAACTAAAAATGGGCAAGAAATAGGAAGAAATCGAGGTCACTTTACTAAGGAAAGAAAGAAACAGAAAAGACAAAAGTATCTCAGTAACCACATGATGTCCAAGGGAGAATAGATTCAAATCTAAATTAAACACATGATAAAACAGAACAAATGAGTAAATGGGTTAGTGATGCTGACAGTCAAGGTTCTAACTTATTATAAAGACATATAAAAATGGAATGGGGAACACGGTTTGGATTGGAATTGACAGTATCAATATCAACCCATAAGATCATTAATAACAGCCTAAATGTTTTAAATTCTAAAGCCAGAGGACTTCCCTGGTGGTTCAGTGGCTAAGTCTCTGCGCTCCCAATGCAGGGGGCCCGGGTTTGACCCTTGGCCAGGAAACTAGATCCTGCTGTAAATAAGAGTTTGTGCAACTAAAGATCCCACATGACGCAATGAAGACCCAGTGCAGCCAAATAAATAAATACATAAAAATAATTTAAAAAGGAAAAATACAGAAAGTCAAACACTCCAGTTAGCTGTGGGCACAGCTGGCACCAAAGTCTTGGAATCATTCACAACTAAAAGGAACCAGGGATCTCTGGAGAAATGACTGATTCCAGGACTGGGGCAGAGAAAGTAAAGATGAGTCTGGGATATTTTATTGTGCAGAAAGGAGGAAAACTCTCACCAAAATGATAGAGATCTGTCAAAAACACACAGGAGCCCCCTTGAAAGTGTTCCCACTGGCCGAATCTGAGGCAATTTGAGCATCAAAACAAACGGATGATAATCCACTTAATAAAATAGGAATCTGTGAGTAATGGATAAAAAAAGAGAGAGAAGGGAAAGGAAGGCCCTTCCATTAAATAGAAATGTGAAAGGAGCAGGGTGCACTCTGGATTTAAGCTTCCACCCCCTCCCTTTACCCAGGCAACCCTGCCTGATCACAATTTGCCAGTGGCCCCAGGGAGTAGAAAGAAGCACCTCATTGACCACAAGGGTCAGAAAGACAGACTTCTCCAAGGAAGTCATTACAGTCAAGAGGAGCCTTCATAAATCTGGAAAGGGGGTGAAAAAGTGAAGTAACAAAAGGTTACAGACTATGAGGTGCTGATAAGACCTGGTGACTGGAGCGTGGAGTCTCAGTCCTGCTGACAACAGAAAAGAGAAAGCGTTCAGATAAAGAAACTAAAGACTATTCATCAACTGAGAAATCCTGGAAGCCACAGAGCAAGGTTAGAATTACATAGCATAAGCTAGGTGACTTCCCCTCTTGAATTATCACAGACATCAATCGTCCGTCATGGATCTTTTTCCTACCGCTCCTGAATGCATCCTCAGAATCTTTCTCAACACAGTTACCCACTGGCTTCTTATCCAAGGCAAAGGACATCTATTCTATGTGTGTGAGAGCTTTACAAAGTTGGATTCACCACCCATGTTGGTGACAGACCCAAATCAGGGACATACTGAATAGAAGTACATTTTAGAGTTTACAACCCTAACAACTACTAAAATCTTAACATTATAGCAGTTTGGTGCTTTAAAGGTCGATTCCTTTCCGGTTATAAAGAAGAATTATTTCTCTAAGCAGTCTAGAAAGTATGAACTTAACTATGCTACTGCTGCTGCTGCTAAGTCGCTTCAGTTGTGTCCAACTCTGTGCGACCCCATAGACGGCAGCCCACCAGGCTCCCCCGCCCCCAGGATTCTCCATGCAAGAACACTGGAGTGGGTTGCCATTTCCTTCTCCAACGGGTGAAAGTGAAAAGTGAAAGTGAAGTCGCTCAGTCGTGTCCGACTCTTAGCGACCCCATGGACTGCAGCCTACCAGGCTCCTCTGTCCATGGGATATTCTCCATGCAAGAGTACTGGAGTGGGGTGCCATTGCCTTCTCTGGAACTTAACTATGGAATGTCAGAAAAAGCACACCAAACTTTTACTAAATCTACCTGTGGTGCTGGGAATGTTTATAGTCATCTAAACCGAAGGTCAATCAAAATCTCACATTGAGCTTCTACACTTCCACTTAAGAAATCAGGAGTTTAAGACTCACACACATAGAAGACAGACTTGTGGTTGCCAAAGGGGAGAGGGGCAGTGGGGAAGGGGTAGATTGGGAGTTTGGGACAAGCAGATGCAAACAAGTTCCTGCTGGAGAGCAGAGGGAAGCATATTCAATCTCCTATCATAAATCATAACAGAAAAGAATTCATAGACGAATATGTATGTGTGTATAACGGAATCACTTTGCTGTACAACAGAAATTAACATACCACCGTAAATCAACTATATAGCACTTTAACAAAATAAAGTTTTAAATAAGAAATAAGCAGCTAAGACCATGGGGGCTCCAAGGGACTTAAGATTCCACCAGTTGTCCCACGTTCCCTAAAATCATGGGAGGCTGGACTTGTTAGCTACAAGCACTAGTATCTTAGGGCAATCGAATCAGAATAACGCAAACAAATTTTAAAGTTTTCATAATAAGAAAAGACCAGACTGGGCCCCATCTCTCTCAAGCCCAGTTTTCTAGTCCTCAAAGCCCATAATGAATCCCACAGCTTCCCTAAGATTACAGACCTTCCTACTGAAAGCTCAGTTCAATGAGTTAGTATGAAAATTGTCAGCAGTTAGTATGAAAATTGTCAGCAGTTAGTATGAAAATTGTCCTCACACATTAGAGCAGGAGTCAGCAAGTTTTTCTGTAAAGGCCTGGATAGAAAATATTTTCAGCTTTGTAGGTCATGCAGCCTCTACCTCAACTACTCACCTCTGCCCTACAAAGCAGAAGCAGCTCTAAATAAACAAATGGTTGTAACTGTGTTCTAGTAAAACTTTATTAACAACTGGCATTGGGCTAGCTTTGGTCCAAGGCCCTTTTGCTGAGCCCTCATGACTGTTTGCTCAGTGCTGAGTCCAGATGAATGGCTGCCACAACTCCACCCCCAGTCCTGGAATGAGACTTTTCCTTCTGAAAAGTCAGGCTTGAGAGAGAAAGGGCTACAGTCTGGTCTTTTCTTACTAAGAAAACTTCCAAATTCTTTTACATTATTCTGATTCTACTGCCCTAAGATACTAGTATGTGTAACTAGCAAGTCCAGCCTCCTGTGACTTTAGGGAGCATGGGACAACTGGTGGAATCTTACGCCCCTTAGAGCGTCCATGGTCTTATCTACTTATTTCTTACTTACCCAGTAATTTAAAATTTTATTTTATTGAAGTACTGTAGAGTTAATTTACAATACTGTGTTGATTTCTGTTGTACAGCAAAGTGATTCAAAGTGGTTCCTTTGTTTAATCTTCAAGAGAATGTTTATGTGCTATTGGCTACACCCCTGCCTCCTGAGTTCTCGTTTACAAAGTGTTATGGGGACCACAGAACGTGAACTACCCAGCAACATGTTGGCACAAAGAGGATCTGGAGGCTCCACTGAAAATACTCCTAGTACACAGTTAAAATGTCATCACTGGAGATGCATTTTTGCACTCAACCTTCCAACTTGAGTTTGCTGGAAAAGTTCACATTTGCCTTTTCATTCCTCACCCTGTGTTGTGATGGCTTCAGGCCTTTAGCAGGGGCCGTATTTAAATTGTCAGAAGATGTCAACAAGTCGTGAGGGACAGCCTCACACTGGCAGCAATTACTGGAGGGCAGTGATCAATGGGGGTCTTTTGTTAGCATCCAGGATCACCATCGACTCAGGAAGTAAGTGTCCTGGCGGTTTAGGCGAAAGCTGAAATGGACAAGCAGTTTCACCCTGGCTGCTCATAAGCCACAGACCTACACTTATGCCATTAATTACTCTTGCCCAAATAACTGGGAGAGGGGGAATGTCACCCTCCACCGTCTGCAGTCTACAAGAAGAGGGGGTGGCCAGGCTCACAGAGGTTCTATTTACAGGGCCAGGAAATGCATCCTTCTTGCTTTCCGGGAAAGGGTGATAGACTTACTCTGCTGAGATTCCTTCTATAAACAAGACAAGACCACGTGATAGTCACTTGGTAATGAAGGACTAAAAGCTTGGTCATGTTTTTTAGCTCCAGAGATTATATTTAACTGGCATGATGACCTGACAAATTACTCCGATGTGAAGAGACACCGTTTATGATCCGTAATGACTGTGTTGACTTGCTCTTTTTTCTTGTCTTTTTCATTTTTTTTTCCACTTTCTTGCTTTCTAGTCACACAGTTTGTGCAAAAGTATGTCAAGTTGAAAGTTGAGAGAAAGGTCCACTGTGATCATCATTCAACCCTAATTACCATAAAGAATATAAGTACTTAGAATGATGTTTTTCAGGAGCAAACAGTCAAAAATCTCATTTCCACACTAATTTATTGTTTCTGGATCTTTCCGTAATATTCACCTAGTTCAATGCCACCTCCTCACGAAGCTTTGCCCCATTTAAAAGCTAGAAGCAATCTCTCTTGCCTCTGAGCTTCTGTAGGAATTCTTCTGCATCTTCCCAATGTGCCCTGCGCAGGCTCTCTTTATGCTTCGATGTGAACGTGCCCATCCTCCCCACCTCGTCTGCCTCCTCTGGAGCAGGAATCAAATCCCATCCACCCTTGCAGTCTCTGTAGCACCCAATGGTGCCTCAAATGAAGTCAGGGCTGGGCAAATATGTCATGAATGAGCAAAGTAACTACTGCCTCTGTCTCTGGAACTCAGCGGACCGACATCAGCACGAGTATTTGGCTTTATAAGTCATGATGTTATTGCATGGGACTTCCCTTCTGATTAAGATTCAAAGAATACAAAAGACCTCTGCTTCCTTGATAACAAGAAAATTTCAGGCAAAATCAACATCAACTGGCTTTTCTGTAGGGCTAATTGAAGAGCTATGGGAATAAGGAAGGCTTGATGAATCCAATTCCAGAGAGAAATGGTGTCACTGCAGATAGGAAAGCAGAATGTCATTTGTGAAATGATCCTGAATTACATTCTTGCTGGTGCACCATAGAGTCCTGCCTTCAGAACAACACTGGGCTCTAAAGTCGCCTAGAGGATGTGGGGGAAGCAAAGTGAGTTGACTAAACAGGGATCCCTCTGATCTCCTTGGCAACTGCACCAGAAACCCCTCTGCATATGGGGTAGTTTCTCACCCCCCAGAAGAGCCATCTCAGAGAATTCCCGCCAAATTCCATAGGATGGAAAGCTGGTGTGCTGCCTCCAGATGAGAACAGATAGTGATGAATGAGGCCCTTTTCCAGCGAGGCTCTCACTGAGGAAGTACGCTTCTGAGCGCTGACACCATCTCCCGGATCACTGAGTAGCACTATTCCACAGGGGCCCCACAATGGAAAGAACATCCAGCCAGAGAAATGTTTCCCATTTAAAAATTGGCTTCGTGGAGAGGTAATTATGTCCTAAGGTAAATTTTAAGTATAAGAAAGGACAGCCATTTCCATACATGAAATTACGCCATTTAGCTTTATAATCATATCTTTCCTCAAGCAGTTAAGTTAATTTTTAGATGAAGGGCTTAACCATCTGTTTTTACTACGTAAAATTTCTTATTCTGTAACTTTTGCAGCTATTGGTCTTCGCTTCGATGTGAAAACTCATGGAGATTATCAGGAGTGTAATTTCAACCATTCAGCCATATCTACAGGTTTTGCAGATTTATGACCGAAAGGAGACACTTCTTCCCCAAAAGAGTTTATGGTCAATAGATTCCTTGGGCCACTTGACTATAGCAAGTCCCCTTTGTGATGTTTTTCTTGGCACATGGGTTTGGCATAACTTGAATTGAAAGTAACTATTTCTGACTTAGTACATACAAAGAAAACGTGCCCATCTCTGGCTCAATTTGCAAACCTGTAAAGTAAGAATAGCAACATTTACTTATGCCACAAGAAAAGCTGCCATTTAGTGTTGAAATGTGTATTTTATAATTATGAAATGAAACTAAATGATAAAAAGGTATTACCGCTGTTATAGGTAAGACACCAAAAGAAAGCAAGATGTGGGCAAACAGGCTTTATTTATGTACAAAACAGATGACTATGCCCTGTGGACTTTATTCAGAGAAAAAACATGGGGAGATTAAGCAAAATTATTTTAACTAGTAGAAGGTGGAAGAAAAACAGTGGTGACATAAAACTTTGGCTGAGTCTTCCCGCTTTGGGAGGATCATAGGAATTTCCTCAAATTGGTCAACATGACAAGTCACACATCTTCATCTTCTATTTCTGACAAAATGAGTTGGACTCTAGTAAAGATTTATTCTCAATGGCTGTAGCAGGGACAGTGGTTCTTGACCTGTTTGATCCAAAGGTCCCTCTGAACATCTGATAAAAAACTTACATCCCTTTAAAATTCACACTGTTTTTGTTGCTGTTCAGTTGCTCAGTTGTGTCCAACTCTTTGCACTCCCACCATCTGTAGCACACCAGGCTTCCCTGTCCCTTCCCTGTCCTTCATCATCTCCCTGAGCTCGCTGAAACTCATGTTCATTGAACTGATGATGCCATCCAGCCATCTCATCCTCTGTCACCCCCTTCTCCTCCTGCCTGCAATCGTTCCCAGCAGCAGGATCTTTTCTAAGGGGTCAGCTCTTCACATCAGGGGGCCAAAGTATTAGAGCTTCAGCATCCATCCTTCCAATGAATATTCAAGATTGATTTCCTTAAGGATTGACTGGTTTGATCTCCCTGCAATCCAAGGAACTCTCAAGAGTCTTCTCCAACACCACAGTTCAAAAGCATCAATTTTTTGGCACTCAGCCTTCTTTATGGTCCAACTCTCACATCCATACATGACTACTGGAAAAACCAAAGCTTTGACTATATGGACTTTTGTTGGCAAAGTAATGTCTCTTGCTTTTCAATATGCTGTCTATATATAGCTTTTCTTCCAAGGAGCAAGCGTCTTTTAATTTCATGGCTGCAGTCACCATCTGCAGTGATTTTGGAGCCCAGAAAAATAAAGTCTGTCACTGTTTCCACTGTTTCCCCATCTATTTGCCATGAAGTGATGGGACCAGATTTGATGATCTTTCGTTTTTTGAATGTTTCAAGTTTTAAACCAGCTTTTTCACTCTCCTCTTTCACTTTCATTAACAGGCTCTTTAGTGCCTCTTCACTTTCTGCCATAAGGGTGGTGTCATCTGCCATCTAAGGTTATTGACATTTCTCCCAGCACTCTTGATTCCAGCTTGTGCTCCATCCAGCCCAGCGTTTTGCATGATGTGCTCTGCATAGAAGTTAAATAAATGAGTGACAATATACAGCCTCAACGTACTCCTTTCCCAATTTTGAACCAGNCTCTTTCACTTTCATTAACAGGCTCTTTAGTGCCTCTTCACTTTCTGCCATAAGGGTGGTGTCATCTGCCATCTAAGGTTATTGACATTTCTCCCAGCACTCTTGATTCCAGCTTGTGCTCCATCCAGCCCAGCGTTTTGCATGATGTGCTCTGCATAGAAGTTAAATAAATGAGTGACAATATACAGCCTCAACGTACTCCTTTCCCAATTTTGAACCAGTCCGTTGTTCCAGGTCCAGTTCTAAAATTCACAGAGGTACATCCTAATAATCTCAATTATTATAACGGTATCATCTAGTATTTAGAGAATACGTCAGTGGCTGTCATGGTGTTAAGTGCATTTTGCTGTTTAATCTTCACACTAACCCAGTGAGGTGGGTATCATTTCCCCCATCTTACGGGTGACTTTAGAAGCTTGGAGAGGTTGAGTTACTTAGCCTCCCATGAAAAAATTTGCTTAGGATTGTAGGGATTCCCAGATCTTACTAAAGTCCAACTGTGCACCACCAAGCAGGACCCCAGGTTAAGAACCTGCGCCCCAGAGACAGAACAGTTGCACAAGGACTCTTCAAGATGTGACTGAGGATGTCGTAAATCAAAGCTCATTCTAAAACATCAAAAACACCACCATAGATGTGTCTACATACAAGCACACATATATGTCTATAGGTATGTATGAATTATCAGGTCTAGGACTCACTGATTATTATTTTGGAGGCTGCTCTCTAAAGTTGATTGAAACTGATGACCTGTCTCACCTCTATCCAGCTCTGTTACCTGATAAGATACTATTATGAGGTGTTTACACCCTTCCCCCAACATACACACACACTCATCAAACAAAAACTACATTTCAGCTACCAGAAGCTCCAGCATTGACCCTGGGGAGGTGTCAGATAAAGGGCTCCCAACCAACAGACAGATTCACAGTTCCTCCACTGACACTGATAATGAATAAAATATTACCCTGGGCCTTGAAGCCTCTCTCAGACCCATTACTGATGACCCTCCCTGTCACTGGGCTCCTCTAGGAGCTGGCGTTTAATCATAGGCGTGCAATGACATCAGGGGACTGACGCTGGTTCCAGGGAAGCGGTGGTTAATGTTAAGTGCCACTGAGGAATCCGGTGAGCCATCTCCAAGGGACCTGACAGCCTGCATCTTTCGGCAGCCAGTATCCAGGTGAGGCAGAACATATAGCAAAGACTGGCCCTGGACCCCACATCCACACAGGCTTGCTAAACAGCCCTCCGGCCTCCCATCAGTCTTCCAAACGGAGAGTCAGCCTGAAAGTCAATACTACCTGCAGGCTTCCAGGACATCTACTCAAACGCAGAGCAGCTTCGGGAAGAGAGTGCTGGCCATTGGGGTGTGTTTTCCCCTCTTCCTTCCCAACAAGAGACTTTGAAGTTTAGGTGGTAAGCCAAGAGTCCTCTCCGAACATCAGGAGTTGTCAAAAGAAGTTATCCAGTCCTCCTACTGTGGGAATCAGTAAAGAGTTGACTGCTACCCTGAAGGGTGAGTTTTCTAATTAGCATGGAACTGAATTGTGTCATAACCATGTGCTGATCCCCTACCCAAATTTAGTGGCCTGACCCCTGGCCAAGGGAAAAAAGTGAATGTTTAAAAAAAAAAAAATCTCCATTAAGAAATATCAGAGAGGGAGCATTGTGGAGTGTCTTTAAACTACAGTGAATAAAAATGCTTTGGTGCCGTTTCATCCAGCATGAAAAAGAAAATATCGATCTAAAGCCAAGATACTTTTTTAAAACACCATCCGGGAGTTATTTACCACCCTCCAACTTTCCAAACAAATAAGTTGTTGATTTGTTTATTCATTACAGAACCAGACACATCTGGCCACTGAAAGTCATCATATGGTGGTGGAGTGAAAAAAAGAATTCAAAAATAAAGCGAGCTAAAGACCAAAACACGCTGCAAAAAAGTTCAGGGCTCAGGCACACCTTCCAAGTCGTGTTATTCTATGCTATTCACACCACTTTCCTTATTTATGTAAAACAATTTTTGTTTTCTTTTCCAGAAAGAATGCTGCCAATCGCCGGAGGCAGACATGTTTATCAAGCTGTGCATCTCGCAGTCTGACATAAAATCTGTGGCCTTTGGTACAGCTGAAAAACACTCTGTCAACACCATGGAGAGAGCAAGCCCGTGGCTCTGGCCTCCACCCAAGGAGTGCAGGGGAAATGGACAAAAACTTGACTCACAGCCAAAAATTACAAGATGAGGGAAAGGCAAACTGGAGGCGAACAAACCTTTTCCATCGAGTCTGTTTAACATCTCGTGTAAGCATCCAAACCACAAATCGGTCAGTGCTTAGGTGAAAAGACAAGTTTTTCTCCCTTTTGGAAAGCTATTTTGCTTAAGCTTCTATGAATACATCAATTATATTAGCCCTGAAAGTGTCTGTCAGTGTGATGTTAAAAGGTCCACTATTTTACAGACTGCCCACTTCAGAAACAAAATACCCTTCAAACTCCTTGCCCTGAATTGCTTGGGCCAAAAAAGAGCTCCAGGGGGGAAAAAAAAAAAAGTGTAAACTCGGCCAGACTGAGAGAGAGAAGAGCCACTGGTTTTAAGTAAACTTGTATTAATATTTGCCAACTTAATAAAACCCCACCAGCACTTGCGTGCCTTCATGTTCTTCAACAAGTCAGGAAAAGCTCTTTTGTGACAGAAAGTGTGAGACCAAAGAGAAAGTTGTCAAAGAGCACCCCCCACCTCCAGCCCAACTGTGCTTAGAAGTTTGGGGAGCCAAGCTTAACAGAAGAAAAGACCAGCCCCAGGAAGACAGTCTTGAGCTTTCCTTCAAGGCAAGTGTTTGGATCCCCAGAGAAGGCATCTACCATAGCCAGATACCACACCCAAAAAGCATTGTGTCAAGAGAAGCAGTTCTCAGGCCTTTGCATAGAGATAGAAAAAATATATATAATGACAGCTCATAATTGTACGACTTCCAATGGGCTATACTGTTACCTGGTGCTCATCGGTCAATTGCAATCACCCCTGGCTAAACTTCCAGAAGTGGAGCCCTCTCACAGCCGTTGTTTTCGTCGTCATGTGTTCCTCTATCCCAGCCTCTTCCAGCCATATCTACCCTCGATCTCCACCACCCTCTGTTGCTTTCGTTGGCCAACCCGCCTGAAATGGGAGAGTTTGAATCCTTCATGCTATGTGCATAGCCAACATTCCACAAGATTTATGTCATGAAAGCCTGAAAAAAATGACAAATGGTGGGAAAGAGGGCCAAAGCGGGAAGTAAAAATAAATCCAACTATGATTTAACCAAAGGTGGCCCCATACCTATACCCAGTGGGTCCCGTGAGATCCTAAGGGGCATGGGTTCAACAAGACAAAAAGAAAATGCTTCATGAGTGTCTCCATAATGTTCTTGTTTCCCATTCAAAATCTCTTTAGAAAAATTTACTTTTCACCCTTAAGTCATAATCCACTTGTGGCAAAATAGTGTCCACACACCTAGACTGATCAAGTGGATGCCTAGGTGTGAGGAGGGGCAGTTCTTTTCCAAGATATTTACGTCTATTCTCTAAAAAAATAGGCAGCGGTGGTTGCTAGCTGTGACTACAGTCATGGAAGGCAAGTCCTCCACCTGAGGGGTGAGGATGACCACACTGGAGGGCAACTTTTCCATAAAATAGTCTATTTGTCTTGGTCACCATTTAATAAGAATACTGCAACATTCACCTTACCGAAGGTCATCAACTTCAGTAAACTATGGCCACCATGTGATGGAGTACCATCCCAATACTAAAATTTATTCTTACAAAGAGCTTTATACATATTAAAATGATCTGAAATTACATTAAAAGGATAGCAGCAAGATGGACAAGTTCATTTGCCATATAGTAACAATTATAGGAACAATCTGCCTGTGAGAACTGCAATATCCCAAATTCTGAATGGTGGTCATCTCTGCGTACTGATATTATAGATGGTTTTTATTATTTTCTATACGTTGTATCATCTGGGTGCTCTATAACAGGTAGGAATTCATTTTATAATTTCTTTTTAAATTTAATAGAATAAAATCCCCAAAAGGCATCATCTACTTCTTTCAAACACCAGATTTTCTTTAATTCATGGCATGGGATCTAGGATTCTCCTTTCTAAAGCTTTTTAAAATAACAATGTTAAAAATGCATTTCTGCATTACAAACTATTTTCTTCAGTCTTTTCTCTGATATTTAAAAGTTCTGTTGAGCTTAACAGAAATTTGGGAGGAAATCTGCTATTGACTTTACACATGCATGTCTATTTTCTAGAGCTGGAACTCTCTAGAACCACATCCGTGCATGCTAAGTTGCTTCAGTCTTGTCCAACTCTTGGCAACCTCTGGCCCGAACCATAACCCACCAGGGTACTCTGTCCATGGGGTTCTCCAGGCAAGAATACTAGAATCAGTTGCATGCCCTCCTCCAGACGATCTTCCCAATCCAGGGATGGAACCTCCATCTCTTATGTCTCCTGCATTGGTAGGTGGGTTCTTTACCACTAGCGCCACCTGGCAAGCCCCTCTAGAACTACACGTCCAATAAAGTAGACGCTAGCCACTTGTGGCTCCTGACCTCTTGAAATGTGAACTGAAATGTTCTGTGAATATAAAGCACCCACCAGATATTTGAAGATGTGGGGAGAAAAAAAGAGAGTGTGTAAAATATGTTATCAATAACTTGATCCTGAATATACATTAAAAGATATTTTGGAGATAATGAGTGAAATTAAAAATATGAAATAATTTCATGTTTCTTTTAACTTTTATGTTGCCTCTAGGAAATGAAAAATTACCTGTGTGGCTCACATCATATTTCTATTAGACTTACATGATCTAAAAAAAGAAAATTCTGAAGAAGTCTGATCAATTATCCATCGTCTGGGACATAGGATGTACATACAGACTGCTTGCCCAAGCCCCATCTATAGTCCCCATAAAATGTATTCCCTGGCCCTGGTTTAAGTTGCACTACACTTTCAGTGGTCAGATAACTACCATTATTTCCAAACACGGATAAGTTGAGGCCAATTCCAGGGCAACCGTACACACCAGCTACACCTAAAGGAAATCTTGCCTGTCTTCAAACTGACACATATCTCAGAGTTCTCTAACTCCCTAACATCTGCAATGGACAGCCTCTGTTCTCATGGATTCACTCACACATCTGTGTAACACTTCATTCAAAGTGTGCAGTCCCCATCTGAGACAGCCTCAAATCTCGCCAAGTCCCCAAAAGCCAAGCCAAAGAGACTTCCTCCATGGGGTTCAAGGCCGTCTCTCAAAGTGTCCCTCATATAAGGAGACTAAAAATGATTACCCTTCAAAAGGGCAGGGAAAATATGAAAGGAAGGATTATATCTGCCTGAACTGCCAAACCAAACTCTGAGGAACAGGTCCTCCAGAGAATGACTCAGGCCCACATGATGTTTTCCAGGGACGGTGTTTTCACGGGGGTGGGGTGGGGGGGAGCTGTGTATTCGGCTCTCTGGCCAGAGGCTACACTAACTTTAATGGCTAGCCCACCTCACCACAATGTGGACCAAGAGGACCTTGTTCTCTCTGCTCAGAGCTGCATGCGCTCATTGAAGCAGTCATTAGAATAAATAAAACCCTGACTGTCAATATAAGGAGCAGGGTACACACTATCTTTTCAGTGCTGGGGGGCAAGGGGCTGAAGAAAAGAAAAAAGGAAAACAAACTGCGAGGTCTGTCGGTTCCCAGCCCCATCAGCCAGAAGTAATAAGTTACATTCTTCCATAGCGCGGCGTTCTCAGAAATGGCAAGTCTGTGATCCCAGTCCCCTCCAGGACAGAGGGGAAAGAGCATACACTAAGCACATGAACACACAACTCTGAAATTTCCACTTGTGATAGCTTTCTCCTTGTGGCTTCTGTTGTTTAAAAGAAGAACGAAAGGAAGAAAGAGAGAACAGCTTTTGGATAGGAGTAGACTTCAGCAAAGAAGGTGGGGAGCAGTGTGGAGAAGAGAAGCAGACCCCAGAATCCACAGATTGCAATCACTGTAGCCAGATTCATGAGGCTGAACCAAGTTAATAACTCCTGATTATTCCCTCCAAGATGACTAACGCACAGCCCTAGCTCATCTACTGTGTGCATATTTTAAAATAATTTTCCGTAGAATTCTCTTTAATCAACCTCAGCAGACTCAACACCTTCATAAAACTAAAGCCCCTTTCTTTACAGAGGAAGAGCTTCAGTTCAAATTTTCCTCCAGGGATGACACCCCAAAAGTCTAACTCCATCTGTGCCATAATGCTGAGCTGTCATCATTTTTTCCCCTGACATTTTTGGGCACAGCTTACAAATTAAAACATTATAAGAAGTAAGACTATAAACATTAAAAGAACAATAAAGATCATGATTTGATTTTTTTTAACATTCTAATTATTAGGGCAGAATTTAAGAAACAAAAACAACATTTAATTGCTTTAAAATATACTTCCCAAATCACTACATTAAAGGGTGTTATGGAGGGTGACACTGTAAGAACATTTAATTGACGTGATTAGAGGAAAGAGGGCTGGCAGCACACAAGGAAGAATCGAATTTGAAGGAGAATTTGTTAATTTTTAAATGTCATCCAAGTAATTACAGTCATTATACCTCCCCATGTGCAGCAAAGAAGTAAAAATACCAAGCTCTCACGCAAATTTTCCAATATATATACATACATTGTTCAAACATACACGTGCGCACACAAACATACAGTGGAACCAGATTTTAGACTTTAGCTCTTGTTTGCCAAGATTCACCTTAGAGCAAATATTTACTGCGGAGCTACAAAGTTTCCCTAGCGGAGGACCAAAGTACTTTATATGCGCAGGGGCCGCAAGAAAGATATAGTTTAATAAAAACATTTATGGACTTTGAAAGCAAACACAATCCAAGAGGCTTCCATGTGTGGGGAAAGATGTTATTTCGAACACGTTTTCTCTTGAAGATACTTTGGCTGTTTGTAGTGAACAAGTCTGTTTCCTCTGAGGCCCCGGTAATCCGTATTGTAAAACATTCGCAGGGACAAATGAAAGAACTATCCGACACCGCCGTCAGAGGCAGGCGCAGAGATGTGGCTCTTTTCTTTTTCACGCAGACAGAAACTTTACAGAATTTACTAACGTCGCTTCACTAGGGCTCTCTAACCTAAACCATCCCCACCTCCTCCCCCACTCTGAGAATGTCTCTCTCTTAAATGCTTTCTTCTGCATTCTTCCACTCCATCAGCCTACCCCCTGTTCATGATCCCAAAATGAGCTCGATGTTTGCAAAAAAAACAGAAAGAAAGGAAAAGGGAGGCGGGGGGGAGGAACATCCACTACTGTGTGTCCTCTCTGTTTCAGTGCCTTTTGGCCTTCGCCTCCAAATGCTTTCTCCGGGCCCTCGAGCCCACTAAGAATGCAAAGAAAGTGTTTAAAGTTAGCACTTCGCAAGTTTCACTTTATTTTGGTGGGCCACTGGGTGTTGGGGGTGTGCAAGCCTGTTCCTCATTAATGCTTTTGTACTTGATTTCTCATGAATCTCAGACTGCATCCAGAGCTGATGACCAAATGGAATCTTAAAAGAAATAAGTCTACGCCATTTATAAGTCACACAAGTAGAAAAAGGAAATCAACTCCGAGTTTGAATAACTTTCGGAAGACCTTAGGGAGCCTTGCTGCTCTATCCTTGGGCTCTATCGCCCCCTGGTGGCCTCTCTGAAACATACATGGTCAAAGGTTCAGCTGGAAGGCTGAACGGTCCTGCCCCTCCGCCTGGAGCAGCTCTCCCGTGCCAGCTGGGGTGTCCAGAAGGAGGGGGACAGGAGGAATAATAAACGTGAAGGGAAGGAACTTCTGGAAATACACCCAGTCAAAAGAGTTAAGGCTTCTCCAACCCCAAACAAAAATTCATTAGAGCTGGGCAAACAATGCAGATCCTAACAGTCGCTTCATTTTGCAGACAAGAAACTGAAGCCGAGAAAGACTGACTTGCTCGGGGTGTCCGGTTGCTGTGGATTGATCTCCATAACCCAGGCCACTCTGGTCTTTGGGGATGACAGGCTTGGGGGTTCAAGCTGCCAGGAAAGATTGAGGAGAGTGGGCCTCACTCTGTTGGAAGCCACGGCAAGCGGAGCGACAGAGTTGCATAGGCCTGAATTGTCCCCGTTACCGGGTGGGACTGGGTAGAGCGGGCCTCGGGCCACCTCGGCCCCTGGTAGGAACGCGCCGCGCCCCTGGGGCCCCGCTGCGGCCTGGCCCAGCCTCCTAGGTCCCGGGCCGGCAGGCGGGCGAGACACAAAACAGGCCCGGCGGGCGGCGCTCCGGGTCTCAGGGAGGGCGGCGTGGGCTGATTGATTGATTCACGGCGTTTAACCCCCACCGCCACGCCGGAGGCGGCCGATCCAGCTGCGGCCGCGGGCCTCGGGTGGCCAGGAGCCTAGCCCTGCGCCTCCCGGCGTCCCCGCACCCCCGTCCTGGCTCCAGAGAGCGGCCGGCTGGGGGTGCGATGCGGGGTGTGGGGGAGGGGGGGTGATTTACAGCCGCGCCGGGCGGACTCGAGCGAAATCACTTCGACCGGGGAAACCGACTCCCAAGGCTCAGACCGGAAGAGGCCCTGAAAGGGGAGAGAGGAACGGGGGCAGGAGGAGGCCAGCCTCCACTACCCACGCGGGCTGGGCTCCGGAGACAGTGGCCATGCAGCTTCCCGCTCTCTGCCCACCTTTGTGCCGGGAATTGAGCCCTTGGGAGAGCTGGGTATCCCTCGCCCCGGCGGACCGCTGCCCCCGCGCGCCCGCCGCGCAAGCTCCGGGCCTTTTCCATGTGGACCCACCCAGCCTGAGAATGCTGCTGTTCCACCGCACGCGGGGCGCCAAATTCGCACCTTTGGGCCTGCTTTTACGCGGTTGGAAGCAAAAGGAACTTAGACGCTAGCTCCCAGAGGTCCCCAGAGAAGCCTAGGAACCCCTAGGTCCCACCTCTATTTAAACACAATTTGCTTCTTTTTTTTTTTTTTCAGCTCAGAAAATAAACATTAAGAGAGCAGCGAGGCTGTGCTTAGAAACTTAAGATTTTCTTCTAAATGACCCGAGAGTTTCGTTGCTGAGTTCTCTGCCTCTCCTCATCATTCTTAATACCTAAAAGAAATAAGCTCTAAAATTTTGGCTTTTCCATTAGCTTATGTATGCTCTCTGATCAAACACCACTTGGGGGTGGGGGCGTGTGCAAATAGTGAAATAAACGTATGGTTTCAACTTGAACTAAGAAATCCTAAGTGGTAGTTCTAAAGTAAAACGTAATTTTATTCAAATTTTGTACATATACTTGGCTGGCTGTGATGAGTTTTCCTACCTACAGCTATATATATCACTAGAAACGGGAGTTGGTAAAAACGTGCACAAGGAATATGGTATTAGGGTAGACAACTACTCACAGTTAGGATGCCCAGGGAGACGTGAGTTCACCTGAGCATCTTAACCATTACTTTCTGCCCAAACAAAAGTCGACAAAGCCAAGCAACAAAGTTAATTGAGCACCCTTTTTGTAAGGTGAAGGCTATTTTCAGAAAGATTTTCTAAAATAAATATGCCAACTTAAAATATATTTTAAACTGCTGATTGCGATTCCAGAATGCAAGATTATGGGGTAAAATGGTCGAAAGTAAATGTACAACTGTCCTGCTTGTATAAAGGAATAAAGAAAACAGTCTCCCAGGAAGAGAGAATCAACTTGTAAATGGCTTTGTTACTTTACTTGGATATTTTCTTCTATCCGCCTTTCTCCCCTGTGTCAATACCATTAGTTCTAAATCTGGCCTTGAAATATGGGCAGCCGAACATCCCTATTCTTGATAAACAGAAAAATATATATACTCATAAGGTCAAAGGCATGAGAAATGGAGGTCAGTACTTTCCAGGGTCCACTCCCCAAAATGACTGCGCAGGTTGGCAAAGGCGCTGCCTCTGATTACAGAGACCTGTGGATGGAAAGTCTTTTCTATCTGTAACTGAGACTCCAAAAAGAATTGTTTTAAAAAGCCACGCTGCTCTAAAAGCAGCTTGATCCGACTTCAACTCCACTGGTCCTGCCAGACTCATTAAGTTTAGGTTCACCCTCAATCTCATTTTAATCCCTAGGAAGCCAAATACAACACTTCACTGTCTTTTTACCCCTTTTATTCTTAACCTTTTCATCTCTCGTGGTGCTGTGCTTATGGTGCACACTTTAAGGAAAAGTTGTTGCAAAAAAATTAACTGGATGAGTATTTTAATCGAAGAAAAACTTTCTTTGGACAAAAATCTCAAGAGGAAGTTTCACATCAAAGCAACGACCAACAAAGCTTATTTTCGTAATATGGAGCTCCTTAAGAGTGCTAGTACCTTCTCACTTCATTTAGCTATGAAATATAAAAGTGTTTGGTTTTCAATTTTTCTAAATTATTTGCGGGGTACAGGGATAGGCGGGATACGGATATTAGAAGGCGATCCTTGTGCCATCTGGCGGTGCCACGAGGAATTTCGCTGAAGAAGCTAAATTTATCGACCATCTGTGCCTGGAAAGGCTTTGTAAATCTTGTCCTTTTGAAACCAAGGAGGGAAACAGCGTCCCTCTCCAAGGATTAATTTGAAGACAGATTCCCTGTGTTGGTAAAAATGAGAGGAAAATCGTGTGCGATGGAAGTACACAGTTACATGACATGGATTTCTAAGCTAAACCATCATATATGTGCACGACCTAACTCTTGTGTTTTTAAGATGGATAATTATAGTTCAGTGACATAAAAGTTTGGGAACGGTGAAAGCAAACTGTGAGGTTGAACATTTGGCTGCATTTATTTACTGTGCAGGCGTCTGTGCAATATCCACCACTGAACACGTGAGGGCGCACTCAAGTCTATCCAGCAGCTGGTAATCTGATTCTTTCCTTTATTTGCATGTATTGCCTTGATTGGCTGTTAGGCGTTTAAAACGTCAATTTTACGTCAAACATTTGTCAACCAATCAGCAACCTACTCCAGCGTGATTGGTTTCTACCCTATGTGTCAATCATCTGAAATTTGCATACCAGTCCGCTGGTCCCTAGGAGCTCGTCAGTCGCCTGTGGCTGCTGAAGAGAAAGAATCGGACGGAGAAGAATGAAAAATCACTTTGTTCTAGCAAAGCTAAAGAAAAGTATTATTTTGCTGTTTATTTTTAAATAAATTTGAGTGTATGTTTATCTAATAAAATACATTCGATTAAACAAAAATAAGCAACTATCAAAACCTGGTTTACTAATTTTATTTCATGTTCGCTGCTTTAAATATATATGTATATAAATTGTAAAAAGTATATTGAAATGCAGAGAATGGTTGTGAAATGCAGAGAGTGGTTGCTAATAATTCATGTTATAAATAGTAATTTTAAAATTAAAGATGAACATGGGGGTTTCTAAATAAAATTACTGTGAGGGTTTAAAAACATGACTTTAAATTCTTAGGCAGGCTGAAAGCACTTATTCAAAAGAAAAACTGCACCACGGGGATTTAAAAGAACGTTATTTTAACAGTCCTATATTTCCACCACTCTGCTCTTTTTACTTTTTTACTGTGCACACATAGGCTAGTATTTGAATGGAGATTTTGTAATGGTTGTATTTGTGCATTTTTTCCCACACAGAAACACCTGAAAATAAGAACAAAAGGAAAAAAAAATCACAGGGCCCGCGAAGAATTTAAATTTAAGAATTCGTAAAATCGAAGCTTTTATTTACCAGTTTCAAAATTGATCTAGGGCTAGTGTAATTTAAAATACGTGCACAGCTGTAAGACCTTTATTATCTTCCTAAAATACGTGCAAACACAAACCAACAACCTAACACCTTATTAATAGGAGAAAACTCTCCAGCCTCCTGCCCAGCTCAAGCACTCCGAAGAAACCTCCGAAACGAGAATTTGGATGCAACAGGGCAACGGAGAAATATTTCTGCTCTCCAGTAAGCCAGCTCTCGTCTCTGAAGAATTTTGTACCAGGCGTTAACAAGCACTGGAATAAACTGGAACTGCTCCTACGGCATTGACCTGATTGGGAAATTAATTTCAAATTTTACATTCAATAGCCAGCGGGTTTTGTTTTGTTTTTTCGGTATCTTTAACACTATTGTTTTATTGGTTGCTACAAGTTTTCCTTTCTTCTTCCTTCATTCCTTTTACTCCTTTTACCTTCCAGTTAAGGATTATCACTGTGTTCCAAAGTTCGCCCTGAGTTGCTGGTTTGCATAACTACTGGAGGCTAAACTATGTGTGTACCTGTGTGCTGGGGGACCGAGCCGGCTGTGTCAATCTCAGAGGAAGTGAGTTGTGAGGTGCCTATGAGGGCTCAGCTTTGATACGAATCATGACTTACTGTGTGCTTTACAAGAAACGCACAAACGACAAAGTAGTAGAATTAAATCTCTTCCTGAGGGTTTTTGACTATCTTCTTCAGACCCAGGAAAGCATGCATGCCTTTCTACTTCTCTTTACTTCCTCTCCAATCAACCTGCAGCTAGAGACCCTCCTCAGTAAATCGCTTCCAGACGGTCTCCCCTGCCAGTGAGTGCCGGGTCTCTGTCAGCCCTTCTGACTCAGCGGAAAATGCCCGCAAAGAGGACTACAGCCACCGAACCAGAAGAAGCAGCTTCAATTCTAGCACTCATCGCCACCACCATCACCCTCCCACCACACACTCACACGCACATACCCACGCACGCGCACGCGCGCACATCCCCTGCTGTCAATCACACGCTCACGCCACAAAGCGCATGCGCATTGATGGACTCCGGCCTGTAACGACCCCACGCCCTTTCCGTGCGTCACCCCGCCTGATGGGCCAATAAGAGGGCGTCCTTGGGGGCCGAGCTACAAGAAAACAGCCAATGAGAGTGCGGTTGAAAGTCAAGGATTGAGGAGAGTAAATCCTTCCGTGGTCCACGTTCGGCCGCCCCCGCGATGATTTATGCGTCTCTTTTATTATTTGTAACACTTTGGGAAGTTATTAAAAGGAAGATCTACTGCTTCCTCTTTTGGGGGTGGAACTGGATGGCAATATTTGTCACTGGCCCTTATTAAGGAAGAGTGAGGCGCAGTGGAAGGTGGTTGGATGCCGGGTTTGTTTGTGTGGGTCCTGTTTTTTATTACAAGACAGATTATCCTTTTCATTACAAGCTGTAGACAGGGCCAACTTCGAAGGTCCTCGTGCCCGAATGATCTTCGATCACTCAGGGAACTGAAACCTGATACCTTCCACTTTCGTGCCTGTATTCTTGGCGTTAGGAAGAGCCTCTCGAGAAGGTGTTGCAACCTTTGGTTGCAAGAGAAAGAAAGAAAGTACCCCCTTCCCTCCCCCGCCTTAACATGGAGTAAACCTCGGCCTTTTTCCGCTTAGATGCTCATTAAGAGTTAGTTGACTTTGTAGCGGATGCAATAAAACTTGGATGGTTTCAGGCCCCAAACAATCCTGGTTTCTGTTTTTCTCTCTCCCCGACCACACCCCTAAGGAAATTGCCTTTTCAGCAGGCGCCTGCGGGAAAGAGCCGCAGGAGACGGATTCCCCTTGGAGACCTGCAGTTGAAGGGGAGGGGAGTCTGGGGGTATAGAAATAAAGGGGGCCAAGGTAAGACTGCAGGGTGGCAAGGCAGGTCTTTCATGTTTGTATTTGAATTTTCGGCCCAAATCCACAGGACTTAGAGAACTCGCTAAGAAGTTAGCGGTCACCCACAGAGCCGCTGACCGTGCTACAATGTCTGCACTTCTGCGGGATAATACCAGTCTCCAAGGGTGGAATAAGCGAGAAAAAGCAAAGAGGGGGAAAATGGATACAAGTTTGCTCCTTCTGACCTCCAGATATAAATACAAGTTTCAAATGTGAGACACGATTCCAAGAAGGCACAGGTTTGGAAAGTCTTTGATAGGTCACAGTCAGGAACTTAAATCGCTGGTCTGGAGATATTTCTACCTGAAATTATGAAAATCTGTACAGGAAGGGTTGCTGGGGGATAGGAATGGAGTGATGAGAGACCCAAGGAGCAGGAGGAGGTGGGTAAAGGAAATAAGAACTGTTTGATCGAAGGGCTGAGATGAAGGAAAACAAAACCATGAACTTCAAAGCTCGCCTAATCCCCCTCAGGTTAATTTCTGCTTCCTAAAAAGTTGATCAGGGTCATAAATCATGCGCCCCACCCCCGCCGGTCCTAAAAGTTTCCCGAGAGGTTCTCTCTCCGCCGCCCGCCGCAGGGACGCACGGTGATCCTCCAGCCACAGGTTGTCTGCGGCTTCCCCGGGCAGAAGGGCTCCTGGGGCTGGGTGGGCGGGAATCGGTTTACTGGGCGAGGTGATGGTCTCAGGAAGACGCTGCTGGAAACCAGGGGGAAGGGGGCGGAGGCCAGACCACAGAGAAGCCCCTAAAGTGGCCACTTTCATTCCGCCGGGCCCTAAAATAAAACCCAACCCTCAAGTGTGTCTAGAGCACAGTTAGAAGATTACATCGTGTTTAGGGATTTGCAGTTCTCTGCCGAGCAGTAAAGGTTAGAAAGGCCCGCTTGAGATTTATCAAATGACTTCCGGTAGTAGAGCCCCGGTGAAAGCAGAGCAAGTCCTGCAGCCTCTGATCTTGGCTGGTCCAGGGCNTACCTTCCACTTTCGTGCCTGTATTCTTGGCGTTAGGAAGAGCCTCTCGAGAAGGTGTTGCAACCTTTGGTTGCAAGAGAAAGAAAGAAAGTACCCCCTTCCCTCCCCCGCCTTAACATGGAGTAAACCTCGGCCTTTTTCCGCTTAGATGCTCATTAAGAGTTAGTTGACTTTGTAGCGGATGCAATAAAACTTGGATGGTTTCAGGCCCCAAACAATCCTGGTTTCTGTTTTTCTCTCTCCCCGACCACACCCCTAAGGAAATTGCCTTTTCAGCAGGCGCCTGCGGGAAAGAGCCGCAGGAGACGGATTCCCCTTGGAGACCTGCAGTTGAAGGGGAGGGGAGTCTGGGGGTATAGAAATAAAGGGGGCCAAGGTAAGACTGCAGGGTGGCAAGGCAGGTCTTTCATGTTTGTATTTGAATTTTCGGCCCAAATCCACAGGACTTAGAGAACTCGCTAAGAAGTTAGCGGTCACCCACAGAGCCGCTGACCGTGCTACAATGTCTGCACTTCTGCGGGATAATACCAGTCTCCAAGGGTGGAATAAGCGAGAAAAAGCAAAGAGGGGGAAAATGGATACAAGTTTGCTCCTTCTGACCTCCAGATATAAATACAAGTTTCAAATGTGAGACACGATTCCAAGAAGGCACAGGTTTGGAAAGTCTTTGATAGGTCACAGTCAGGAACTTAAATCGCTGGTCTGGAGATATTTCTACCTGAAATTATGAAAATCTGTACAGGAAGGGTTGCTGGGGGATAGGAATGGAGTGATGAGAGACCCAAGGAGCAGGAGGAGGTGGGTAAAGGAAATAAGAACTGTTTGATCGAAGGGCTGAGATGAAGGAAAACAAAACCATGAACTTCAAAGCTCGCCTAATCCCCCTCAGGTTAATTTCTGCTTCCTAAAAAGTTGATCAGGGTCATAAATCATGCGCCCCACCCCCGCCGGTCCTAAAAGTTTCCCGAGAGGTTCTCTCTCCGCCGCCCGCCGCAGGGACGCACGGTGATCCTCCAGCCACAGGTTGTCTGCGGCTTCCCCGGGCAGAAGGGCTCCTGGGGCTGGGTGGGCGGGAATCGGTTTACTGGGCGAGGTGATGGTCTCAGGAAGACGCTGCTGGAAACCAGGGGGAAGGGGGCGGAGGCCAGACCACAGAGAAGCCCCTAAAGTGGCCACTTTCATTCCGCCGGGCCCTAAAATAAAACCCAACCCTCAAGTGTGTCTAGAGCACAGTTAGAAGATTACATCGTGTTTAGGGATTTGCAGTTCTCTGCCGAGCAGTAAAGGTTAGAAAGGCCCGCTTGAGATTTATCAAATGACTTCCGGTAGTAGAGCCCCGGTGAAAGCAGAGCAAGTCCTGCAGCCTCTGATCTTGGCTGGTCCAGGGCTTGTAACGCGGCACTCGACAGCGCGCTGGTGGCACCCTGGGCCAGGCGCCCCCAGGAAGCCGCTAAGGGTCCGCCTCCAGTCTCGATGGGGCCATCCCGGTGTGATGGTAAAAATCAAGTCAAGGTTTTTCTGCCGGCTCTACCGCGCGGAAAACCACAGGCATGGACCAAGCACCTTGCAGCTGACTCTTAGATTAAGGGAAATGTTACCTGAATCCAGAGGTTAACCTTCCCTAAATGAAAGCCATCGCGGTGGGGGCTAGGGAGCAGACCTGCCCAAGGGTAGGAAAATCTTCATCACAAGGGCCCACGTTCCCACCAGTAACCATAAGTAAACAAAATTTTAAGAAAGTCAAACGCCACATTTCCAAAAGAAAAAAAAAAAAAAATCTAAGCGACAGCGATCCTTGAAGCCCGGTGCGCTTAGTGGGCTGCCGCTCATATAAGTTCTCTTCTCTCCCGGATTCTTTCCAGGCAGGCACTGACGCGGGATTTCTTTTCTCTCAAAATGACATTCTGTACTGCGAACACCCCAGAACTGCGCAGCACATCCCGAGTGGGATTCGACTGCCTCATAGCCAACCACAGCGCCCTAGTTTACTTGGAGTTTACAGCTTGGGCTCACCAGGTTAAAGTAAACAACTGAAAGAGATTGTTGACCAAGAGTGTGGGGGTTGAGGGGGGCAAAGAAAAAGAAAATAAGAAAAGGCATCTGTTGTTGGACTTCAGCCAGGTCTCTCCAGTACACCGGAAAATCTTTTTTTTTAATACACTAAATTTTGTTAGTGTCCCTGCATGTTAGATACCCTCCCCCTCAAAAAGTATATCCGAAAACGAAAAATCAAGCTGGTAGAATTCGTGATCATAGATGAATAATTACTTGAATTCACACATGTAAATATTCTTTTTTCTGTGGGAGGGAGATTAACATGACCTGTCTATAATAAGGTACACAGACACCCACATACACCGGGATTATATTTCCATTTTATAAAGCACAAAATAACTGAAGTTTTTCAGTGATGGATACATTTTTGACGGTTTAAATATTTTATGATCCATGAGTAAAAGCAGGATTAAACTTCAGGAAATAACAGATTGGAGATTTGATCATTTTCCCCATTGGTGGGGAGCGGGGCGGGGGAAAATAATGGTTTCCCAAAATAAAGTTGAGTATAGAGAACCTCAAAAGAGAGAAAAACAAAAGGAAGACTGTGATATGTTGAGAGGTTTAAAAATCATGCACCAAAATAAAAAATTCAAAGGCAGATTTTCAGAAAAGGCTTCAGTTTATATGAAGGGCCGTCATTGCTAGGGGTGGAGTAGCCACATCTGTCCCGGATGTCAGACTTTCTTGTAACGTGTTCCACGCTGTTACACTTTCGTTTCGGAACCGGGAAGGGCGCGCCTGCAATCCCAACGAGCAATGCGGGCTTCGCACTCCGCATGTTTGTGAACTCATCCCAGAACCTACGAATGCCGAGCCCAGGATTCAATGACACTGTTTCCTAATAAGATGATAAGAATAGCTTTCTCTCTTAGCAACCCCAGCCTCGCATAGCCAAGGGAAAGCCGATGTTCTGCATAGCTTTGGAATTAAAATGATTGGCTAATAACTACTGCTCGCGCTTTCCGGGGCCCTAGCCTGTCTAAACTCGTTGTATTTACATTCCTAGAGGCCCCGCTGAGGATCTCGCAGAGGTGTCTGGTCCTCAGCGCCTAGAGCCCCGCACCCGGCCTCCAAGCACAGGGCAAAATATTTTCAATACCTGCCCCCCACCTTCGTGAAGAACTTGGGAGCATTCATCAAGTCTGCAATGCGTTTATTCATTGCTGTACTTCAGAGCTTTCTAATCGAATAGGAACCTATTATTTACATCCGTTCTTTGCACAGATATTTATTATCGGTAGGAATATTTAAGGGTCTGTATTCAGCCGGCCACCTTTGACAGGCGCCGTCACCTCACACTCCCGGGTAATGGACCACACTGTGGCTGCATTTAATTTATTGGGGTGAGAAGTTACTGCGGGGGATTTCCAAAGGGGGCCTTTGCACGAAGAGAGAAGCCGCGGCCCAACCTCGTAGGTGCTTGGAAGACTGTATTTTTGCCTCGGAAAAGCGCACACAAACACAACCCAAAATATGAAAAATATTTCCTTAAGACATGAATTGTTAACTAGGATCCACGGATGCTTATGGGGTCTGTAAACTGGCCTTGGAACTCCCTCAAATGGAAAGTTAAAATTTGAGTAGCAGTTATAGGGTTCTTTAACTTTTTGAAAACCAAACTTTGAAAAAAAAATTTGTGACCACCACTCACAGATGAAGAAAAAAAACAATCATCAAGAAGCCATAAGTTGAAATTTACATTAAGAGCTCCAATGCCTTATGTCAGCCTGGACAGAAGAAATCTGAGAAGCTGGTATAATTAGAGAACTAAGCACGATTTTTCGCTAGATTTAACGCAATAGATCAAAACAAGCAATTCTGAAATCCTTTAATAGCCATGCCATTGTGATAAACTCAAGAGAACTTGTGGAACTGGCAAACGGCTACCTGGTGTTAATATTAATGCGTTTTTAAGCCAGAATATTTCAATGACTTCTTTTTCCCTATAAACTTCAAGGCAATCCAAGATCTCAATATTGTCATTACCACGGCCCACAGAGGGAATCCGATCCGATGTGGTTCTAAAACAAAATGGGATATTAACCGTGTTTGTTTTCACTTTGATCCATAGGAAATAGGTCCTGCGCCCTGTGACCCATTAAACTAATAAGATTATACACATCAGCAGAGCGGAGGTTCTAATTGTTTCCATCTGTACTACATCTTTGCATTTTAAAAACTGATGAAAATGGGACTTGAGATACAAAAAAGAAAATATATTGATATCGAAAGAATGACAAAGCTGAGCCAGTCGGACCACATATGAAATCAATTACCGAGGAGAAAAATAAGTGTATATACTGTTGCGCTTTCGAGGAAGAAAAAATGCAGCAATCATTTAATTGATCGGTGAGGTGCAAGTCTGTTTCCTGACGCTAACACTAGCTTGAGAAAACAAGCCAATCCAAACAGTTTCCGGGGGACACGCTACCCTATCCCGCCTCTTGATGAATATTTAAATAGCTAGAGTTCTAGATTTCTTATTTAAATATTCAAGACCCTGTGCCTCACAGGCTCTTCTTTCATTGGACTTCTCCCGACGAGGTGGGGCAAGAGGGAGGAGATGCGTTTGTTCTGCGTTCTCGTTTGCTCAGACGGCCCTCTTTTACGTCATCGTACTGTTAAGCCAATCCGTGAAGCTCACTTTGACAAGCTCCTCCGCCCCTCCAGCCTCCCGCTCGTCGCCAGTCTTAGCCAATAGAATGGCTGCATGTAAATAAAAGAACGCCAGCGTTCCTGGCTCCGCCTGCACCCCCGCCTCTTCCCGGGGCGTGGATGGGAGGATCCGAATGAGGGCGGGGCGGAGGGTGGAGATGAGGAAGAGGCGGAGAGAGCCGTAACACGTGGGATTGCGTTTACCTCCTAGCTTCCTCCCCCGCGGCTCCACCTCCCCCCGGGAGGGATGCCTTTTGGTCATTGGCTGGGTTAATGAAAGAGGGACGGGCTTATTTTGTATAAAGAGTGGGCGGGCGGCCCGGGTTCTAGCTGTAACTGGAGAACTAGAGTCTCGCCCCTCTTCCCGGGGGGTATGGGCGGGAGAGGGGTGGATCCCGACCAGCCTCGCCCAGCTTTCCGCAAAGAGCTTAAGGAAACGGTTTTCTGAAAAGATTCGTTTAATTTCACTTTTTAAAGGGAATTACATATTTCTAAATGGGTCTTTTCGTTTATTTTTACAAGTCTTTCACGGGTGTGCCATGAAATAAGTAGACATTACCAATACATCCAAAAAGAAAATTAATTTCCTTTCAATCTGCGTAAGGTCCGCAGCTCCTTCCTGGCCTTTTGTGAGGAGGGAAAAAAATTTTGTAATAAAGCTTTCATGAGAATTCATTTATGTCTTTACTGTGAATTTCCTGTCTCCCTAATTTTCCACTAGCGGATCTAGGGAAAGCCAAGTTGAAGGGTGTAAAAAGCCAAGAAAGGGTGGGAAATTCTTGCAAGCTAAGCGTCGTGAATTGCTCATGAATGATGCAAGTGTTAAATTGTTTCCAACAGTAATATGCCCAAGGGATACTCAGTTGACATTCTTTAAATAAGAGAATTATTCTTGTGATTTATTTGTTTGGGTTTGGTTGGGTTTTTTTACGAAAATTTCTGTTTTATGTCCAACTGAACATAGACAACTTTTCAGAACTCTTGAAATAAGATGTCAGGTGACAAATAATTTGGAAAAGCAAAGGATGAACATGCATTCCGGGAACCTGAGTTTTTAAATACCTTCTGTGCGTTTATATTGGATAACATTTTGATAGCTTTCAGAAAACTAATTACTGTAGTTTGCTCCAAACTAAAATTTGGGATTGTTGATTTCTTAGATTATTCTCAGGCCCATTTGATAAAAGAACCGTGGAAGAAGCAGCGGGCTTGCAGGGCTTTATTTAAACAGAAGTTAAAATCTATAGCAGTAACGAATATATAGCATCCCATAGTTAAACTTTGTGTGGATCCCATACTAGAAGACAAATAACATCTTTCCTTTCTTCAGTTCCTTTGTTCCTCCGGCGCAAAAATAAGTTTCCAAGTACTACATTAGTAAAATACTGAGGGATCTCTCAGTGGAAAATACCGGTTCCAGGAAAATTAAGATCAAGGGGAAATGAAAGTTTTTCTTGATAAGTCCGTGTGGTCTAATTTTTTTCTCTGAAACACTTTTTGACATGCAGTAAAAGTAGAGAACTTTGCTTACTACTTTCGTTGAGTTTTATCAGTGTGTTGCTTACATTTAACTCAATGCATGTTTAATTTTGTAGTCTTAAAAGTAAATGGATTGAAACATTTCAATAATGAAATAATTATAATCACAATAATAACTGAAATGATATTCAGAAATATTATTCCATTTCTAACAAAGTTAAAATGCATGTTAATATGATATTCCAGGCAATAAAATAATGCAAATCCATCTTTAAGCCAAGAAACATTATGTCAGTTGATAATTTGTTAAAATTGTTACTTGAAATTGAACTCCAGGTAAGACAGACCAGTTAAACATTAGCAGTTGTATACACTCAATTCTTAGTAATTATAAATGGCTAATTTTACAATATAATGGCAAATGTTATATGTTCGGGTTTATCAGTTTTAGGAATTAGTTCTCTATGACTGTTGGCTGTTTTAATTAGCCTTGGGATGATAAAATGCCAGTTTAATAAATCTAAATGAAAATTTCTTTAATGCAAGCTATCAAATTGTTTTTTCTTTGCCCTTTTTTTTTTTTTAATGAATATGGCTTTTCTAGTTCTAAGTAATATATGTTCCTGAAAAGAATCTGAGAAATACTGAAAGGCAGAAGAGGGGGGGAAAAACCCTCAAAATGTACACATATTCTCACTGTCAAGAATTAAACATTAAACATTTTCCTATATTTCCTTTCTAACTTTTCCTATGTATAAGGATTGTTCCTTCCTCTTGTTACAAAATACAATCTGGGCTGTATAGTAAGAACTCACTGTCCAAAGCTCAGATTTACTTAGCTGTTAGTTTCTGCTTGAACTGTAATTTAACTTTGTAAGAATTTACAGTTTTATTACATTCATATTTTTAAACTTTGTTCTATTATAAAGAAATATGTTAATAAAATAACCATTTGAATCTACCAAAAAAGTAGAAATAAAGTATGATGATCTGTTCATAAATAATCCCACTGTCACTTGTTTGCATTTTTTTAAAAAATACAGTATAATTATATAATTATAATTTTAAAACATAATTAATGGGACCGTTGGATTAAAAGCAAAAGAGTATGCCCCAAATTAGTTTACCATTTTGTATACTTGAAAAGTGATTTATTAAAAGTTGCATTTTCATACTCTAGCAAAGACTAATGAGTTTTCTTTATGTTCCGCTTATCTTCTACAACATAACCACCAATTCCAATATTGTTCATATAAACATTTTCTCTGAGTTTTACAAATAGCCTTCTTCCCTACGCTTTCTACTCCTCTTAAGATGTATCTGTTGATTATTCCTCTTTCAAATTCTATGAGCATACATAATCACAGCAAACCAACATATTAAAGACAGTGGTCTGTTTTTAAATTGCAAAAATTTTCTCTTAGTCCAATTATGTTTTACTAACAGCACCTGCTTCCAATCTATTTGCACTTTTAGAAATACTGATTTTTATTAATAGCACCTGAAAATACCAGCAAGCCACAAAGGACATGTAATTAAGGATATCATCAAGCAAGTACTTAACCAAATACATGGTTGGCTATGTTTGTGGCCTCTAAATTAAGCCAAAGTACCTATCTCACCATTTCATGTTACAGTCTCTAATGCTATTTATCTCTCACCCATCTTGATGTTATGATTCCAATAACAAAGCAAATAACCCTGTTAACCATTAAATCATGAATTCATAACAATGCAGTCTTTAAACATGTCACATATCCTATAAATTTCTAAGCCAAGTTATTTCATAGTGACAGCAGACAGTTGCAAAAAAAACTTGTTTTTACATCTTGGCTCCCTTCAACTTAACGAATTCCAGCAAGAATTCCAATGGCAAATTGGAACCTTTGAATCTTTTTCTAAGCTAAGCTGCCAACCACGAGGATGTCTAAATCTGTGTTCTTTGCTCTTTTGTTTTATTTAAATACACAGCGTGCATGAAGTGGACGATTTCACCAATTTTCCAGGACGGTTTAATAGGAAAAAGACATGGAAATAGGTATGCTTCATGAAAAAACAACAGTTAAGACCACTTTTTTATGGATCCAACAATCTAAGAACTGAATAAGAACATACATTTTAAAATCTCTCTGTAAGAACTGACTGACCAGTTACTTGCTCACAGCTGGGAAGGTGCTTGCCTCATATACATTTGAAAAGACTGCATTTGCCCTTGTGGCTATACACCATCCATAAGAATGAAAATTAAGAACATAGTGGAGGTGTTTGTTTCAGGTTTCTTTCATCATGAATGTTTTTTAAAATATTTGACCAGCATGAATTCAGCATAGAAAATGGATGTGTGTGTATTTGTGTGTGAAAATTTTTATTTCGTGGAAACAAGAAGTGTTTTGTGTCCAGAGTCCCATAATTAAGTAATGAAAACAGACTCTTAAAAAAATGAGTAGCTTTACAAATAGTTACCCTATTTAAGGATTCTGTATTCTATGGCCTTTTCTAAAAAGTGGTGAAGCAGTTATAAAGTAATTTAATGTTCATTTGCTATAAAAATGCAATATATGGAACAAAAACAAATAGTGCCAGAATACCAGCTTTCTATGCAAAGACAAAATTTATCTGGAGAAAGAAACAGAGTCTATTTCCAAAATGTAAAATGAACATTTTTGCTGTTTCCTTTTAAGGTTGGGTTAGGTTGAAAAGTGCCTCAGTTTTCTCCCTTCACATCATAGATAGTTCAAGTGAGGTTTCAAAGTAATATTCAGCCTCCCCAAACTAACCAATCTTATTTATCTAAATTTGATTGTAATATGAATTTTGTATAGGAAAAAACTCCAGGATCCATGTTGGATCAACTTTTGGTTACTGTTATTTGCACATTCTCATGATCGTGAAAAACAGAATGTCAGGCAAAATTATACTCTTAAAATTCTAAAATAGTACTGTAACTTCCAGAGGTGGTAATACTACATATTTCTGAGAGGAAAACTGGGAAAAAGTAATGTATTTCATCACTACAGTTTTCTCCCTCCCATTTTATCTTCAGCAACATATACAAAATGTCACTATTATTCATAAGATTATTTGAAGGGATATTCAAGGCATATGAATGTATCTTGCTGACCAAATTAAAGTATGAGGTTGGCAGCTCACAATATCTCTGGGGTCTGTTTGCCTTGATTCTAGAAAGAGTCATCAAGCATTGAAAATGACCATGTACGGGCTTATGAACTTTCAAAACTATATATATGTAACATATGTACATTGTAGAAAATTTTAAAAGCACAAAGAGGCAAGAAAGTTTACCCCCAACTGTAGAAAATCACCGCTCAGATTGTGACAAGTTTCCTTGAAATCTTTTCTATGTATATATTTTCATTCAAAAAATTAAACATTGCACATGCTATTTTGTAAACTGTTGAGTGTTTTATGACACTTAATAGATAATGGAAATCTTCCCCTGGTCTAGGATTCTTCTACAACACTATTTGGATTAGCTGACAGCTCTACTTTCAATGATCATAACTGGGTTTATTTAACACATTCCACATCATGAGCCATTTAAGTTGTGTCAGATTTTCTGGCATCATGAAGAGAGCTGCAGCACACATGACATTATATCTTTGTCAGCAGCTGTAGCTATTTTTTTTTTGTAGAGTAAATTCCTATGAGAGACATGGCATACTTTCAAAACTCTGTTTCTTTTGCATTTTTCTTTTTTTTTTCTTTTCTTCCTTTTTTTTTTTTTTTTTTTTTNCCAAATACATGGTTGGCTATGTTTGTGGCCTCTAAATTAAGCCAAAGTACCTATCTCACCATTTCATGTTACAGTCTCTAATGCTATTTATCTCTCACCCATCTTGATGTTATGATTCCAATAACAAAGCAAATAACCCTGTTAACCATTAAATCATGAATTCATAACAATGCAGTCTTTAAACATGTCACATATCCTATAAATTTCTAAGCCAAGTTATTTCATAGTGACAGCAGACAGTTGCAAAAAAAACTTGTTTTTACATCTTGGCTCCCTTCAACTTAACGAATTCCAGCAAGAATTCCAATGGCAAATTGGAACCTTTGAATCTTTTTCTAAGCTAAGCTGCCAACCACGAGGATGTCTAAATCTGTGTTCTTTGCTCTTTTGTTTTATTTAAATACACAGCGTGCATGAAGTGGACGATTTCACCAATTTTCCAGGACGGTTTAATAGGAAAAAGACATGGAAATAGGTATGCTTCATGAAAAAACAACAGTTAAGACCACTTTTTTATGGATCCAACAATCTAAGAACTGAATAAGAACATACATTTTAAAATCTCTCTGTAAGAACTGACTGACCAGTTACTTGCTCACAGCTGGGAAGGTGCTTGCCTCATATACATTTGAAAAGACTGCATTTGCCCTTGTGGCTATACACCATCCATAAGAATGAAAATTAAGAACATAGTGGAGGTGTTTGTTTCAGGTTTCTTTCATCATGAATGTTTTTTAAAATATTTGACCAGCATGAATTCAGCATAGAAAATGGATGTGTGTGTATTTGTGTGTGAAAATTTTTATTTCGTGGAAACAAGAAGTGTTTTGTGTCCAGAGTCCCATAATTAAGTAATGAAAACAGACTCTTAAAAAAATGAGTAGCTTTACAAATAGTTACCCTATTTAAGGATTCTGTATTCTATGGCCTTTTCTAAAAAGTGGTGAAGCAGTTATAAAGTAATTTAATGTTCATTTGCTATAAAAATGCAATATATGGAACAAAAACAAATAGTGCCAGAATACCAGCTTTCTATGCAAAGACAAAATTTATCTGGAGAAAGAAACAGAGTCTATTTCCAAAATGTAAAATGAACATTTTTGCTGTTTCCTTTTAAGGTTGGGTTAGGTTGAAAAGTGCCTCAGTTTTCTCCCTTCACATCATAGATAGTTCAAGTGAGGTTTCAAAGTAATATTCAGCCTCCCCAAACTAACCAATCTTATTTATCTAAATTTGATTGTAATATGAATTTTGTATAGGAAAAAACTCCAGGATCCATGTTGGATCAACTTTTGGTTACTGTTATTTGCACATTCTCATGATCGTGAAAAACAGAATGTCAGGCAAAATTATACTCTTAAAATTCTAAAATAGTACTGTAACTTCCAGAGGTGGTAATACTACATATTTCTGAGAGGAAAACTGGGAAAAAGTAATGTATTTCATCACTACAGTTTTCTCCCTCCCATTTTATCTTCAGCAACATATACAAAATGTCACTATTATTCATAAGATTATTTGAAGGGATATTCAAGGCATATGAATGTATCTTGCTGACCAAATTAAAGTATGAGGTTGGCAGCTCACAATATCTCTGGGGTCTGTTTGCCTTGATTCTAGAAAGAGTCATCAAGCATTGAAAATGACCATGTACGGGCTTATGAACTTTCAAAACTATATATATGTAACATATGTACATTGTAGAAAATTTTAAAAGCACAAAGAGGCAAGAAAGTTTACCCCCAACTGTAGAAAATCACCGCTCAGATTGTGACAAGTTTCCTTGAAATCTTTTCTATGTATATATTTTCATTCAAAAAATTAAACATTGCACATGCTATTTTGTAAACTGTTGAGTGTTTTATGACACTTAATAGATAATGGAAATCTTCCCCTGGTCTAGGATTCTTCTACAACACTATTTGGATTAGCTGACAGCTCTACTTTCAATGATCATAACTGGGTTTATTTAACACATTCCACATCATGAGCCATTTAAGTTGTGTCAGATTTTCTGGCATCATGAAGAGAGCTGCAGCACACATGACATTATATCTTTGTCAGCAGCTGTAGCTATTTTTTTTTTGTAGAGTAAATTCCTATGAGAGACATGGCATACTTTCAAAACTCTGTTTCTTTTGCATTTTTCTTTTTTTTTTCTTTTCTTCCTTTTTTTTTTTTTTTTTTTTTTGCAGGGGGTGGGTATGTTGTGAATGTGTTTTGGTCTTCGGATTTTCTGCTTGCTATGGATTTATTTTTTAAATGACCGATAAATACTCTCTTCTTGCTTTGAAAAATCAAAACATTAAAAGCTTAAAAGGGCTAAAGTTCCCATAGACCAGCTTTCTCCTCCTCAGTTGGGTGTGGAGCTTTTTATTTCTTTTTGTATGCGTCTACAGATAACATATATGTACATATAGAAAATATATCATACTCTGTATAGTCTTAAATACGATTGCAATAATTCAAATTGCACTCATTCCCAGTGATGATCATACACCACTTAAGAGAAAAGGAAGAGAAATTAAAAGCACTGTTGCTGCTGCTAAGTCGCTTCAGTCGTGCCCGACTCTATAATCAGGTAAAATAAAAATAAAAGCTAAGTTAAAGAAGGTAATGATTTCCTTATTTCCTTTCCACTACTGGGAAAGGCAGCTTAGAGCTTAAAAAAAAAAAAAGTGATCCTTTCTTTACCTAGTGCCAAGTCAGCCCACAGTTTATTCAATCCACAAAGGTGATGAGAAGCCCCCTGGACTGCCAAGCAGAGTCACTCCTAGTATAGAGTCTAATCCTGTTAGTCCTAGCTTGCAGTTGTGTATCCTGGCTGGCACCAACCAACATTACCTTAGGAAATGCCCAGTAGATTTGTTGACAATGAACACCAAGCCTGGACGTTTGCTGTCTTTATAACTAATTTTAGAACTAGGTAGAACTGAATTCCCGCCATAAGTATCAAAAGTGCTCAGAGTAGGAGCGACGGAACTGAATTATGAATCTTCCACGCCCCTTTTAACCAGTTTCTGGGAAGGTAGAGGGAGAACCGTGAGCGTGTGGCTTCTAGCGGAATGGGGGCGGGGGCTTTGTTACCTTCTTGGTGAAGCGGATGCTGCCGTGGAAGGGCTCAGGAAGAGGGCTTAGCACATTGAAGTGCTTCCTGCAGGTATAAAGTGATCCCCAGAGCAAGGTCTCCTTCCCGGCGCTCCTTCCCCCACCGACCCGCACGTTCCCGACGCGAAGCCCAGGGAGGCAGAAGAGAATGAAGGTAGTACAGGATACAGCTGTGTCGTCGCGGGGCCACCTCATTCCCCTTCCTCCTGACCCTTACGCGAACATGAGTCTCCAACGTCCTTTCTTCCATTCTGAGATTTTCCCATTATCTGTCTCCCGAGTGGGATCAGCCTTTCCTACCATAAAGGAGAAGTGTAGCCGAGACAGAGGGTTGGCCATAAGATAACAGAAGAAGGGAGAGGAAGAGCTACGTAAATAATAAGAATAATCTATAACTCCATTAACTTTTGTTTCTCCTCGAAATTTCTCCCAGTATGCAAATCAACAAAACTGAATTGAGTTAAACCCGGTGGAATTTAGAAATTGACCATTTAACTCCTTCCTCCGTTTCTGAGCATCAAACTGATGCTAAAACGCCATGAAAACAAACTTCCTGTCAGTAAAGGCACAGGCTTCAAACTTATGGAAAATACTTTAGAGGCATACAAGACATCAAATAACTGCTACAAAACATTCTGATACATCCAGCCTGAAAGTATCAGAAACAGATGGGCTCACTTCCTCTCGGTATTTCACACCAACTCCAAAATAGTTAAGGAAGAGACTGGAAAAAAAAAAAAAAAGAAGAAGAAGAAGAGAAAGAAAGTTTTTCCATTTGCTCATCCCATATTGGAAAATTTTGAAAAACCTCAACCCATTCTAATTATATGGTTTTACTGCACTGGGAAATTAAATATTATTGCTCCATTAGAGGTGCTGACAAACATTTGATCTTTCAGAAATGTCTGAGATTTCTTTATATAATCTCTCTTACAAAGGCATCAAGTCTTTCAGGAGGAAAAAAAAAATCTCATAGACCTCCTAGCTTCTGGCATCAGAGCTGATGCCAAATTGTCCACAAGCAAACTAAATCTCTGCACATACATCCTTCTTGAGGTTTACCTTCAGAGCACAGAATGGAGATATTTATTTTCTCTCTAATTAATATGAGCAAAAGTAGTCTCTCAATTTAAGCCACTCAGATTTCTCTGATCTTTTTCAATTTTATTCATTAACTTTTTCTGAACTTTTATTTCTTTCTGAATTATAGAAAAATCTAGGAACTATGAGTATCTCTCCACCTGTGTCTATCTATTTAAATATCTACAAGTGTGTGAGTGTACAGATTGCTAACATTCAAGTGCCTGGAGTAATAAAGTAGTTCCTACTTCTATGTGCAAATATAGTGAAATTCTAGACCAAGGAGATTGTATTTGTGAGAAATATTTATTCTTAAAGACCTCTCTCTGTCATTGTTAGCCTTTTTAATCAATCATTTGGTTCTTCTTTTCTGGAAAAATCCATCAAGAGTTAGGATCAAAGATGGAGACCCCAAACTTAAACCAGCTCCTTCCCTCCATCTTCTGTTTATTAAATCAAGAGTTAAGACCGGGTGAATTCAATTATTCCTTTGAAGACCACATCTTTGTTTTGAAACGCAGATCCCTAAAAGCAGCATAACTCAAGCATCTGTTCATCTGAACAGTACAGAAATGTGCCCAGCTTGTGCCAACTCTTAGTTTCAAACACAATCTAGAGTGTAGACCCTGAGGCCAGACTGATTCTCTACTGAGTCAGCCACTGGCCACCTGTGTGACCCTGGGCCAGTTTTATAGCTTTTTATGTCTCTCTCTCCTTCATTGGCACAAAGAGAATAAGAGAGCATCCACAACCTCAAAGAATTGGGGTGAAAATTACATTAATATCTGTAAAACTCTTAGTGCCTGACACAAAGCAAGCAATATTTTCTCCAAAGACTACAAGTGTTAGGTAGGCTATCAACTGAAAAACTAGAAATTCCCTTTGCCTAGAAAAAGGATATTTAGCCCTTTTCAGGAATTCTCACAAAGGAAATTTGGTCCATATATTGTGGTTAGGCCAGTGTCCCATGGGGAAAACAAGGGCTTCATATGCTACCATCTTGCTGATGTCACTTGTTATACTTAGGGCTCTTTACAGGCTTTCTTTTCTCTTTGTTTCTTTCTTTCTCTCTTTTCTTTCTTTCTTTCTTTTTGCACAGGATGAGTGCCATGCCCATAACAAGTACCCAATAAATAATTTTATTGTGAATACATGCAGAAAGAATGGACTATGACTTCATTTTTTAATAATGGAGGGGATGGAAGGGGGTCGTGGATGTAAAGAGTTGAGGCATAAATAAGCCCCTTCCTTAGCACCTGCAGGAAGTTGGGATCATCGCCAAGGACAGAAACTGAGAACTCTGAGTCCAGTGACCAAGAAATTAGTTTCTAATAACAGAGCCAGTGCAGCTGACAGAAGCAGAGACAGTTGACCTGAGCGGAAACAACCCAAGAGTCAGGCAAGCTGTTTCCAAGCTTTGACTCCCTCACAAACTGTGTAACATCTGGGAAGCCTAGTACTCCCTCTGATGACAATGAAGATAAGAGAGTAGAACTGTCCTTTTGGGGTCCCAACGTCCACCATCTACTCTGTTGGGCAAGTCTTGTACCACCTGAACCTCAGTCACTTTTTTCTAAAAGGAGGACGCTAAGCTAGCAGCAAGTGACTATATCTGTGAAACTGATGTGTAATCTACATAAAACAGGATAAAAAAGTTAAAGGCATAATCATAACTGAATGAGAAGAGAAATTAGGGTTAACCCTAAGGAAGATGTTCTTAAGAATCTATGACATCAAGTGTGTGGTCAGTCGCTTAGTCGTGTCCGACTCTGTGGCCCCGTGAACCGTAGCCCACCAGGCTCCTCTGTCCATGGGAATTCTCAAGGCAAGAATACTGGAGTGAGTTGCCATGCCCTCCTCCAGGGGATCTTCCTGACCTATGACATCATACCAGACCAGATTTTGAAAGGAGACTGTGGGATCTCTATATGAGAGGAACTTGAAGGAAAGGAGAGGAAGGAACATCTGTAGGGAGGGGGAGGGTAAAGTGTCCTCAGCAATGCTTTTTGGCTCTCAGATTCCATAATTATGCAGCTGCTAAGAACATGCACCATGATGTCCAGTGGCTCTCAGGATCAGGGCAGTGTCACATCGCCGGTGGCATCCAGAGGAGCAAGCCAGCGTGGCCCACAGGTGTGCTGGGACATGAAAGAGGCTGGCATCTGGAAGAAATAGAAGAGCTGCAGACCTGCCGGTTTGGCAAGATCTTGTTTGATGGGTGATCTCTTTTTAGAGAGAGCAGCCTACCTGGTGCCGTCTCATTTTTAAATACTGCCAACCAGGTTTTGCAGGGCCTGAAGCTCAAAAATTTGGGGACCCCTCTTTGAGGAAGAGATCAGGAAGCTACAGCAAAAAGTCAAAATGAAGCCCAGGGTCTTGAAAAGGTGCCGTGCAGATGAGGGCCCTGGGATCTGAGCTTCATAAGCTGCCTGGTATAGCAGCCTGCCTACACTCATATTGTTATCTTTGCTCTACAGATGGGGAACCGAGATTCAGAGAAAGAACACGTCCTGGGGTGTGTGGCTCATGAATGACCGAGCAGGAACCATCTCGTTTGTGTGACACCACGGCTGTACTTGGAAGTAGGGTGGAGTCTCTGTTCTCACCTGTGTAAATGCAGCTTGCTGGAGCCTCTATTCTGGGAAATGGGTTTGCTTCTAACTCTGAAAGAATAGCTAAATGATGAACATCTTCATATGTGAGGATTCCAAAAATCTAGAGGTTTGCCAGACCTTGCACATTTGGAGATTTGATTATGGGAAATGTAAGTGGGGACAACTGACAACACTGATGATCTATAATTGTTAATAAGAAACAATGTTCATGGCTGTGATAACAGATATAAGCTCTAATGTCTGTAGCAGAAGTCAAAAACAGTCACAAAAGTGATCCCAGAAAGATAAAGATATCAGGGATCCAGTTCAGTGCCATCTTTCTCCAACTAAAGATGAAAACTAAGGCCCAGAGAGGGTAACTCACTTGCCGAAGGTCACACAGCTTCTAGTGGCATAGATGGAGCTAAGAATCTGCTCCTGCAGTTTCACTTCTTCATTGCCAACATTGTCACTAGGGTTCTAATTCCACAAAGCACTCACTATTTATTTTCTAAACAAGGACAGTAATGGTGCTTTCAAGAGTTTAATAATTAACCATGCATTTTGATTTTTACCTAACCTCAAAGATAAATAAAACAGTGTCCATGTATAAGATGCTTGGAAAAAATCTTCAATCATGATCCTTGCAAAAATAAAGAACTTTCCACACCTTTTACATTTGGCTTTTAAATTTTATTTTCTGGTGCTTTCTATAGTTGACTAAAGAATTAGCCCATTCTGGGGTAGTGGGGAAAAGAAAGGTACCATGTCCTTTAGTTTTGGTGTCAGTAAAGGCATATTTTTATTATGAAGTAAAGGATATATTCTTTTTATTAACTTTTATAAGTTCAGTTCAGTTCAGTCGCTCAGTCATGTCCGACTCTTTGCGATCCCATGAACTGCAGCATGCCAGGCCTCCCTGTCCATCACCAACTCCTGGAGTCCACCCAAACCCATGTCCATCGAGTCAATGATGCCATCCAACCATCTCATCCTCTGTTGTCCCTTTCTCCTCCTGCCCTCAATATTTCCCAGTATCAGAGTCTTTTCCAGTGAGTCAGCTCTTCAAATCAGGTGGCCAAAGTATTGGAGTTTCAGCTTTAGCATCAGTCCTTTCAATGAACACCCAGGACTGATCTCCTTTAGGATGGACTGGTTGGATTTTCTTGCAGTCCAAGGGATTCTCAAGAGTCTTCTCCAACACCACAATTCAAAAGCATCAATTCTTCGGTGCTCAGCTTTTTTTATGGTCCAACTCTCAAGTCCATATGTGACCACTTTTATAAGATCACCTCCAATTTAAGACTTAAAATGGTCTGTCTCCAGGAAGCTGACTATATCAAATCAAGAGGTAAAGTATAGTGGTGAGAAAGGCAATTATCCCTCCCATTTTCTACCCTCCTGCTCCTTTTCCTACCCTGGCAACCTTCTAGGTTACTGCGAAGATAGTCAAGATAACCCTCTATGGTTGTGATGTACCATAGAACTTTTCACAATGATGGAATGTCCTACTGTCCAATATGGCAGCCATAAGTCACATATGTTTTGAAATTTGAAATGTGGTTATCAGACTTAGGAACTAAATTTTAAATTTTAATTCATTTTAATTTTACATAGTCACATGTGGTTAGTGGCTATAATATTGGACATATCCAACATAGAACATGTCCAGCATCACAGGAAAATTTATGAGACAACATTGACTTAAAGGTTTTACCCCTGAGCAAGAGCCTAGAGACCGTGGCTCCTGTCTGACCCTGAGCTGGGCTTCCTCCTTTGGGCTGAGCTGAAAGAGAGGCCTCCAAGAGGGCCTGGTGAAGACTCCTGGGGCATCAGGAGGAAAGAAGTTGGAACAGAGTGGACTCACTCCATTAATTCCTACACAATAAAACCCTAGAATGTGTAATAGAGAGGGACCTTAGCCCCTGCCCCTCTTTACAGTTGAGAAAACTGTAGAGCAATGAATTAATGACTTGGTAAAAGTTAAAACAATCAGTGAGTAATTGAGTCAGGCTCCTAGTTCCCTTCCTGATTAAGTGACAGACCTGTTCCAATAGCCAGAAAAAGTCATTCATTCTTTCATTCTTTCAGCAGAGACGCATTTTGTGTTTCCTCTGCACAAGGATTCTAGTGTGTAGGGTGAACACACAAGGGAGTTGTGAGTTGGTGGAGGAGGAGGAGTTGCTATCAGTGCAAAGCAAAGGGCTCTCCAGAGGATCCAATAGGTGATGGAACAACCCAGGAGCCTGGGACTGACCCAGTCTTAGCACCGAAAGTCCCTCATCCCAAGAAGCACCTTGGGTGTGCGTGCTCAGCCAAGTCCAACTCTTTGCAACCCCATGGACTGTAACCCTGCAGGCTCCTCTGTTCATGGAATTTTCCAGGCAAGAATGGAGCAGGTTTCCATTTCCTAGTCCAGGGTATCTTTCTGATCCAGAGATGGAACTGGTATTGCTTGCATCTTGTGCACTGGCAGGCAGAGTCTTTACCCGTGTCACCTGGGAAGCCTAAGAAGCACCTTAGTCCAGGGCAACTCAAGATAGTTGCTCACCCTCAGACTGGTAATAACATCACTGATCTTCTAGAATCCAGGTGAAGCAGAGAATCAAGGCAAATACTGCCCTTGTGTGGGTGGCTCAGGCATTTATTAATACTTTATAAATCTGGAGAAAAAAATGTTTCCTGGGGTAATAATATCCTGTATTTTCCCCTTCATCTGCATTCAATTGTTCTCAACCAGCAGCCTGCAAGCAGCCCAACTTTTAAATGGACCATGCCTCTTTACACAACATTACGTCTTAAAACATACTTTAAATGACCATAACATGATTTTAAAACAGAGATATGGAGTGATTAATCCACAATGTAGAACTCTGTTCTGGAGGCTGAGACTGGTTATTACAAGGTGAAAGCACTTATACAATCATCAGTCACCTGCACCATACCTTGCTTTAGTGGAGGTCTAGGGATTTCTAATGGCCTCTTTAAGAATGTCCTGTTTTCACTTGAGTCAGTCCTAGACAGAAGCATTATTCAGGTGCCCACTGAACACCTGGCCTATGGCATCAATTATCCAAAACCCCAGGATGAAGGAGACAGCATAGCATACCAGAGAGAGTCCAGGGTTAGGAGACAAGAACTTGGATTCAAGTTTTAATGTTGTCTTTAGCCTGTGTGACCTTGGGAAAGTCACTTGAAGTCTCTGAGTCTCAGGTGCCTAATCTGCAAAAAAGAGATTTCAACCCCTGCTCTGATTGCAAGAAATGTGAAAGGGCTTGGAAAGTACAAAATATTACACAATGGCAGGGCCTCTGATAAGTGAAGCTGACATTTGAAAAATGTTACTGTAAGTAGAGATCAGGTACAATTACTGGGCTCTGCAGCGAACCTTCACTTAAATCACCTGCCTCCCTGGAGGACAGGACAGGAGACACGTGAAGACAGGAAAGCAAGAGCACAAAGAAGCACAAGTTCAGAGAAAATATATCAAAGGTCTTGAGAAGTCAGAAAAGCCATGTGATCTCATTCTGGTGTGTTCTTCTGTGACAAAGACATAACCACAAAGTGAGTCGTTTAAAACAAACCATCAGAACAATGGCAAGATCCCCCAAAGGCAGAAATATGCACAAGACACAAATTCTACTGATGTATCTTTACAGATTGAGTCTCTAGCCTTGGAATGTTTGTCAGTATAGTTTTTCTTGCGATTTCTGCTTGCTCACAGGGCTTCATCACAATTAGAGCATCTTCACCTGAAGCTCAAATCAGACTCCTTTTCCTGGAATAATTTTTATAGATAGTTCTAAGTAGTCAGCTTCTGCCAAAATAATACCACGTAATAAACCACCACCAAGCCTCAGAATCACACATCAATAAATATTTGTTTCTGCTTGTGAGTCGAAGGGAAGTTCTGATTTGTGTGGGGCTTACTTATGCACCTGTGTCGGCATGGGGAGGGCAGACATGTGCTCACCCTGGCTGGGCCCTCATCTATGTCTAAGGATTGGCTGACAACTACATCATAGAACCATCTGGAATCTCTTCACATGAACTAACCAATAAAATACAGGACACCAAGTTCAACTAGAATTTCAGATAAACTATATGTGTATTTTTGAGTATAAGTGTGTCCCAAATGTTTGCTGAGTCTGGGAGCCCTACCTATGCGTCTCTCTTGTCTCTCTAGCAGGTGAGTGTGGCGTGTTCCCGCTGCGACCTGGGGAAAGAACAGCAGAAGCACACACAGCTCCTTAGACTGGGCTCAAAACTGAAGCACCACTGTGTTCCATTGGCCAAAACAAGTCACAAGCCCAGCCCAGATTCATGGCCTGTAGAGTCATCCCGAGAAAGACACAGATGCAGAGAAGGTGAAAACTGGAGCTGTTCTGACAAATCCTCTACTACAGTCCCCAAAATCACCAGCCAAAGGCCCAGGACCAATATTATGTTGTTTAGTCGCTAAGTCGAGTCAGACTCTTTTGCACCTCCAAGAACTGTAGCCCGTCAGGCTCCTCTGTCCATGGGATTCTCCAGGCAAGAATACTGGAGTGGATTGCCATTTCCTTCTCCAGGAGAGCTTCCTGACCCAGGGATTGAGCTCATATCTCCTGCGTTTCAGGTGGATTCTTTACTGCGGCCGTGGGGGAAACCCATGGGTATGATAGCCTAGAAGAAGAGGTACTCAAATGTCACTTGTCCATTGTATTCAAGTAAGGAAGAGGCATGGATTGAGGAAGCATTGAGGACCTTCAGCTACAGGAGAGAAGACTGAGTTCTAGGCCGGCTTTGTAAATTTTCTTTGTTTCCTTGGACAGAACCCTTCTTCTCTAGGGCTCAGTTTCTTCATCTATAAAATGGTAACCTGTACTCCAGGACCTTGCAGTTCTAAGATCTGATATTCTTGAATATTTTAACTCAAGCTACTTACCTTCTTCCATCATTTCCCTTCAGCAAACTCGGGCAGCCTAATGGACTTTATGACTATATTAGCAATGCTATAACTTAAAACCACCCACCATGGTCCTCGTGGACTGCTCCCGCATTCAAAGCAAATTTAATCACCAATGCATATCCAATAAAAAAAATGGAAATCTTCAGGCCAAGGGGACATCAGCTCCTGGCAAGGAACAAGCCTCTTGAATAAATAAATCTGCTTTGCCTAATATTTCCCCCTCTTGATTTGAAGAGAGACAGTAACCCTTTTTCTGTCATTGAATTAATTTGCTAGAAGTGGCTGTAATTTCTATATAAATCCTGAGATTGTTTCTAATTTACATGTTATATATGAATGTTTATGCATGTGGTCCCAGCCTAATATCCTCCAGGGGTTCTCTTGGAAACTGTATGAATCATGTAAACAGAATTAGACTGAAATAAAAAGAATGTATGATATTTTCTGCACTAGTACTAATTTTTTTCTAAGTTTGGTTTTCTCCATAATGGTCTTCCTGCTGACTTTAATTATATTTATGACACAATTATCCTGTGCTGGGCACATCCTCATGTGCTGGCTGTTCATTTGGCATCTGTCTGGTTTGGGGGGATGCCCTGCAGGCAGAGGGGTGGTGTGGCTTGTTTGCTGTTTGTCTTTTGGGAGGCTGCTGAAGGAGGAGGGGCTAAAAGATTATATAGTGGTATCTATGTGGCTTTTCTCCCTGTTCCATCCCACCTCCCCTCTATTTTATGGGGATGAATTTGGGTCATGGGCAAAACTGAAACCAGGTCCAGGGAACTTCCTCTTTCTGTGGCCTCCCTAGAGTGCTATTTGAAGACCATTACTACTGTTAATTAATGATTTGCCAGCTGTCTGCACTAATTTTATAGCATTTATGTATGCACATACGTTATACTTTAGTCTGTTTTGCAGACTAAACCAAACACAGTGAACATGAAATATGAATTCAAATCTCTGATTTCTGTTTCTAGCAAGAGGCCTGCTGAGTTGAGACGGTTCTACCTTGTGCAGTCATTGGGAGGGTGTACTCACCTCGCGGTTGGTGGTAATATGCCCTCCAAAGTTCCATTTTGCTGGGAGGGCCCTACAGGAGCAGGGTCATGAAGGGAGCATGCTGTGTCCCAAGTCAGCGGTAACTGTCGAGTCAACAGTCTGGATAACAAGGGCCCAGCTCTTCAGAAAGTTAACCCGTTCCAGGTCTCTCGAACATTGATCAGAAGGAGGTGTCAACACCTCCTCGGGACCCCTTTCTTGTCATGATCTCCTTTATCTAAATAGAAAATATTGTGTTTGTGATTCTTTGGGACTGCCCATTACAGTTTATCCCAGAGATTGTCATTCTCAGGAACATGAGAAGTTTGCATTGGCTGATCTAACAGTCACCTCTGACTCTGAGATTTAGAATTAGAGCGTTTTGTCATGACTAGCTTTGGCTTCTGTCATTTCTCTAGGCTCACCCAACATAAGACCAGGTCATTCCCATTCAAACATTTGACTGTTCCCTTCACTTCCAGAAAAATCAAAGAAAATCATAGTCTGGCGACAACAGAGTAAGGTACAGCATAATGGCTTGATTTTTGCAGATCCATTCAATAATAACAACACCCAAAAAGATTTTATTTTACTCTGTGAGGTAGAGAAGACCCAGCAGAAATGGGACATAGTCCTTAGGAAGAAGTGGGGGACCTCATAAACACTTATAATGAGCCAGGCCTGTGCTCTGTCATCTTCGCAACAACTTTGCAAATGTTATCATTTTATAGACAGTGAATCTGAGACTCAAAGAAATTAGATTTTCTCTAGGGGAGAAGCAACACAATTGAAAAGAGTATGTAACTATCAAGTGCCAGGCCAGGCCATCCCTGCCAGAAATGCCACAGAGGCTAGGAAGAGAGAAAGATGAGCAAAGGCTGGGGTAGATGGCTTGGAGAAGCACTCAAAAGACTTTGGTAAGAGCTGGATAGCTGCAGGCATAGAGAACTTTCCAGAAGAGAACCTAAGTGAGAAATGAACAGAGCATGTTCTCAGGGAGCCGTGAGGGTGTTGGTCTGCTTAAGGCTCAGGTTAGGGTGGGAGGAAGCTGGTGGGCTCTAGAATCCACACTCTAGACGTTGGAAGTGGCTCAATCTGGACACATTCTGAGCTGTTCCAAGGAGGAACAGCTTAAAGAAGGAAGCAAGGTGACCCGAATGGTCAGAGTCACCACAGTCCTTCTGCCTCTTGGGCAGGGCCCTGAATCTCGCTGGAGGACCCTTCTCGGCTTACTAAAGCAATTAAATTCAGCATATAAAGGTATACGGAAACACCACTACTTCTAGAAACGACTGGTAAAATAAGTACCCACAATATGAGTATAAAAGCTGAACATCTTGGTGTCCTGGATGCATGAGCGGAAATATATTTGATGAAGGCATGAAACATAGGTTGCCAGGTGGTGCTAGTGGTAAAGAACCTGCCTGCCAATGCAGGAACATAAGAGATGCAGGTCCAATCCCTGGGTCTGGAAGATTCCCTAGAGGAGGCGATAGCAACCCACTCCAGTATTCTTGCCTGGAGAACCCCATGAACAGAGAAGCTGGGTGGGCTACAGTCCAAAATGTCGCAAAGAGTCGGACACAGCTGAAGTGACTTAGCACACATGAAACAGATCTAAGATATCACTACCTTTTGGAGGTTTTCCCTTTTTCTAGGTTTCTTTCGGACATTGCAGTTAATCCTGATATTCCAATATCCTGTACTTATGTCCTATTTATTCATCTATCCTTATGAACATGAAGATTTTTGTAAAGGTGGGAAAGAAGCAAAGTAAATTTGGGGAGATTATAAGGCAGAAATACTTCTTTAAAAGTTTTCCTTTTCAATATTGAATCAATTCAAGATTTCAGTCGACAAGGTCAAAGCTGGGTCACATATCCTGACTTTCTTATACCCACAGCTTAATAATATAAAAATAAAAATCAGTTCTTGTCTGAGGGTTGCGAAGGGCTCATCATTGCTTTAGAGTGAAGCTCAGAAGCACTGTGCCTTCTCTGGCCTCCCATTTCTTAGACAGGAGAACACCATTTTTCAAATCCAAGGCACTGTCAGTATTAGATTGCATGGTGACCAAATAGGGAAATCTCTGTTTAAGATGAGATGATAATCATTACAATCATCAGGCAAAAATGAGGCCCCTTCTTTAATGCTGCCTATAGAGATGGCAGAGAAGTAATAAGAACCAGTTGTTGGTTAGAAATCATTTCCCTTAGAAAAATTGGTTCATAATCATTTTCCTTCCTGCTTTCATGGTAGTATTTTGAATCAAAGAACTTGCTTTGATTTTTAAAGAAAACTGTTTGCCCCCTTTCCAGCTACTGAATTTTCTTTCTCTTTAACCCCAAGATCCAGATGTGCTTGGAACTTCATTATAGCACACACTGTAGCTGTGAGCCTGGCTGGGGTGAATTTCTGGTTTGTTTGCTTTATTAGATTTTGTGCCATTAAATAAAACCTTGAACTTCTAGAATGCTGTTGAATTTCCCATCATAGCTACACCTCCATTTGTACATGTGAATATTTGTAATAGGGCCAGCTTTCTGTTTTTATTAGCACTTTCTTTTTTGTTGTTTAAATGTATTTATTTTTATTTTATAGTGTTAAAAAAACATTTACTATGAGATTTACACTCAATAGTTCTTTTGTATATACTGCAATTTTACTTAAATTTCACAAAAAATTTAGCATGTAGGAAATTTGAATGACACAGTACGGTAAAAACAACAAAGAACCAAAAAATCTAAAAAGGAAGTAAACCAATAGACATGTATTCAACATTCATTAGGGTTTCAGTTTTGATTGACACCTGATGCTTGCAAATTTTGAAACAAACTTTGATATCATGATAACCATTCTGAAGAGATCTCAGCACCAGCATTAAGACTTGTATTATACAATCAGTTGGTATTAGCACCTTCTTATAGAAGTATTTAGCCTTCTAATCAGCCACAGTTTTTAAAAACCAATTCCTGGAGTTTTCATAAAATTTTAAAGTATCTATCAAGAGTCTTTTAACTATAAAGATCAGCCATAAGATGGAAATGGAAGAATCCATTAAAATCTCATTATGGAAGAGAAATTCCCTGCCACTTTTTCTTAATTTTACCCCACGGGAATGTAACTGCCCTCCCTCCCCCGCGCTCTAAGCGCCCGATTAGAATCCAAGGACTGGGATGCGAGGGGTCAGTGGAGACACACGTACACCAGCCTCATCTCAGCCTGGGTCCTGGAAACACACATCCAGGTCAGCTTCCTCCCATCCTTGTCTCCCCAATCCCGCTTCACCCACCTTCCACCACCACAGCGTTGGAGAAGCAAAACATGCCTCCTGAGTCTCCCAAACCTTATTTTTAATCAAAATTTAGGCATTTGCACAACTGATTTCTTTTAGACCAAGCCAACTTTCTTTTAAGCCCAGTCTGTTCTGTGAGGCCAGCTAATTAGCCTGCCTGTACCAGAAGTACTCACTTTTTATTACCTTTAATAAAACAAAGCCAGGTTTGAGGAAGTGTTGGATGGAAGCTGTCTCCAAAACCTCAGGAAGGGAACCCCCACCTTCTAAGCCCCCACCTCCTCCCCAGTAAGATTTGTGGTCTGGTTAGAAGGACCATTTAGATGATGAAAGGAACCACTGGACAGCCCCTGATTTATAACCAGCGTGATTTTTTTTAATATCCACCAAATTAATATTTTTATGTCTGTTCCCCCATCAGGTTGCTTCGGTTTGAATTTCAACGAGGGGGAGCCTGCCAAGACCACGTAGTAAAATACAAACTGGATCATAAATCCCAGCAGGGGTGGGAGAACGTAAGACAGATTGCTAACACCTTTAAAAATAAAAAAACACAACACTGAAACCCCCCAAAGCAGGAATTCGCTTTAAAGTATTCCAGGCCCAGCAGGGAACAGGAGAGACACAAGCCTTCAGAACGTGAAAGTTGGTTTGCCTTCCCTTTATCACTTCTCCGCAGACTCCAACTCATAGAAAGCCATTCTGGCAGGTAAATCAGGCCCCGAGCTTTCCACTCAATGCCAGTGATGTTTCTCGGGGATGTGTGTTAGAGATAAGGCAGAAATACTCTCAAATGAGCACCTTCTAGCAAGTCTTTCTGCAGCCCTTCCTCTGGAATGGCGGTTCACACAGCTCATCAAAGTCTCCTTTCATTAGCGCCACGCCGAGGGAAATAAACGCAGCTGGCAAGACGGAGTTTGAAGCTGTAAGAAGAAAGCCATGTGTTTCCTTCCTAAGACTAAAATCATTTCCCTACGAGGAATAAAGAGCTTTTACAAACTTTCTGGAGGGATACGTCTCGGAGGGGACAGGTTGATTACTCTCACACCCGCACCGGGTACCAGCAGGAGAAACAGAAGCCTTGATTTGCTTGGTTTTATAACAGGTTGACTTCACTGGAGCATATATGGAAAAGTAAACGCCTTATAACCTAGCTTATTATTACACTGATTTGGATAAACTACAGGGCGAATCGAGTCAGCTGAAACTTAACTGCTGCCCACAGGAGAACCCTGATACAGCTCAGTGGATAGCCCATAAAATAGAGGCTAGTCCTGTCTGTCAACACCGGCATCGTAAAGGCGGCTCACTAATCCTCCTCATGGGCAGCCCTAAATTCTGGGTTCGTGTTGTCTTTCCGTTCTGTCACTTGCCTGTCCCTGGGTCTCGGGACATACCATTTGATCTTGGGAGCCAGATGACCTGCTCTCAGCAAATATATGGAGTGACATTCCCAGTGTCACAACTTCACCAGGAATTATTTTATAGAAACCCACTTACAGACTAGATTACCCTTTCTCATCACACTTTACCAAACAAACAAACACCTTTCAAACCTTTGTTTCACCCACTCTGTGTTCAGAGGCAAAGTCATGGCTGAGACTTTCAGAAACTTGTGAACAGGCAAAGGTGGCAGCATCAGAAAGGGTCCAAATCGATGTGTAAAGAGACTCACACGAAACGGAAATGCACGGAGAAACCTAGAGTTTGGTTTGATTTTTTTGGTTAGAATATAAAGATTTTTAATTTGTTAGAATGGATATTTCATTACAACCATAAAAACAGAATTGTACATAAAAATATGTATATATGTGTGTGTGTGGTAATATTCAGTTTTTAGGTAAATAGCCTAAAATTATGCAGACTCACACAAGTCCCCACAAGTGGAACACAGGTCTAACACAAACCCAAAGTATGTGAAGACATTTTTCTAGAAAGGACATTAATAGGACAAGTACTGAAACTCGAAAAAGATCTGCAAGTTAGTGATGTCGCTTTCCTGGATTTAATATCTGCACTGTGGTTGTATAAATGAATCTAGGAAATACATTCAGGAATAAAAGGCAGCATGTCTACAATTTCCAAACCATTCAGAAAAGTGTTATCGCACACACAAACACACACACAGAGAGAGAAAGGAAACATGGTAACATATTAACATTTGAAGAATCTGAATTTACAATAATTCTTATTACTATTTTTTGCACCTTTAATGTAGATCTGAGCTTATTTCAAAAGTAAAAGTTTTTTCTTTTCTTAAAAATAAAAAGTCTCCCTATTTAGACCCTCCAGAGTTACTGTGTCTCTTTCTTTTTCAATTTTATTTTTAAAATACTCATTCGTTTATTTTTAATTGAGGTATAATTGACATAACATTATATTAGCTTCAGGTGTGCAGCATAACGATTTAATCTTTGCGTACATTGTGAAATGATCAGCAGTAAGTCTAGTTAACATCAATCACATAGTTATGAATTTTTTTGCCTTGTGATGAAAACTTTTAAGATTTACTCTTAGTAACTTTCAAGTATGCAATACATTATTGTTAACTATAGTCAACACACTATATGTTACATCCCCAGGACTTGTATTTTATAACTGGTTTATACTTTTGACCCCCTTCACCCATTTAGCCCACTCCCCACTCTTTTATTTAAAATAAAACCTATAAACATAGTTGAAAGACATGATTTAAAAGAAACAAGATTACAACTCAGTCAAATAAGTGTAAAGGGAAAATAAAATCCTAATTGAGTATATTTGTAAGTTTCTTTATTTGCTACCCCACATCAATCTAAAAATGATTTGGTGTGGGTTCTCACCATTTTAAATATCATTTAAAACCTTTAATCTTGAAAAACAGAAGATGGGGAGCTGGAGACAAGATTGGTAAAACTACCAGTTAAGAGTCTGTCCTGAGAAGAGAGGCTCTGGAAGGAGAAGACCTGGATTCTCTAGGCCTATAGAGTTCCAAGCTCTGGGACTTTTTCCCTCTGTGGCCCTTAGTTTCCTTATCTTCAAAATGGGCATGAAGGCAGGGCTGTTGTGAGGATCAGCTTGGGATGTCTTGTCTTGTACAGAGCCTATCACCTGCTCGTTCAGGGGTGTCTACTCTCAGCTCGGACACCTCTCCTGGCCTTCTGGAGCAGTGAAATGGCACCCATGGCATGTGGTAGGGCTCACAAAGGGCCCCACAGTTTCTGAGTGTTGATGATAGCCCAGTGGGAAAGACAGTGATCATCAAAGCTCCACGTAGGCACCTGGGGGATCGTCCTCACCCTCAAAGACAAGTCTTTCCCTGTAGCTCTTTGGTAATGGAAACATCCCAACTGCGCTTCTTTCTGTGAATCAAATTCCATTTGAGCTGAAGACCTGCTGACATTTATTAATTCAAATCTGCTTTCCAGAGACTTCTGCTGACTCTGAGCTAAACATGTGGGCCCCAGCCCTGGGCTGAAATGGAAATGGTGCTTTCTTCTTTCTCTTTTTCACCAGAAACACCATTCAGCTGCCATCAGAAATTGATGCACCTGAGTACAAAGTATCTGTTCCCTGCATCCTTCACATAAATGTGGTCCAGGGTCCAACACAAGCCCACACGCACACATGCACACACATCCTCAGCCTAACACAAGTTCACATGCACACACGTGCACACACATCCTCAGTCCAGCACAAGCACACATGCACACGTGCATACACATCCTCAGTCCAACACAAGCACACACACACACACGCACACACCTCAGTCCAACATAAGCACACATGCACACGTGCACACACATCCTCAGCCTAACACAAGCACACATGCACATGTGTACACACATCCTCAGTCCAACACAAGCACACATGCACACACGTGCACACACATCCTCAGTCCAGCACAAGCACACATGCACACGTGCACACACATCCTCAGTCCAACACAAGCACACATGCACACGTGCACACACATCCTCAGCCTAACACAAGTCCACATACACACACATATGCACACACATCCTCAGCCTAACACAAGCCCCCCACACACACATATGCACACACATCCTCAGCCTAACACAAGTTCACATGCACACACATGTGCTCACACATCCTGCCCACAAAAGTCAATGACGCCTCTGAATATCTGAAACCCACCACTCAGCAAACACTGTCTCCTTTCTGGAACTTGAGAATGGAGACAACGTCGTGTCGTGGAGCATGTGTGTAGCTTGAACTGGCGATAAATCGAGGCCCTATTCCTGACGTATAACAGCATGGGCAGTAACGGGCAAGAACATCTCAGCAGACGACACACATATAAATCATGTTTATTTTCATATCACATTTAAATAATGTTTTGGCTCTGGGGATTTTCCACCAAGTAATGAAGCATCACCCAATGAGAGTGTGCGACGTTGCTCCGATCTGCAGTGCCCCTCACAGCAGAGAAAGAAAGCCTGTGATTTATACGGGTGTCATCAGGGTGGTGGAAGGGCTTCCTTTCCTTTGCACAAGACGTTGCTCTGCATCCGGATTAGAGACGAGATTTATCTGCAAAATAAACAAAGAACAGGTCCCCACACCCTGTTTTTTCCCTTCATCACACCAGACGAGATCTCAAACCATCACACGCACAAATATGCACTCACTCAACAGCATCTGCGCTCCACACACACAAACACAGACAGGTTTATTATGAGATAAGAGAGCAAACATTCTCGATAAAGATGATCGTTTGTACACTGATGAAGATTTGTCTTGTCAACGATTCTTTGCAGGAGGCATCTAGTTTGTGGGCTCCCACTGTCCCTCTGCGGTGCTGCCCTGCCCCTGTCCACATGGGTGCCTGTGACCATCACACCATACAGAGAAATCAAATTTCCACATGTCACAAGGTGAGAGTGCTATGCAAATTCACCTGCTGCTTTCTATTGTCTTGTTTTGAGGGAAAAGATGACCTCATTCTAAAACAAGATTTTCCTTTGGATGGTCATATGAGTGGTTGCCCCTGGTTACTTAGGATGAACTGCAAATCATTATTTTGAAACCATCATGAACACCTTCTTCCTGCCTGCCTGTCTTCCTTCCTTTCTCTCTCTCTTTTTTCGCCTTCCTTTCTTTCCTTGTGGCAGCCATCTATTCTTTAGAGCTCCTTATGACTTTATATACATTTTAACTTGAGGCTACTGCCCACCTTGCTAAGTGTAGGTTGCTTCTGACAGTTAGGGAAACATGTACGCTACATTTTAGTGAAGGATGAACCTGTGAAAATACAATTTATCATTTACAGATTTGGATACAAATCTACAGTTCATTCTGTAACTGCCAAAACAGCTCAACTCCATCCAGAATACAATGAAGTGAGAATTTAATACTCATGTTGTACTGGTACTTTACAGTTCGTTGTTCTTTAGTCCCTAAATTGTGTCTGACTCTTTGTGACCCCATAAACTACAGCCTGCCAGGCTCCTCTGTTCATGGGATTTTCCAGGCTAGAATACTAGAGTGAGTTGCCATTTCCTTCTCCAGGGGATCTTTCCAACCTAGGGATTGAATCCACAGCTCCCAGGAGGATTCTTTACCACTGAGCCATTCAGGAATTGCCTGGAAATAGCCAGTGTGTGTGTGCTAATTAGTAGAATAAATATGTCCCTACACTAGGTCTTCCCTGGTGGCTCAGAGGTTAAAGCATCTGCCTCCAATGCAGGAGACCCAGGTTCGATCCTTGGGTCGGGAAGATCCCCTGGAGAAGAAATGGTAACCCACTCCAGTATTCTTGCCTGGAGAATCCCATGGACGGAGAAGCCTGGTAGGCTACAGTCCACAGGGTCGCAAATAGTCGGACACGACTGAGCGACTCTACTCACTTATACTAGTCATTATTATCACAGTCGGTCTTCTCACAGACCTTAGTGACAGGTAGGGTGGTAAGTAGGGCATATCTGATATGCAGTCCTTGGCTTGGACAAATCACTGCTGCTTCAAGGACCCAAAGGTACTTTATTTTTCTGCCTCGGGTTCACATGTTTCAGTATCACTGGAGAAACCAAAAGTAGAAAGTCTGATATTTCAATAAGCAAAACGATTCCTTGGCTGCCCAAGAGTGGAAAATGGATGGCTGATGGCAACTTTAGTGACAAGGAGGCTAAACAGCCAGTTTCACTTGAATCAACCCAGAGTCAAGGTCAGCATCGCTGGATGCCACCCAGATATTACTAAGTGTGGGTTATTTCCCAGAAAACCACATTCTCATATTTACTGATGCATATTCCATTTTCAAGCCAAAAGGTGAGCTTTTCATTTATGCAGTCTGATTTTTGTGGAATGGAGAGAGATTATACAGCTACTTTGTGCAAAGTTCCCTATGCCTTAGGGGAAGGTAAGTGTATTTTCATACTGTGGTCCAGGTCACACACTTAAAATTTAAATAACGGCAAGCTCAGATTTCCCTTTACCCTTTGAAGTGGTCATGTCAAAGCAAGTCCCCAGCATCCACCTGTCTGGATGCAAATATCACTTTGTTTCTTGTCATCTTAATTTCTCAGATTTGTTGTGAAGTTGCACTGTAACTATCCATGTAGCAAGAGGAAATGTTTAATCTACAAAGATGATTGCCCCAAATTAACATTTTAAAAAAGACAATCAGAAAAAGCAGCAAGGCCAACCAACAAGACTAATCCATGACTGCTGGGGAGGGTGGTCCACCCCCAAAAGTAGGGTTACCACACTGGGTAGCTGCCTGGGGCAGTTCTGGCTGATGCTGTTGTCTCGACTCAACTATTAATAGCTTCTCTTTCGCTTTCAGTCACGTCCGACTCTTTGCGACAGTTGTCCCTGGTTGGACACTAAGTTATATAGTCAATCTACCTAAAAGCTGTAGGGAAATCCAGCTGAAATAAGTCTAAGTCTTTTTTTTTTTTTTTTTTAATTTTAATGGCTCTGAAAACAACCTGAAAATGAAACTGGAGCAAGGGAGGTAAGGAAAAAGAATTTGTGCAATCAGTTCAATTGCTCAGCCATAGAAGACTTGGTGAGATTGTATCTGTTTTGTTCATGTAATTCTAATTATGAACCAATAATGTGGAATAGAACTAATTTTATTACAACCACTAGTCTGCAATAAAGCAAATGCACAAAATAATTTGTTGAGTCATAAGGTCCAGATACAGATTAACTCAAGTGTTCATGTGGGCAGCGAGAGGAAGGCCCATCACTTCCCATCTCATCTCATGTCCGTGTAGGTGGTGAGTGGGAGGGAGCTTGTCTCAGCTGTTTGGTTAGCAAATTGTAAGTAGATGGAAATGCCATCCTAATTAGATTCTGGATGGTGAGAGCCAGGCCCAGGGGGATGAGCAAGCAGTGGACGCATCACACCTCCCTGCGTGGCACCTCACACAGGGTGCATGCCCCGTGGGCCCCATATGAATACTCCCTGGCTTTAGAGAAGAGATGGTGGCAGTTTTCAGTGATGGGAGTTTGGTATCCTTTGAGCAAAACAGGACGTGTTTTTTCATTCCTGATGCATTTGATGCCGTCCTTAAGGCAGGCATGCGTTTTTAAAATCTATCCCCATTGTGACTGCCTCAATGGCAGATGTGGAAGAAGCATATCCCCAGTTGCATGGCAGAGAACCAGGTGGATCATCTCTGCCCGGCCAGCTCCACTTTGTCCTCCAGACAAAACCCTGAACATTCCAGGAAGCCCTCTCTAACAGCTCCTCTTGTTCATCTGCACCCCAACCAGTGCTTACCCCAACATAAGCACCTGGAGCTTGTGAAACTGTTCTCAGAGTTTCCACAACCTGCTGGGCACATTTCTGCCACAGGACTTCACACCCTCGATGGCCACTGCTTGCTCCTTTGTCTCCTCTTCCAGAGCCTTCAATTTTTGAGGTCAGGGATGTTGTTCTTTTCTGGATCTTCTCAGTCTAGCCGAGTGTCCTGCATAGGGCACTTGGCCCTTACTTGTGGGATGAACGTATGAGCAGGGTGAGACCCATGCAAAAACAATACGTAGTATAATAATAGGGATGGTATATTTATCAAGCACTTAGTACACGGCATGAGGATGAGTCCAACTCATCCAGTCTCTTGTTGTTTTCGTGTTTGTATAAAAATGTACTTATATTTTATATAGACAGAAAAACACATCAATTTCTTTATTTCATGAAAATAGATATAAACATACATATATTCAAAAACTGTATGTAAAACTTGAAAAGGGCATATGATAAATATTGGTCAATGCAACTATATACAACTTTCATCTGTAGAGTGTCAAATTTTGATGTGAATTTAGTGATGAAAGAGGAGTTAATTGTTTTTAAGATTTCTTTGAAATGTAAAGCTGAATATAGGGTACCTTGTCCCTACTGCAGAGAATAAATGTGGGTACTGCTATGACACAACAGTGAACCAAAACCACAGATTTTTTGTTGTCAGTAAATTCAATAATTAATAATAACAGGTGTGAGTGTGTGCTAAGGGTTTTTAATGGATTATCTTGTTTAATCTTTAGAAGGGTTCTGCTACTAAAGCATCTTACTCCTACTCTACAAATGAGCAGATGGAGGCTGGGCGAAGTTGGTAATGAGATAGGAACTCGAAGCTAGGTCTTGCCTTGGAAGCCAGACCTTTCTGCCATTGCCCCATCCTCGCACCTGGCTACAATGAGGATGCTAATGCCTCTAATTCAACTGCTCTTTCCAAAACAAGTTATCAGTCCCAGAACCAGAGGGTTGTGGGGAATATTGCCCCCAATGGAGGGTTCCTTTACTGTTTTCACTTCTGTCGTCACCCTAGCAAGATGAGATGCTAGCAGAGCCGTCCTCGGGTATTGTCTTCCGTCCGTCCTTCATTGTTCTAGAGTACTTTTAGGTTCACAGCAAAACAAGAGGAGGTGCAGAGATTTCACACATATCCCCTATCCCCAGAGAGCCTCCTCCACTATCAACATCCTGCACCAGAACGGTCCCTTAGTTACAGCTGATGAACCTACACTGACATATCACTATCACTCTAACTCCCTAGTTTACATTAGGGTTCACCCTTGGCATTGTACATTCTATGAGTTTGGACAAATGTCTAATGACGTGTCTCCACCATCGCAGTATCAAACAGAGGAGTTTCACTGCCTAAAACTCCTCTGGGCTCCACCTATTCACATCCCCCCCTGCCTCCAACCCCTGGCAACCAGTGGCCTTTTCACCATGGCCACAGTCTTGCCTTCTCCAGAACATCATGTAAGTGGAATCATACAGTGTGCATTCTTTTCAGATTGGCTTCTTTCACCCAGTAATGCTCATTTAAGGTCATCCATGTCTTTTCATGGCCTGATAACTCATTTCCTTTCAGCACTGAATAACATTCCATTGTCTGGATGATTTATTTATCCATTCATTTAATGGAGTCTTTGTTGTTTCCAAGCTTGGGCAATTTTGAATACATCTGTGTGTGGGTTTTTGTGTGGATGTAAGTTTCAGCTTCTTTGGGTAAACACTAAGTAGTGCATTGCTGGATTGTGTAGTAAGAGTATGTTTGGTTTTATAAAAAGTCACCAAACTGTCTTCCAGAGTGACTGTACCATCTTGCATTTCCACCAGCAATGAAAGAGCGTTTCTGCTGCTCCACATCCTGCCAGCTTTTGGTGTTGTCAGTGTTCTGGATTTTGGTTGATGGCAATTTTTAGCACCTGTGGTGCACTTGAATCGTGGTGACAAAATATATACAGCCCTTGACCTCATGGGGCTTACATGCTAGAAGGAGCAAGCATTAATGGTATCATTGTATAATTACATAGCCAGGCACTGTGGATGGTTTCAGGATGCTGTGAGAACACACACGGGCCAGGCTCCTTTGGAGCATTTACCCATGAATCATTTTCACTTTAATCAAAGTTAAGTACCATTTACAAAGGACACCTGCAATGTGTCAGCCCCTCTCCTATTTACATCCCAGTTCTGTAAAGTAGGCATTATTGTGCCCAATCACTGGTGAGAAAAAGTGAAGCTGAGAGAGGTTAGGAAACCCACCAGAGGTTGGCAGGGACCAAGCCAGGGTTTGAATGAAGACCAACAAGTTCCAAGGCTCTTGGTTTCTTCTTTACCCCCAGCTCCCTCCTCATATTGCAAGGATCCCTGTAAGCCCCAGTGACAAAGCCAGGAGAGAGTTGGAGATGCCACACTGTCGTTGCACTGAAAATCTTTTGTCTGCCTCCATTGATCCATCTCCAGACCCCTCCAACTCACCTTCATGTCCCTCTCCTGACAAACTCTCCGGAGCAGCCCAGGCCTCCGTTTAGTACACAAGTTGGGGATGCTCTCAAGGCATGGTCCTCTTCCCTTCACACACCCTCACCAGACAGAAATGCAATTCTGTCTTCTTGGCCTGGGCCAGGGCCCGTTTCTTATAACATCCTTGACCCTCTTTTGCCCCTTGGTTAATTCCTGTCTCCCAAGGTCATGTCCGCCAGGGAAGTGTCCCCTGATTGCTCCATCCTTCGTGGCTCAGCCTGCTTGCTCCCTCTCTAGCCCAGCATTGATCCCACGGATTGGAAATGGTGGGAATTCCTGGCATGTCTCCCTCCTGGGCCTGGAGCTCCTGAAAGGCAGGGACCCCACTATGCCTCAGTCAAGTGCAGTAAGCACCTGGCACCCAGAACTGAGAGTTAAATATCTGCAAACTGAATTAAGCTGACTTCTGTCATCATGGATGGGATAGAAGAAGAAAAGGCCCTTCTTTCTTTTATCACATTTCATAATCTTGGCTGCAACATTTAGAGCTAAGCCACATTCACCCATAGATATCCAATAACCTCAAATCCTTGAGAATTACTTGTCACCATTTTTGCTTACTAAATAGGTATAATTTAGTCTCCCTTTCTTGGGAATATGAATATCCTTATTGAAATAAATTTCAACACACTTTTTAATGACACAATACTTCTACATATCATCCACAGTCTTCATTCTTGTTTCATAGACTAGCTCTGTATGTCTTTTATTTAAATGAACAGGTCCCAAGAAAAACATAAAAAATGGCTCAATTATTATATGTGATAATTAATCTCTGAAATTAAAAACTGTCCTCTGCCCAACTGATTTACAAAGAACCTCTTAATGGGCAAAAGAAACTGCTTAATAATCTGCCTTCTGACAAATAAAATTTAAAAACCAATAATTTTTTGGAGGTGAAAGCTTTTTTTCAAGATAGCACATGGCTTCAGTTTTAAATATTATACCAGTGTTAATGTATTAATTATTTTGACATTGTGGTGGTAACCCACTTGAAAAAGGACTGAAAGAAAGGATTTTCCCAGCCTCCTCCTGCGTCTTCCACTCTGCCTCTAAGTAAGCCCCAAGCTTATAAATAAATCAAGAATCATGCTAATGACTAAAGCGGGGCACAATTACAGGCTCTGGCAATTCCACAGAATGGGCACCAGGGGGCACTACAGGACCACATTTGGTAATTCCAGGCGCCATTTTACCCTTGGACTTGGGAAAATAATTTCTTGGACAAAAACGTTAACCTTCTGAGCCCCGGACGTCGTTTTATTTATTACTTTCAATATGCCATTGCCACTCATCTTAACTAACCCGGCTTGGAAGGTTATTTTAAAGGACAGTGCCATAAAAAGTAAACACAATCAGGCTTCTTGGCTTTATCTCCCTGTAGAATGTCGCCCTGGGTGTGTGTTGGGGGCGGCGGGAGGGGGTGGGGTAGGGAGTGGTGGTGGCGGGG
>SJYA01000750.1:1368142-1399926 GCA_006410615.1 Neotragus moschatus
TAGGGAGTGGTGGTGGCGTGGGTGAGGTGGGTGGGTATCTGTACATTTTATTATTAGCTTTACAATTAAAGAAACCATTCACAGAATTCAAAACTACAATGGAGGGAGTTTCCTGCCCCCCCCAAAATCTTGGTGTGTCAGGCAAATGGGTTGTTTCCATTGTTATTACTTGTGTGCCTGTCTTCATTCATTATTTCAATATCAGCAAATATTTATTAAGCCCTTAAGGTGCCAGGCCCTGGGTATGTCAGGAGACTTGAGCCATGTCCCTTCCCCCAGGGTTTTATCCAAGGTGAGAAAGCAGTTCTCTTTCCTGCTGAGAGCCAGATTTCGTCTTATTTAGAGCATCAAAATCCCTAAGTGAAAGGTGACAACTGCTGTTTAGAGGATTTTTCTTTCCACTGCTAGCCAGAAATTTATTTTTTTCAGAAGAAAATAGTTAAATCATTGCTCTCTAGATGTGTCAGTTTCAGCCTGAGCATGAGGGCTTAAAATCTCAAGCAGGAACTATACACTAAATGACTGAATTGTTACTAATCAAATAAAATAGATGCTCCTGAGTTCTTGTTTTTCTTTTCCTTTCAAAATCCTATGTCGATTAGGATGAATTGTGTTGAAATTTAATAAGAGACAGAAGAACATGCCACCACTCTAGGCATCTGATGGAGCGTGTTTCTGGACTCTGCTGGGCCCTGCTTGGCAGTTCAGGCACACAGGGCTGATGGAAATAAGACACAGGAACTCAGTCTGTTTTCTCCTCCTTTCCCCTCCTTCTCATCCCAGTGGTATTTAAAATCAAGGTGAAAGTATACTGTGACAGACATTTTTTACAACCATTTAATTCTCATGGTGACCCCACAAGCTGGCCCCATTTCCCAGCTAAACAAACTAAGGCTAAAAGAGATTGATTCTTTGCCCAAAGTCATCCAACCAGTATCCAAACCCAAGTCCATCCAACTACAAAGATCACACGCCCTCTGCCGCTCAACATAAACCTCCCAAAGCCTGAAAATGACTGCTGCGGGCTTGTCGAGACCCATCCCATCTCCTTCCTGGGCACGCAGGTGGACTACATTTCCCAACCTCGTTTGCAGAAAGGCAGCCTTGTAAGTGGCTTCCAGCCAGTAGAATATGAAAAGAAAGAACTGAGATACCCGACTTCCAGGCCTGCCCATCTCACATGCAATCCTTCACTCCCTCTTTCTACCTGTCTCAATCTAACAACTAATTTCAAGGCCCTTGGGGATGGAGGAAGCCACAGAACAAAAGATGTTTGCATCGCTGAATCACTGCATGAAAGGTACCCACTAGACAGACTTTAAATGGTTCCGCAAGCAAGATGTCACTTCTGCTGTGTTAAACCACTATAATTTGGGGTTGTGGGTTAGTTTGCTTTCAATACATAATAATAAGACAAGGAAAGATGATGGCATCCTGAAGGCTTCCATTCACCCACCCAGGGGCCTTGGGGCCTTGTTCTAGTTCTCAGATCATAAACTTGTCACCACCTTCCTGGGCGTCACTAAAAGATAAGCATTGAACCAAATGATCTTTAAGGTCTTTCTGTGGTCTGAGAAATGAAGTGAAGTCGCTCGGTCATGTCCAACTCTTTGCAACCTCATGGACAGTAGCCTGCCAGCCTCCTCCATCGATGGGATTTTCCAGGCAAGAATACTAAAGTAGGTTGCCATTTCCTTCTCTGGGGGGTCTTCCCAACCCAGGGAAGAGAAAATCCTATAATTCTGTGGTGCCCCTCCCTCAGCCACTGCAGTCCCTGCCACCCCCTACCCCCACCCCCACTGCCCATCCTTATAAGCAGGGTCACAGCTGCCTGGACCAGGAAAGACTCAGTTCAAACTCTGATCTGCCCAAGTTTCCTTCCCACGCGACACCTTTCCTCCACCTGCCGGGTACCCCTCTCAACCACAACATGAGATGCAAGATGTACCATCAAGGGAAGGAGTGTCTTCAGATAGCTCACCCCTGGACGTCACAACCTCCCCTGTCCCACTCCTGCCTCCTCTGTGAGCTGCATGGGAAGAAAACCATCTTCCACAGGGGTAGAGTTGACCGTAGACCAAGACCTCAAAAGTGGTCAAGCATCAGAATAAATAGAAAGGAATTCTGCTCTTTGAAAGTGATGGTTCTTCACATAGTGTCACTCTGACATCTATAAAAGATTATACTTAAGATAGTAAGAATAGCTTCAATGGTTCCTGTGACATGATTTTCTGTCACTGAATACGATGTGTGCAGCATGAAGATAATGTTAATACAGAGAAAGTCTGCAGAGAGAGGGTTTTAATCACACAGACTCCCAGACCAGTCAGGAAGGAGTGTGTTGTTTGCTGTATTTGTGATTCGAGCTGGGTGCCCTATGCTGGGATGAATCTCGCCCTCTTCTGGCCCTGCTTGGCACTTTCAGAAATGAGATGTGAACACTCGCAAATTGCTCCTGCTGCTGCCTACCTGCTTCCCGAGCTCTGCACCTGGGGGCAGGGAGCCTGTCGTCCCTGTGGCTCATGGTGCCCATGGGGCCCACAGCAGGGTGTCTTGAATTAGATACTGCTGGGATATCTAAAAGAACTGGTGAGGGATGAAACCTGGGTTTTTGAAAGTTGTGACAAATTGAGGGGCAGATGTAAAAATCCAGGACTTCTATGCCGGAGGTACTAGATTTCTGGATGTGTCCGAAAAGACAGGAACAGAGGGGAGAAATCTGTCAGCTGAGCAGGGACACAGTAGATGCTCTTAATAGTACACCATTACATTTTAACCTGAATCTGATGAACTATTATGACGAACACTATTATGGCCCCTGATTTTCCTCCTTTCCCTTGGTCNGTAAAAATCCAGGACTTCTATGCCGGAGGTACTAGATTTCTGGATGTGTCCGAAAAGACAGGAACAGAGGGGAGAAATCTGTCAGCTGAGCAGGGACACAGTAGATGCTCTTAATAGTACACCATTACATTTTAACCTGAATCTGATGAACTATTATGACGAACACTATTATGGCCCCTGATTTTCCTCCTTTCCCTTGGTCTACCGAGGATGAGATGGCTGGATGGCATCACTGACTCAATGGGCGTGAGTCTGAGTGAACTCCGGGAGTTAGTGCTGGACAGGGAGCCCTGGCGTGCTGCGATTCATGGGGTCGCAAAGAGTCGCACACGACTGAGCAACTGAACTGATTACCCCTTCACTGATCTCAGGAGGAGGTGGGGTGGACAGCAGGGGGATGTCTGTCCCAGGCTTGGCCATTCAGAATCCCTCCTTCTCCACCAAAATCACTGCCCATATAAATCCATCCCTGGGATTATCTGCTGAACCGTGGCCCCTGTCCCTGCTTCCACACTTCCAGGCTGTAAACGAAAGAATCCCGACCATTCAAGCTATTGACGGGACCCATAATATGTATTGTTCTAATGCATTAGCACCTGATGCAACCCAAATTATAAATTACCATAATTACCGAGGGTAAAATCCAAGGTTAATGATGAAACAAATTAATGCATACTTAAAATATATAAACGTGTTCTATAACTACTACAAGATGAAATAAGGTTAATTAAAGTAATTTTCAAAACATTAACAGCACCACAGTTCCAGCCAGTGCAGGAACATTATCAGCACATTTGAATCACTAAAGGATTTAAACCATTTATAGAGCCATGGAGAGAGCACTTATATTTTCGAAGGTCAAAAAAAGGAAGAACTCTCAAGCTTTCTTGTGTTGTGTATGAGCCTATTTTGGTTTTCACACACTGTGGCTTATTATATGTAAGATTTAAGCTGCTCTGATATTATTTCTACTAAATGGTAGATTTTTATTGATGAAAGAGGTTATCTTGCCTATAGGAAAAATAATTGATTAAGTTTAACCGTTCACAAATGGACAGTTATTTGTAGGTACTTAAACATGAAGATCTATCCAAGTGTGGTCATTTGCCATTTTTACTGCTCGTCTGACTGCGTATAAGTGCACAACTGAGAACAAAATGGTGAAGCTTCCATACTGCTACTGCTGCTTTGATTGATAATGAGCAGAGAGAGCCACCATTTTTAATTTTTAAAATGCAAGATTATTCTGGAGTAAATTAACCTAATCACACAGCACAAGTAAGTTAATGTCACTTCATTACCTAATAGCAAAAATAATATTAACCTAAAGAATCTAAATCCACTTCTGACATATATTCAATTTTTATAATGTTACGTTGACAGTTTTTTTTCTGGATTATATGTGGTGGTTTTCAACATCAGCTGCTCTGCTAATTGGAAATTCTGGGAGTGAGAGCACAAATATCCCCATGGTGTAGAAGAAGGCTGCTTCAGGAATTGACCCAGCTGTACCACACCTCAGACACCACTCCACTAAAACACCATTGGGTAGTTTGTGAGGCCGGTCTGCCATAAATTCACCTAGTGAGAAAGTCGCGGGGCTTTCACTCCTGTGGCATAAGTGGATTTTTTCCCCAAGCAGCCCACCTGGAGCTCTCATTTGAAGAATTCAAGTTCTCCAGCTCCCTGACACCCCCAATACTGTGTGCGCCGCGAGAGTCCAACAGTGTCTACACCATCTTCCCCTGCACCCTGAGGGGGTCTAATCTTCCCCAAACAGGGCTCCACACGTGGGTCACACAGGCTGAAAGAAAGGCCCTGAACTCACAAAATGTCTCCTCAGCCTTAACAGCTAGCAAAGTTGGGAAATTTATGTTGCAACCTTGAGAAAGGCAAAGTAAATACAGGGCACGCCAGCTATTTGTTTTCCTGTTGATGAATTCTCCAAGTTCAGACTGGAAGCCCTCCAAGGACTAAAGTCTCCTCCCAGAGTGGAATGTTAACCCCGAGTCCTTCGGCTGCTTTCCCTCTGGGTCTGTACTTCTCTTTCTTCCCCCCTAGAAAGTCCCAAATTATCTCTGGGCTTCTGCTTGCTGGGGGTGTTCAGGGCTGAGTCTGCTTCTCCTGATCCCACAGGACAAGCCAGGGCCAAAGACAGTGAAGGCAGAAACCACGTGACTACTCGGAAGAGGAACTTTCAAGAAGTTCTCGTAGCAAGGCTTCCTAGAGCCCAGCTCCTGCACATTTAGTGGAACTAGCTCAGCTCATGCAAGAGAGTCAATTGTTTGGAGCCAAAATTTTCTAGCTTTAAGTATTTACCACACACTCTATTGCAAATCTTCTATCATAAATCTCGTATCATCTTCTCCTTTGGTAACGTAACAAATTAGCCCTCCATTTGTTTGTTTTTCTCTTTACATGAGCTAGTTTATAAACTAGCATAGGTAAAACGATGATTTTAAATACTAACCATTATTTGTTGTTAGTGTTGACTCTGTTTTTACTATATTTAAAAAGTTAAATAGAATTTTTCTATATGGAACATGAGAAATGACTAAAAATTTAAAAATATTGTTTATAATTTCACCACCCACAGTTTAGCATTGTTAACATTTCCATAAATTCTTTTTTTTCCTCTGGTAGCTACACTATCTGGATGCTGACTTTTTCCATTACATCTTATATCATGAATATCTTCTCAATGTTTATTTACTACAAATAATCTTCAAAATGAGGTTTTTAATGACTTTGCTAACATTTCATCATTGGAATGTATCATAATACTCTTAACTAACCTCCTATTGGTGGATATTATAAGTAGCATTCCAGTAAACACATTCCTATGTAGATCTTTAGTTGCATATCCTTAGCATTAATTCCTTAGGATAGATTCCTAGAAGTAAAATTACTGGGTAAAAGTGTAGAGAAGCAGTGTTAATACATTTCACCACACTCTTTTTTCCAGTGCTTGTCCATTTATGCTTCCACCAGCAGTGACTGAGATGCCCTGGTTAGCTGTGTTTTCATCCACGTGGAAAAGTGCTGTTTTCCTACCCTGGTCAATACAAGAGATACTTCTGGTGTCGAAACAGGTGGTGTGGCCCAGGGATGGGGAGGGCTATAATCTGGGAATCAGGAGGCCTGGGCATTAGTCAGCTCTGCAGCTCAGTGGAAAACCCTCAGCAGGAAGAATGAAAAATTGAAACAGTAATGACTGCCCACATGAGAAAATAAAAATGAAAATGTTTTGTAAATGTAAAATGTAAGGGCTTCCCTTTGCCACAGGTGGCACTAATGCTAAAGAACTTGCCCACCAATGCAGGAGACATAAGGGACAAGGGCTTGATCCCTGGGTTAGGAAGACCTTCTAGAGGAGAAAACGGCAACCCACTCCAGTATTCTTGCCTGGAGAATCCCATGGACAGAGAAGCCTGGCAGGTTGCAGTCCATACGGTCCCTCAGAGTTGGACACGACTGAAGCAACTTAGCATGCACAGACCAAGGTTTTCATATTACTGCCAGGTGCTCACCCATTACCCAGTGAGTGAGTGAAAGTCGCTTAGTCGTGTCCAACTCTTTACAACTCCATGGACTGTAGCCCGCGAGGCTCCTCTGTCCATGGGATTCTTCAGGCAAGAATACTGGAGTGGGCTGTCATTTCCTTCTCCAGGGGGTCTTCCCAACCCAGGGATCAAACCCTGGTATCCTGCATTGTAGGCATATTGTTTACCACCTAAACCACCAGAAAAGCCCTACCCATTGCTACTAGTACCTAAGAAAAATTAGGATTTGAATATGTACATTATAAACAAAAGATGAAATATTGATTTAAGTTTTCCTTTTTCAAAATAAGAGAAGGTGGGGCATCCTTAGGAGTCCAGTGGTTAAGACTCTCCTTCCAATGTAGAGGGTGCAGGTCTGATCCCTGGTCTGCCACATGCCTGGCAGCCAAAAAACGGAAACATAAAACAGAAGAAATATTGTAACAAATTCCATAAAGACTTTAAAAATGGTCTGCATCAAAACAATATTTTTTTTAAAAAAAAGACATTTAAGAAAATAAGAGATGACTTTCTTATTAGCATAATTTCTCACATCTCTTTCTGAAGTCACATATACACACAAAAATTATGAGATATCTGAAATCTCAGATGAGCCTACTGTAAAATGCATGAAATAAAGTTGAAGACTGACTTGGATTATGCAGACTAAACCAACAATCAAGACTTTTATGGAAAGTGGATTCAGGTGTAATTGGCATTTAGAGGGAGGTGGCAGAAACTCAAGAAATTTTTCAGTGTTAACTGCAGCAACCCAGCTGAAAGCCTTCTCTCCGATCAGGCTGTTTCCACTAATCCAATGCACAACCCTTCATCCATATTCTTTCCATCTCCCTGTCCAGCTGCAGCTGTATTTCCTTTTAGGTTTACACAGGATCGCCTTTCTCCTGAAGTCTCTCCCAGGTGCCCCAGAGGGAAAGCTTACCCTTACCTTACCCTTATTCTTACCTGCCAACCCCAAAAGCCAGCTCTGGGATTCTCCCTCCTTTGTGAGGTCCATTCATCATTTCTAGGGTATAAATATTTCCTCCCCAGATATGCCGGAAACTATTTGAGAAAAGAGATTCTTCCTCTGCATTGGCAGCTCCGTATATATTCTCAGCCCTGAATTAACTTGCCCCTGAGGTTGATAAAGAAAGGAGGTTTTACCCAGGGCCAAGGAGTCACTTTCCCAGTAACTCCACTGGGGAAACTGTCTCTAGACTTTTTCCCTCTTGGCATGAGGGGCATGGAGGGCAGGTCAGTGCCTCCAGCCACATTTCTTCTGGGGACTATTTTTCCTTCATTAATTGCACCGACAGGATGAGAATAGCTCAGAGCCCAGCAGCAAAGGCTGTGTAGACAGTTTGCTCTTTCTTCATTCTTTTCCTCACTGTGCTCTTCTGGAGTCACCCCCACCCCACACTCCTTGCTAAATATATATCTCTTTTCTGATTAAACATTACTGTTTTCTTCTAAATAAATCTAAAGAAGAGGCTACATTTTGGTATAATCATTATGAGTCCCAAAGAAATATTAATGTTCTGAGGACAGTAATATCCTGCTCACATTTTGGAGAGGTGAAACTTGATGTTTTAGTGACACTTCTAGACACCGTTTCAGTTTTCAGAGGCTTAGTTAAGCAACATGTGATTGTACGAAATAGAAAGCTACCCAAATTATTCAAGTCAGTGGACAGAACAGAGGTAAGGGAGCTATACTAATCTTTTCAGCACATCAACCCTGAAATCTTGTGTAGGTTATAAAAGACAATACTGGTTTTAAAAGCATCCAGAAGGACTATGCTGGACTTGGGAATGGTTACCTTAATAGAGAGATAAGATTCTTTGCATTCCATTAGGCAATGAGAACATCAGATAATCTTTCTAGTTATTGAGAGCTTTGGGAGGATGTGGGTGATGTCTGGTTTCAGCTCTAATGGAATATAAAGATTTGCAACCAGGTATGTCTACAATTGGGGCATTAGGTCCTGGGCAATGACCCAAGACAACTTTCCTCAGATTTTACAACACAGTTACAAAAAGAGCAGTTGGCAACTGCCTGGAGAAGAGATTCTGAGAAAGAGCTCAGCAACCCAGCCAAATGTAATTGACTCCCCAAATCAGGTCAAAGTTGTCAGCGTTAGTTGAAGGACCTAGATGTTAAAGTCAGACCAGTCAGTCTATAAACATATTCATTATTGGCTTTCTTCATAAACTAGTCCATGGACTCTATCCACTCTACTGGCAATAATGTTTTAAGAAAATATATTAGGAGCAAAAGTTGAAATCTAAGTTTGCCTGAGACCCCATGGACTGTAGCCCGCCAAGCTCCTCTGTCCACGGAATTCTCCAGGCAAGAACACTGGGTTACCATTTCCTTCTCCATATTTGCCCTCACTGCTACCAAAGGAAATATTCCACAATTCAGAACTTTCAATTACTTGTGTAACTGTGTTCATGCCATTTCACACTTCATTTTCATTTTCATGATCTTTCAAATTCAGAATCACCTCAGAAGTTTTTTTTTCATGACTATTGAAACGAAGATGTTAGGTAAGACTGTGAATAACTTCCAACCCCTGGCTTTGCCTGGCTGGGGAACAGTATAGCTTTACTCTGGGCTCCCAGACTCAGTACTCCATCCCATCCCACCTCCCATTCCTCCAAGCAGCTTCCACAAAGACAGGCCAGATGTCACCCACATCTCTAACAGGGAACAAAAGACACAGCAACAGTCTACCAAGATTTAGTTCCAGTTATGTAAGGCTGCTTTTGTTGATAATCCTGGGTGCTAGACCAGTTCCAGAAGGTGAGCTAACAGATTATATCCTCCTTCCGTGTATAGATCTTGCTTGCTGGGTACCAAAGCTGTTGAACCTAAGAAAATGAAAAGAAGTCCAGCAGTTCCCTTAACTCTCAGAAATTCTACTGCCATGAAATGAAATGAAACATGGAAAAGGACTTTGAAAAGGATAAAGCATTAGACAATGTGACGCCATAAAAGAAGTATCACAAGGAGTGTCATGTCACTGATTTGGGGCAAAAATTGAATTAATTGTATCACAAACATTTTGAATGCAGAGTTCAAAAGAAAGAATTAAAATCTAACCAAAACCAGTCTGCCAAAGAAGCACTAGTGTGCAGACGGTCCCCGTGCTCCCTGACATTCCCAGCCTCTGCTGCTGTTAATGCAGGGGCCATGTGACCATCTCTGACCAAAAGACTATGAGCAGAAGCGCTGGTGGACTGTGTATTGCTTTGGTCCAGAGTACTTAGGAACAGTCAAAAGTACTCAAGAGTCCCACACATTTGCCTTCTTCCTGCTTCAGTAACCCTGGAAACCAGGCATCGAGATGGAAGGAGCCTGGATCCCTGAGTCACTCAATGGAGGTGTACCCTCCAACCTGGAAGGCAAATGGTAGTATGAGGGCTAAGTCACAGAGAGTCCAGGGTTCACTGAATGCCAGAGCATAATAAAGCCTATCTTTTAAAATACACTGGGTGTTTTTCTTTTTAATTAAATTTCTTTAGGAACATAGCATTAGTGCTCTTCAGAGATGCTCATGATGAAAGGAAGTGATTGTACATGGAGTAATTCTTGTACTAGGGCTACATCCTCAACAATCTAGGTATCAAAGAAAAAACAGTCAACCCCAAATCAGATAATGCTTTAAACAGTGAATAAACTTCAAAGGGAATGGTTCAGTGGATTCAATAAAACAGCTGACTTTGGCACTCAGAGGTCTCATTCTGATACAGTCATTTAGTCATTTTTTCTCTCTCAAACCCTAAGTAATTTAATCTCTTCTCTCTGCTTTGGTTTAAGTAGAGAAGGATCTTCCTCAGAGGGTTTTGGTGAGCAATAAAAATAACTGTAAAGCACTTTTCCGGCACAAAGTGCTGCATAAATGCTTAATGATTTCCTTTAATGATATCATAGACAGGGGCACTATACTTTTAGGTGAAATATTTTCATTTGAATTATAGCTTGCAATACACTAGATGTCAAGGCCTGATGGATGGCTGAAATAAGGATCTTTTGTTTTTCTGGAGCCCAGATAATTTAATTATTCTTTCTCCATTTCCAAAAATTAAATCTAATTAAACACATCAGGATTTGGATCCAATAGAGGCTAATGAAGGCCTACATAAAGAGAAAGGATATGAATGATATAGCCTTCAGGCCATCAGCTTTGCTTGTGAATTCTGCTTTGGAGAAAAAATACTCAGTTGGTCTTTTTCCCCCTTTTTTCTTTCTTTCTTTTTAAAAAATAACTTACTTTGCTTAGAAAACCATAGCCTTGGGACTTCCCTGGTGGTCCAGTGACTAAGACTCTGAGTTCCCAGTGCAGGGAGCCCCGTTTGATTCCTAGTTGGGGAACTAGATCCCACATGCCACCACTCAGACTAGTGCAGCAAAATAAATAAATGAAAATAAATTAAGATGCTAAAATATATATTTGAAAAATACTCAAAAAAAAAAGAAAATTAGGACTTCCCTGCTGGTACAGTGGATAAAAATCCACCTGCCAGCCCAGGGGACATGGGGTTGATCCCTTGTCCCCGAAGATTCCATATGTCTCATGCATCTAAGCCCGTGTGCTGGAACCTATAAAGCCCACACGCCCTAGAGCCTGTACTCCATAAGAAGCCATTTCAGTGAGAAGCCCATTCACCAAAGCTAGGAAGTAGCCCCAGCTCACCACAAGCAGAGAAACTCGCATGTAGCAGTAAAGAACCGGTGCAATCAAAAATAAATTAAATAAATTGTTGTTATTGTTTGGTTACCCAGTCATATCCAATTCTTTTGTTGACCCCATGGATTTGCAGCTTTCCAGGCTCCTCTCTCCATGGGATTTCCCAGGCAAGAATATTGGAGTGAGTTGCCATTTTCTTCTCCAGATCTTCCCAACCCAGGGATTTAACCACATCTCCTGCTTGGCAGGTGGAGTCTTTACCACTGAGCCATCAGGGAAACCCAGATAAATAAATAAATATGCTACTGCTGCTGCTGCTAAGTCGCTTCAGTCGTGTCCGACTCTGTGCGACCCCACAGACGGCAGCCCAGCAGGCTCCCCCGTCCTTGGGATTCTCCAGGCAAGAACACTGGAGTGAGTTGCCATTTCCTTCTCCAATGCATGAAAGTGAAAAGTGAAAGTGAAGTCGCTCAGTCGTGTCCAGTATTTATATACTTATATACTTTTTTAAAAAATGAACTTTTTTTAAAAAAAAGAGGACCTCCCTGGTGGCTCAGTGGTAAAGAATCCACCTGCCTATGTAGGAGACACACGTTCAATCCCTGATCCCAGAAGATCCCATATGTTTCAGAGCAACTAGAAAGTAACCCCTACTCTTTGCAACTAGAGAATAGCTCTCACAGTAACGAAGACCCTGCACAGCCAAATATAGACAAATAAATAGAATGTTTAAATTTTAAACTAATTCTTTTAAAAAAGAAGAAGTCATATCCTTATATTACTGAGCCCAAGTCAGAGTCTCTCCGATACAGATGGGCATTTTGTTCTCTAGAGCGGGAAAGAGAGCCTTCTGTCAAATATATCCACCCATCACGGAGAGACCACATTCTTCTCCATAACTATTAAGAACTGAAAAGCAGTGGCATGTTTTGGTTTTTGGTTTTTTTTTTCCTTTGGTTTGTTTTTTACAAAAATGTGGTTATAGAACACTTTTGCCATCTTCTATGTATGTCATAAAATGAGTTTGAGAAACCCTGCAGTGCAGGTCAGTGTGCAATCCCTCAAACGCTATTCACAGGGAGGCCCCCACCTCTGAGTTACTCCACTTCTCAAAGGGCACACATGCCCTCTTTCCTTCCCATTGCGTCCTTCCCCATAGCTACCATCTGCCTAATGCTTCCTTTGTGCCAGATTGTGTACAGTGCAGTGGACATCATCTCCTATGATCCATATGATATAATCCTGTAGGGCAGGAAGTATTTATCCTATTTTTCAGATGAGGAAATGATGCTCAGCAGAGTTAAATGATTTACCCCCAAGTCATACAGCTGGTAGGAAGCAGATCCTGAATTCAAACCTGGTCCAGCTGCTCTAGCATTAATGATTATTTTTTCCTTAGAGTCTCATTCTTTAGCTGCTGAGGAAGGGAATAGGAAGAATGAAAGAAGGAAGGAAAGTGAACAAAAGTTACTGCTGCTTCTTTTTCTTAGAAAGAAAGAATGTTTAGAAAAATCTCTCCAGATCTGGCAGTCATTTCCCACACTTTTTTAGAAAAGGAAACAGATATTCGGACAAATGAAACAGCACATACAAAGTCATATAGTACTCTGAATAAGTAAAACTGTTCACAGTGTGTTGGGGCCAGAAACTGTACCCAGGATTTCCAACTCCCAAATCTACTTCTTCCACCACAACTTCCCCCTACCCTACCCCATCCTTTATTTAAAAAAAAAAACAAACACTCACATTAGTGAATTTATTTCTTAGTTTAAAAATATAGGTAGATAGTTTGTTTCAGTGACCCAGAATAGCAGTCCGTCATAGACCTTTGTGTGGATGAAAAGTCCAAGCCCTAAATTCATTCGCTGTTCATTCAACTCATAATGTGGAGTACTTACTAAGTGCAGAGCTCAGGGTCAGGGTTAGAACAGAGTGCCAAACCGGGATTGGTCCCTACCTACATAAGCCGCTTCCAGCCTAATGAATCTAAAATTTGATGGATTTGACTCTTCTATTGTACATCACAGGTGAAGAGGAAAAAAGTGAAATTGAGCCAAACCATTGATTTCTACACTCGTTCCCTTTCAATAATTGAATACTTTGCCTATTTCTATAGTACCTCGTACATTTTTACATATGATGAAGGAAGGTGTTTCCTTGTACAAATATTTGTACAAAGAAACTTCTAGGCAGTTGAAATGTATCACTAAACAAAATAGTCAAAAATATCTGTCCTGACAGAGATTAGATCCTAACTGGGAGAAACAGGCAATGAACAAGGACCATAGTGAATAAAGAAACTGTGTATTATATTGGAGAGTGACGTGGGTTAGAGAAACATAAACACTGAAGGAGAAGAGGAGTTTGGAATTCAGAGGGGCAGGGGGGCAGATGGCAGTTCTAAGAGGATGCCCACAGCAGGCCTCATAGAGAGTATCTGAGCTTGATTGAACATAAGTCAGTTAGCTTTGTGGATTTCTGGGGTGAGAATGTTCCAGCAAGGTCAACAGTCAGTGCAAGGTCATGGCCAGGAGCTGAAAGCAGGCAGAGTAAGCAGGAGAGAGAGAGGAGGAAAGAGAAAAGGGGTGGGGGCGTGATCTTATACACCTCGCAGTCCCCTGGAAGGGCCTGGCTTTTCTCTTGGCGAGATGGGACACCTCTGAGGGTTGTGGGCTGAGGAGTGATATGATGAGACTTGGTTTTAAAAGAAGCGCCCTGGCCGCTGTGTTGAGAAGAACCTCAGGGGCAAGGGTAGAGGTAAGGAGACCTGTTGCTGCTGCTAAGTCGCATCAGTCATGTCCGATTCTGTGCGACCCCATAGACAGCAGCCCACCAGGCTCTGCCATCCCTGGGATTCTCCAGGCAAGAACACTGGAGTGGGTTGCCATTTCCTTCTCCATTGTATGAAAGTGAAAAGTGAAAATGAAGTCGCTCAGTCGTGTCCGACTCCTAGCGACCCCATGGACTGCAGCCCACCAGGCTCCTCAGTCCCTGAGATTTTCCAGGCAAGAATACTACAGTGGGTTGCCATTTCCTTCTCCAATGCATGAAAGTAAAAAGTGAAAGTGAAGTCACTCAGTTATGTCCAACCCTCAGCGACCCCATAGACTGTAGCCTATCAGGCTCCTCCGTCCATGGGATTCTCCAGGCAAGCGTACTGGAGTAGGGTGCCATTGCCTAGGAGACCAGTTAGGAGACGCTAAATATCCAAGTGTGATCTTGTGATTCATAATAAGAAATACGTATTTGTTTTTCGACCTCTTCCCAGCACAGCGTTCCTATAATCCTTGAAATTTCTTAAGTGAAGAAAGCAAAACAGATGCCCTTTTTTATGTAAATGAGGTGACTCTTGGTGAGTCTCTAGGCCACCTAAGGATGGGGGTTGGTCACAGAGGAACCAACCAGGTGTTAAGGATGGGAGAGTAACTACAGGTTGATGCAATCACTGATGGCCAACGATTTCATCAGTCACATCTATACTACATGACTTCACTATGAAGCTTGCATAATTGTCCAAAAGGACAGGCTTTGTCTTGCTTCTGGACTGGTGCACACGTGCAGCTTTGGTGGTGCACCCAGAAAAGACATGGAGGCTCCTTGCCCTTTCCTGACACCTTGCCCCATGCAGCTCTCCCATCTGACTATTCCTGCTGCTGCTGCTGCTGCTAAGTCGCTTCAGTCGTGTCTGACTCTGTGCAACCCCATAGATGGCAGCCCACCAGGCTCCCCCGTCCCTGGGATTCTCCAGGCAAGAATACTAGAGTGGGCTGCCGTTTCCTTCTCCAAAGCATGCATGCATGCTAAGTTGCTTCAGTCATGTTCAACTCTGTGCAACCCCATAGACGGCAGCCCACCAGGCTCCTCTGTCTACAGGATTCTCTAGGCAAGAATACTGGAGCGGGTTACCATTTCCTTCTCCAGACTATTCCTAAGTTCTATCCTTTTATAATAAACAAGCAGTCTGGTAAGTACAATGGTTCCCTGAGTTTTGTGGGCTGCTCTAACAAATTAATCAAGCAAAGGAGAGCACTGTTGGAACTTCCCATCTTTAGGTTGATCAGAAGCACGAGTGACAACCAGGACTTAAGGCTGGCTTCTGAAGGGGGAGGGCGACCATCTTGTAGGACTGAGCCCCTAACCTGTGGAATCTGATACTATCTCTGGGTAGATAGTGTCGGAATTGAAATGAATTATAGGACACATAACTGATGAAGCAGAGTTCTTGTGGAATCTGTGGAGAAACTCATCACCCCTCCCACACACGCCCCCACCCTGACACACACACATTGGAACTTGGCCCAGAATATTCACTAACTGAAGTAACTAATTAAGAGACAAAAGTAACCTAGTCTCCCATGGTAGCAGAGGAGATGGAAGAAATGGTTGGATTGCAGATAGATTTTTGAAGAAGGAGTCACAGAGGTGGGAGAAATGGTTGGATTGCAGATAGATTTTTGAAGAAGTCACAGATTTTCCGAGCAGATTAGATGGTGTAGAGTGGGGTAGGTGAGCAAAAGGAAAGAGTCTAGATTGATGCCAAAGTTTTTTGTTTGCTTTTTTTAAATTGAAATATAATTGATTTATAATATTGTGTTAGTTTCAGGTGGACAGCAAAGTGATTCAGTGATATATATGCATGTGTGTGTAAAAGCGCTCAGTCGTGTCCAACTCTTTTCGACCCCATGGACTGTAGCTCACCAGGCACCTCTGTCCATGGACTTCTCCAGGCAAGAAAACAGGAGTGAGTAGCCATTCCCTTCTCCATGGGATCTTTCCAACCGAGGGACAGAGCCCAGGTCTCCTGCACTATAGGCAGATTCTTTACTGTGTGAGACACCAGAGAAGCCCATATGTATATCAGTTCAGTTCAGTGGCAAATCACTTCAGTATTCTTGCCTTGAGAACCCCATGAACAGTATGAAAAGGCAAAATGATAGGATGCTGAAAGAGGAACTCCACAGTCAGTAGGTACCCAATATGCTGCTGGAGATCAGTGAAGAATTAACTCCAGAAAGAGTGAAGGGATGGAGCCAAAGCANGGAGTTGGTGATGGACAGGGAGGCCTGGTGTGCTGCGATTCATGGGGTCGCAGAGTCGGACACGACTGATATTCTTATATGTATGTATTTTTATTCTTTTTTACGATTCTTTTCCATTATAGGTTATAAGATATCAACTATAGTTCCCTGGGCTATATAATAAATCCTTATTGCTTATCTACTTTATATATAGTAGTATCTACCCACCCATACTTCTAATTTATCCCTGCCTACCTTCTTTTGCCTTTGGTGACCATAAATTTGCTTTCTGTGTCTGTGAGTCTGTTTCTATTTTGTATATAGATTAATCTGCATTATTTTTCAGATTCCACATGCAAGTGATATCATATAATAATTGTCTTTCTCTGACTTCATTCCGTGTGATAATCTCTAGGTCTGTCCATGTTGCTGCAAATGGCAATATTTCATTCCTTTTTATGAATGACAAAGTTTTTTTTTTAATTATTTTTTGGCTGTGATGGGTCTTCATTGCTGTGTGCAGGCTTTCTCTCGTTTCGGACTTCAGTAGTTGCAGCTTGCAGTCTTAGCTGTCCTCGGGCATGTAGGATCTTCCCAGACCCGGGACTGAACCTGTGTGCCCTGAATTGGCAGGCAGAGTCTTAACCATGGGGTCACCAAGAAAGTCCCTGATGACAAAGTATTTAACCTGAGCTGCTGGAAGGCTGAACTGGCCATCTCCTGATGTCACAGGAGACCAAGTGGCACAGATTTGCATCAGTGAATTCAGGAGTTGGGCGTGGTTGTCTTAAAGCCATGAGCCTGTCTTAGGAGAATAGGCTGGGCTGGAAATACAAATTTGGAAGTTACAGTCTACAAAAACTGCAGGATTGGACAAGACCACTAAGGGGCTTATGCTGTCTGGTAAAGGCTGGTGAGAATGATCTATTCATCCAAATGGAGAATTTCATTTCCCCAAATGTTTAAGGACAGGGAGAAATGATTAAGAGCAAAAGGATTGTTTGACAATGATTTAGACAGTTCCCCACAGAAAAACAAAATTATAGGAACAAATTTAATTTTTAAATTTATTTTTCTCAATTATGGTAACAGATTTTGGCCAGGAGCCCCATGCCTCTACAAAAAGCTCACAAATGTGTGGGCAAGGAGTAAATGTGGAACTTCCTTGTGTACATGAAAACACTGGCACCAGGGAAAACCCGCAAGTGCATAGAGACCCAGAGGCCACATTCTTCAATTACTGGGAGATGAAGTTTCACTCTTAGCATCCAACAGCCCAGGACACAAGAAGAGAGGGGATATACAGGTCCCTGGTGAGTAGGACCCCTAATTAAAGTCCATGGGACTATTGCACAGCTGGATATGTATATTAAAACGTCTGCCCTTCTGAAATCTACCCCTGTTCCCAACAAGAATGAGAGGCTGAGTAGTCTCTCCCACTATTCTAATTTCTTCCTAACGGTGTAAGCAGGTGGCTTCTGAAGTGACCAGTTCTGAGTCATTCTTCTCTTCATGCATTCACTAAGTAGCTAGGGAAAGCCATTTTAGCTCCATCCACCTGCATGGGAGCAGTGAGCCTGCCCTGCAGGAGACAGCGGACACCTGCCCCAGGAAGGTTTGTACAATCCTTTGCTCAGCAAAGGAACCCCCTTCTCTCAATGGACTCTCCTCTGGATTCGCCTCTGCATCTTGTCAATACAATCATGCTGCCAATACAAACAATGGAAACATCTGAGCAAGGAGTCCAGAAGTATTCAATTTGCCCTCCTAAGGCAAACGTGCTCCCAGGACTCACTCAATTGCTACAGTTGGTTAAGAGCCACTGTATGGATTTGCTTCGTGCCCAGAGTTGCAAGCCCACCAGTTTGAATGACTCTGTGCTGCACGGACATGCAATTAGATCCCAGACTTCTTCGGCTTTGCACCCTTCCCCCGTGAGCACTAAGGTGTTTCTTTCCCTCTACAGTGCTCCAGTCTCAACATATCAAATGATCTCTCTCTCTCTCTTTTTTTTCTGGTCAAATTACACAAGCCTATTTCTACAAGTGCCCAATAACACAGATGTTGTGCACCATCAACCAATCTCTTCTCGCTTTGTGACTTTTTAAATTCCCCTGTAAACTATAGATGGGGAACTCTGTGTGTTTATATTTCCACAAGCCAGTCCTCTCTTTCCAAGCAGTCCTCCAAGGAAATTCTTATTCTACTGGCATCAGTGTGGCTGCTGTAATTGCTCATAAAGGCATCTGTGGGACTTTGCAGCCGGCGCCTTTACTAAGCTCTGTAATTAATTCTTGGAAAGCCATAGAAGGAGCTTGTTCAGAGCACTGTTAAATCAAAAGCAGGCTTCCTGTTGGCCCACTCAGATGGAGCCTTGATAGTTTAAAACAGATAATGAACCAGGCAAAAGAAATCTCCGAACAGCCATTCATTCCTCCAGCAGTGGCATCGATGTGCCACCCAAGACATAAATAGCACATGGGTCTCACGCTGTTGCAGAGACCATGGTTTTTCCGACGCACAGAGCGGCTTTGGAACATGAACTTTAACTATTGGCCAGATACTCACTTGCTTCACATGATTTTCTTTAATGCATTTGTTTGCTTGTTTGTTTGCTCATGGATGCTGAGATTGTTCTGGTAAAAACAATTCAGAAAGATGTGTGGGTGTGGTGTGTATTGTGAGCTGAAGGGGCAGACTCCTCAAGCCAGTTGATAGTCCTGGTCTACATGCATGAAGTCATCTTGAATAATAATAATAGTTAAAGCTGCAATTTGTTGAGTGACAGTATGTCCCAGCAGGCTTTGACGCTCTGTGCACACATTCTTCCAAGGGCTCTAAGAAGACAGAGTGATTGACTTCATAGTACAGAGTGAAACCTGATATTACAAAGTCGTCATGCTCCACAGATGGCTTCATGAGAGTAAGGCAGACCTTAGCTTACTTTCTATATGCCTAAATAAAACTGCTTCTGTAAAAGCACCATGCCTTGTATACATTAAAGACTCAATACATTGACATTACAATACAGTGCTTATTGACTCAGTGAAATCCACCCTTAGTCACTAGTTTTAAAAGGGAACTTGCCATTTCTCTATAATGATAATTCTCAGTTGGGGATGATTTTGCCCCCTAGGGGACAGTTTTAATTGTCACAGCTGGGGAGGGAGTCTTTGCTACTGGCATCTAGAGGGTAGAAGCTAAGGATGCTGCTGGACATTCTACAATCCACAAGACTGCATGCCCCCTCAACAAGAAGTTCTCTAGCTCGAAATGTCAATGGTGTTGAAAATGAGAAACCCTGATCTATAGCCAACATCAACCAATAAATATATCATCTTTTGTAGGTTAACACTTATATTATAAAATGTCAAACTGAGAAAAGAAAATTATTAATTCCATAGGCTCTGACTTGCATTCCAGAACTGGTCAAAAATGTGTCTATTTCCGAAATCCAGACAAGACTCGAATACAAATATCAATATCAGGTACAGTTTGATTTGGGAGATATCTGAGAAAGATTGGAGCACCAAGCTCAGTTTTGTGTATGGAAATTAATTTTGAGTTGTCATGTGAAAAGAAAATCTAGCCAATACAAGTATAAAAATTGGCTGTCCTGAAAGTGAAAGTGAAATTGAAGTCGCTCAGTCGAGTCAGNACAGCTGGGGAGGGAGTCTTTGCTACTGGCATCTAGAGGGTAGAAGCTAAGGATGCTGCTGGACATTCTACAATCCACAAGACTGCATGCCCCCTCAACAAGAAGTTCTCTAGCTCGAAATGTCAATGGTGTTGAAAATGAGAAACCCTGATCTATAGCCAACATCAACCAATAAATATATCATCTTTTGTAGGTTAACACTTATATTATAAAATGTCAAACTGAGAAAAGAAAATTATTAATTCCATAGGCTCTGACTTGCATTCCAGAACTGGTCAAAAATGTGTCTATTTCCGAAATCCAGACAAGACTCGAATACAAATATCAATATCAGGTACAGTTTGATTTGGGAGATATCTGAGAAAGATTGGAGCACCAAGCTCAGTTTTGTGTATGGAAATTAATTTTGAGTTGTCATGTGAAAAGAAAATCTAGCCAATACAAGTATAAAAATTGGCTGTCCTGAAAGTGAAAGTGAAATTGAAGTCGCTCAGTCGAGTCAGACTCTTTGTGACCCGTGGACTGTAGCCCACCAAGCTCCTCCATCCATGGGATTCTCCAGGCAAGAATACTGAAATGGGTTGCCATTTCCTTCTCCAATGGCCTGTACCAAATAAGAAGAAAATTTCAACAAATTTCCAAGAACTGATATCATAGAGACAGTGTTGTCTGTCCACAATAATACAAAAATTATCAAATAGTAAACTCAACAACAAAAATAAAAAGCTTATTTTTGGAAAAGTAAAAATAGACATCTAAATAATTCTTGGATTAAGGAATAACTCATACGACTTCATCATTTGCTCTTGTCACTTAATAATCTATCATAAAGTTTTCTCCTATACCTTTAAAATATGTTCTAAAATATTTTGGGGGGGGCAGTATGATATTCTAAAATATGGATGACATAATTAATTTAACCAATCACTTGTTTAGGTGCATTTACATTATTCTCAATTTTAAGCTACTATAAATATTGCTATAATGAACATGAAACATTAATATTTTTACTTCATTCTTCACAAATATATCTTGCACCATCAAGTTCTCCTATGTTTCTTAATTAGAATGTTCCCAATTGGAGATCAACTGTATAACAACTTCATCTGAACTGTATAACAACTTCATAACTGTAATTTTTCAAAAAGAAAGAAACTTTCACTTTAGATCTTTCAGCAAATATCAGATTGCTCCAGGAAAATATCAACTTAGGATAGTGATTTGCGTCACCATTTTAGAAAGAATAAACAAAAGGGCAGTATAGGCACTGCGTTATCAGATGCCACCTTTATAATTTGTGGATGCCACACACCAGGATGTAAATAAGAGATACTGAGTTATTTCCTCTGCAGACTTCCTCTAAATTGAAGAAAAGCTATATTACTGAAGCTAGACCAGCCAGAACAGCAAAAACAACAAATTGAACAATATTCGTGGCATTTAACACTGAGAAAACAAGCATTTCTAGATAACTACCTATTGTGCAAGACAAACAATTCTGGAAACAGGAAATAAATGGGATAGGCAAAACTAGAAGGAAGAAATTTGAATGAAAATTCATAAGGACTGAAAATATTGGCAGTTCTAGAGCAGAAATAGCTGAGTAATGAGGTGGTATGCATGTGAATATGGACAGTCCACACCACCTGAACTCAGGGAAACCACGTGCAGTGCTTGTTAAGGGCCCACATTCCTATCAAACTGCCTTGGCCTCATTTTGGTGGTAGAGGTGGGTGACCTTGGCCAAGTTCACCAACCCTCAGTTTCGGTCTCTCTAAAGTGGCTGTAATAACATCTTGTACCTCATAGGGATGCTATGAGAACTGATTGCAAAAACCCATGTAAATAAAGGGCCTAGCATAGTGCCTACCACATTTGTGTGTGCTCAGTAATTATTATTAACCATTACTATATGAATGCCAAGATATGATTAAGAAAAGCCCCATGGTTAATTGAGAAACAGGAATAAGAACTAGCTGTTGTTATCATGCCCCTGTGATAAACTCACATTCATTTTAAATGAATTTAAAATGCAATTCATTTTAATACAAAGATGTAAGTTGGGTTCTGCAACACACTTTTAAAAAATTCTGAATTCTAAAATAATAATAATATTTTAAATTCTAAAATACTATGAAATCTGGGTGCAAGCTTAGACTCCAGTTATTAAAATATTTAATTTGTCTTGGCCAGCCTTATCATGGAGATCTGCAGGCACTGAGGTAGCAGCTTTAGGGTACATAAGATCAGGTCACCTGGGCAGCCCAGATAGATTGTCTCTGGAGGTGGATTGCATTCTTTCAAATGGTGAAGATATAGATCCACTCTCCATGATATGGGGAAAAAAAAAAAAAAAGAATTGATTTATATTTGCCAAATGCACTCCCTTGATAATAGCTAGATTCCATAACAGTGTTTTTGGTTTTGTTTTGTGTAAGGATTTGGTTTTGAAATATAGAAATTCCCACAGTGAGAGCGCTCAGTAACAACTGATAATCCTGAATAACTACTGAGAGTTCCTCTCTCCAGGTGTTTCTTGACTTCCTACTTTTGCATTCCAGTCCCCAGTAATGAAAAGGACATCCTTTTTGGGTGTTTTTTCTAGAAGGTCTTGTAGGTCTTCATAGAACCATTCAACTTCAGCTTTTTCAGCATTACTAGTCGGGGCATAGATTTGGATTACCGTGATATTGAATGCTTTGCCTTGGAAACGAACAGAGATCATTCTTTTGTTTTTGAGACTGCATCCAAGTACTACATTTCAGACTCTTGTTGACTATGATGGCTACTCCATTTCTCCTAATGGATTCTTGCCCACTGTGGTAGATATAATGGTCATCTGAGTTAAATTCACCCATTTCAGTCCATTTTAGTTCACTGATTCCTAAAAAGTCGACGTTCACTCTTGCCATCTTCTGTTCGACCACTTCCAATTTGCCTTGATTCATGGACCTAACATTCCAGTTCCTATACTCTTTACAGCATTGGACCTTGCTTCCATCATCAGTCACATCGCAACTGGGTGCTGTTTTCGCTTTGGTTCCATCTCTTCATTCTTTCTGGAGTTATTTCTCCACTGCTCTCCAGTAGCATATTGGGCACCTACTGACCTCAGCAGTTCATCTTTCAGTGTCCTATCTTTTTGCCTTTTCGTACTGCTCATGGGGTTCTCAAGGCAAGAATACTGAAGTGGCTTGCCATTCCCTTCTCCAGTGGACCGTGTTTTGTCAGAACTCTCCAAGATGACCCGTCCGTCTTGGGTGACCCTACACAGCATGGCTCATAGTTTCACTATTAGATAAGGCTGTGGTCCATGACATCAGATTGGTTAATTTCCTGTGATGGTGGTTTTCAGTCTATCTGCTCTCTGATGGAGAAGGCTAAGAGGCTTATGGAAGCTTAAAGACTGACTGAGGGGGAAATTGGGTCTTGTCCTGATGGGTAGGGCCAAATTCAGTAAATCTTTAATCTAATTTTCTGTTGATGGGTGAGGTTGTATTCCCTTCCTGTTATTTACCTGGGGCCAAACTATAGAGGGGACTTCCCAGGTGGTTTAGGTGGCAAAGTGTCTGCCTACAATGCAGAAGACCCCGGTTCAATCCCTGGGTCAGGAAGAGCTCCTGGAGAAGGAAGTGACAATCCACTCCAGTATTCTTGCCTGGAAAATCCCATGGACGGAGGACCCTGGTAGGCTACAGTCCATGGGGTCAAAAAGAGTTGGGCATGGAAACCCACTCCAGTACTCTTGCCTGGAGAATTGCAGGGACGGAGGAGCCTGATGGGCTGCCGTCTATGGGGTCACACAGAGTCGGACACGACTGAAGCGACTTAGCAGCAGAGCAATTTCACTTTAAACTATGGGGGAGGTAATGAAGATAAAGGTGACCTCTTGGCCTTGGCGTATAGAATAAAGCAGGGCAAAGGCTAATAGAGTTTTGCCAAGAGAATGCACTGGTCATAGCAAACACCCTCTTCCAACAACACAAGAGAAGACTTTACACATTAACATCACCAGATGGTCAATATAGAAATCAGATTGATTATATTCTTTGAAGCCAGAGATGGAGAAGCTCTATACAGTCAGCAAAAACAAGACTGGGAGCTGACTATGGCTCAGATTATGAACTTTTTATTGCCAAATTCAGACTTAAATTGAAGAAAGTAGGGAAAACCACTAGACCATTCAGGTATGAAAAAATCAAATACCTTACGATTATATGTGGAAGTGAGAAATAGACTTAAGGGACTAGATCTGATAGACAGAGTGCCTGATGAACTATGGATGGAAGTTCGTGACATTATATAGGAGACAGGGATCAAGACCATCCCCAAGAAAAAGAAATGCAAAAAAGCAAAATGGCTGTCTGAGGAGGCCTTAAATAGCTGTGAAAAGAAGATAAGTGAAAAGCAAAGAAGAAAAGGAAAGAAATTCCCATTTGAATGCAGAGTTCCAAAGAATAGCAAGGAGAGATAAGAAAGCCTTCTCTGATGATCAGTGCAAAGAAATAGAGGAAAACAATAGAATGGGAAAGACTAGAGATCTCTTCAAGAAAATTAGAGATATCAAGGAACATTTCATACAAAGATGGGCTCAATAAAGGACAGAAATGGTATGGACCTAACAGAGCAGAAGATATTAAGAAGAGGTGGCAAGAATAAACAAAAGAACTGTACAAAAAAGATCTTCATGACCCAGATAATCACGATAGTGTGATCACTCTCCTAGAGCCAGACATCCTGGAATGTGAAGTCAAGTGGGCCTTAAAAAGCATCACTATGAACAAAGCTAGTGGAGTTGAAGGAATTCCAATTGAGCTATTTCAAATCCTTAAAGATGATGCTGTGAAAGTGTTGCACTCAATATGCCAGCAAACTTCAACAACCCAGCAGTGGCCACAGGACTGACAAAGGTCAGTTTTCATTCCAATCCCTAAGAAAGGCAATGCCAAAGAATGCTCAAACTACAACACAATGGCACTCATTTCACACGCTAGTAAAGTAATGCTCAAAATTCTTCAAGCCAGGCTTGAACAATATGTGAACTGTGAGCTACCAGATGTTCAAGCTGGTTTTAAAAAAGGTAGAGGAACCAGAGATCAAATTGACAACATTTGTTGGATCATCAAAAAAGCAAGAGTCCAGAAAAACATATACTTCTTTATTGACTATGCCAAAGCCTTTGACTGTGTGGATCACAACAAACTCTGGAAAATTCTGAAAGAAATGGAAATACCAGACCACCAGACCTGCCTCTTGAGAAATCTCTGTGCAGGTCAGGAAGAAACAGAATGGGACATGGAACAACAGACTGGTTCCAAATAGGAAAAGGAGTGTGTCAGGCTGTATATTGTCACCCTGCTAGTTTAACTTATATGCAGAATACATCATGAGAAACGCTGGTCTGGAAGAAACACAAGCTGGAATCAAGATTGCCGGGAGAAATATCAATAACCTCAGATATGCAGATGACACCACTCTTATGGCAGAAAGTGAAGAATTAAAGAGCTTCTTGATGAAAGTGAAAGAGGAGAGTGAGAAAGTTGGCTTAAAGCTCAACATTCAGAAAACTAAGATCATGGCATCCGATCCCATCACTTCATGGCAAATAGATGGGGAAACAGTGGAAACAGTGTCAGACTTTATTTTGGGGGCTCCAAAATCACTGCAGATGGTGACTGCAGCCATGAAATTAAAAGATGCTTGCTCCTTGGAAGGAAAGTTATGACCAACCTAGACAGCATATTAAAAAGCAGAGACATTACTTTGCCAACAAAGGTCCATCTAGTCAAAGGTACTGGTTTTTCCAGTAGTCATGTATGGATGTGAGAGTTGGACTATAAAGAAAGCTGAACATCAAAGAATTGATGCTTTTGAACTGTGATGTTGGAGAACTCTTGAGAGTCGCTTGGACAGCAAGGAGATCCAACCAGTCCATCCTCAAGGAAATCAGTCCTGAATATTCATTGGAAGGACTGATGCTGAAGCTGAGGCTCCAATACTTTGGCTGCCTGATGCAAAGAGCTGACTCATTTGAAAAGACCCTGATGCTGGGAAAGATTGAAGGCAGGAAGAGAAGAGGACGACAAAGCATGAGATAGTGGGATGGCATCACCGACTCAATGGACATGAGTTTGAGTAAACTCTGGGAGTTCACGATGGGCTGGGAGGCCTTGCATGCTGACTCAGTCTGTGGGGTCGCAAAGGGTTAGACGGACTGAGTGACTGAACTGAACTGAACTGAGAGTTCCTCTCTAATAAGTCCATGGTGAAAATTGCTCAGTCGTGTCCGATTCTTTGCGACCCCGTGAACTATGCAGTCCGTGAAATTCTCTAGACCAGAATACTGGAGTTGATAGTCTTTCCCTTCTCCAGGGGATCTGCCCAACCCAGAGAGCCTACCCAGGTCTCCCGCTTGTCAGCGGATTCTTTACCAGCTAAACCACAAGGGAAGCCCAAGGATACTGGAGTGGGTAGCCTATCCCTCCTCCAGTAGATATTCCCAACTCAGGAACTGAACCAGGATCTCCTGCATTGCAGACAGATTCTTTACCAACTGAGCATAAAACCCTTCTAAATGGAGATGACTTCAATTTGCTTTTAGTCAGAATTCAGCCTGTCTATATAATGGGCCACTTTTTCTCCATCATTTTCCCAGTAAGTATTTGAAAGCATATTATTTATTTGCAAAACTAACCAACAGGTAATCAGTTTTCCTCTTTGAAAGCAAGTCTGGTCTCTTTGCTATCAAAATTGAGAAATTAAGCATGGATGAATTTTATATTCCCAGAGATTTTTACCTTCAGGGAGAAACATCTGACCCCAAACGATTGCTTGTGGAGTGACTGGCTCCCTGTGAAGACTTCTTTCTGTATGGAAATGAGGGGGAAGTGAGGTAGATATTCTAGGGCCCCTCAGTGTGGTTAAGTCCATTTTACACCTCTAGTTATTAGCTGGATACTTTGCCTTGGCAAAGATATGTACTGTCTATTTTAATGCTGACCTGTGATGTTTTACTCACATTTTAAATCTTTTATCGCCTGAGGCTCCCATGAGATTTTTCCCTTTTGTTAGCATTTTTTCTGATTGGTATTGATTCTCTATTTTGCCAAAGGGTTAGGAAACCTACTGCCCTGTTGGCACGATTGCAAAAATAACTTGACTGCCATTTTCCTCCCCACAAGAGAAGTATCTATAGCTGTTTAATTATATAGTTTATTTTTAAAGCAAGACCGAAAGAACCAGGAGTCATCTTTCACTTAAACTCAGCTTCACATGGTCTCAGAATGTTAAACATTCTCAATTCCTTCAGTTATCGAAATGGGTGTCCTAGACTAAAGAAAAATCAGTGCCTTCAGTTTCACCTAGTCTAATGTCACAAGATTTTTATTGTATACTGTTTTCTTTCTTTAGAGAGAAATAGAGCCCATAGCCTCAAATACTGTCAGGAAGGAATGAACATGCTCTGTGGGAACAGTAACAGCTCTTACACATTCCATCAGAGGCAGCCTGCCTATAATGGTGACACCAATGGCCCAAAAGGTCCAAACTGAAGTGGCTCCTGCATTTTATATCTAGAGGATACCAAGGTGTTCTCTAACAATTTAATTTTCAATATAAGAAAAAGTGTTATTCACAGGTAAGATCAATAGAAAACAGGCAGGACTATAACTAACACTCATGTTGTCAAAGGCCAAAATGTATGCAGCCAGAGACAGTTGACTGTCTAGACCAGAGAGAAATGTTTTCTCAACTGGGGCACCCAAAATTCCAGATCTCAGGGTGCTTCCTATCCCACAACCACTTTCCCTCCACATATAGGGACTCCTTCCTCTTCCTGCCTGCAGACTTGGTTTTCCAGGTGCCTCCACTTTCTGGAAGCCGGAAAATCCGAAGTTCCAGTGTATTGGGTGGTACTGCAGCAACTGCAAAGGCCTCTTGGGTGGAGGAATTACAGGGGAGAAGCCTGAAGATGGAAGCCTCTGATGCAGAGAAGACGCATGGAAGGGAAGTTGCCAGGCAGCTGCCCTCTTTGTTCACCTCCACCCCAAGGAGCAGCTCTTGGGCTCTCTGGGAATGGTGGGAGTCTCACAATGTGGCCTAGGGCTCCCAGTTCATCTGGGTCTCTTCCCAAAACACAACCATACCCTCCAAAGGGACAGTGGAGAAGTACAGTGTTGATGCCTATGTTGGCCCCAGGATGGGCAGTTGATTCAGACGCCTGGTGCTTCTCTGGCATCTGCTCGGATGCAGGAAATGCCAGGACATTCCCTGCTTGGGGCAACTCCAGCGGCTCTGGCAGACTGGAGGAGCTCTGGCCCTGCCTTCAAGGCAAAAGGTTGAGTCCCTGAAAATACAGTGAAGCGAGGGGCACAGAGATCCGGTCAGAGCTGGGAAAACACGCATGAATGTCTCTACTCACATCTCCCACACAAATGGGGCTCCAACTGTGTAGACTGAAGCTATAGAATCCTGGGGGAGATGCATTATGTGTGACGCTTTCCTGCTATTTTGCAAAATTTTTTGACGATGACTGAACTGTCCTCCAGCCTCACTAGCATAACTGCAAGTTACTATTTTTACCAAGCCCAGAAACCATGTGAAGCCTCATCTGCCCAGCTGAAGGGCTTCACCTCCTCCCCCATCTCCCCAGTTGTTTCTGAAAATCCCCAGCAAGTGTGCCTTTTCTCAGAAGCAAACACACCTGGGTTCCCCAGGGTGTGGCCTCCTTCTGAGAGGCTTTGAGCCACTAGAGGGACGAGTCGCTTCCTGGCCTCGGCTGCCATGCCCCCGAAGAGAGCACACTTTCTTGGCCGTATTTCTTCATCTTGACACCACCATCACCCTTCAGTCCACCAGATGCTGGTCCTGCTTTCCTTACAGAAATCCAGAAAGGCCCATTTCCCCAACTTAGGACTGAATCCTCACCAGGATCCACACTGGAAAACAATCCCTTCCCCACCTGCTTGCATTCGCTCTCTCCGTAAGTCTCTGAAGTTCTTGGACTTGGACGAGGGTGGGATTCACTTGGGGAGACTGTTAGAAATTCTACCTCACCAGAGATCCTAATCCAGTAGCTTCAATGAATTACATTTTTCTTTTTCAATTCCATTTGTAAACATCTGACCTGCAAACAAACTCTTTATTTATTTTCATCTTTTCGCTGCCATGTGGCTTGTGGGATCTTAGTTCCCTGACCAGGGATCAAAACTGCGTCCCCTGCCTTGGCAGCACAGTCTTAACCACTGGACTGCCAGGGAAGTCCTGATGAGCTGCTTTTAAACAAGCTCCTCAGATGTTTCTGAAGCACACGGCCCGGACGACACTTTGAAAAAAGTCTGGTAGGGACAATGTGATGCTGAGTAGCACACACTAGGTTTTATGTGGAGAGGAAGCCAAAGAGCATCTGGAGAAACTCCATGGTAAAGAACGTGGTGGATAAAAGTGGTCAGTGCGTATAGGGCTAAGAGAGTAGAAAATCAGCAGAAAGCATCAAAATGGCAACTGTGGTAAGCAATCAGAACTCTGGTAAGCAATCAGAATAGGGAATGAGCACAGCACCTCCACCCCCAGCTTCTTCCCTCTCCCACACAAGGTGCCAGGAAAGAAGCCACCAATACCCCCCTTCCCATTAACCAAGTCCTTCTATGTGCTTTTTCATGCAGGCCAACACAGCCAGCAGAAAAGGAGTATCCGTTAGAATGTTCCATCATATGAAGTGGGGAAATGACTAGCTTATGCAAAGCAGTTTCAGCAGGGCCTTTCCGAAGTGTCTTCACCTGCGATGGAACTTCAGCTATTTGTGCAGCCAACCTGCTACTGCCAGCATCCTCACTCTGCCCTCCTCTTCCCGTCGCTCTTTAATTCATCTTGTCCTCTCTACAACCAGATTGGGGAATGGCTTCATGTAGACTAGGAAACAGGCACGAAAGAAGGAAATGAGGAGTGGATTTGGAAGGGCTGGCATTGTTTCACATCCCAGAACACACAGGGATGTGTACTAAAAAGTCATTTTCAGAGCACAGAGACACACAGGTGTCCCCATTCCTCTCCTTTTGTGGCGGTCATTACGATCAGCTCTTCTCAATAGCTACTCACTCCCCTCAGCCACTTAGTACATGGCATTCCTGTCCAGCCCAAATTGTGTCCAAAGCTGGTCCTGTCAGACTAGAGCAGTGCTGTCCAACAGAAACATAAAGCAAGCCACAAATATAATGGTGTCTTCTAGTAGTCACATTGTAAAAAGAACCAGGTGAAATAATTAACTTCTAAAATACATTTACATATCCCTTATATATACCCAAAGTATCATCATTCAAACATATAATCAGTATAACAATTATTGAGATACTTTACATTCTTTTACTTCATATGAAGTGTTCAAAGTCTTCAAAGTGCTTTTTACACTTACAGCACATGTCCATTGGAATAGTCATATTTCAGGTATTTCTTTATTTTTAGTTCTACCAGTTTATTGCTACCAGCCTATCTCCCTCCACCCTCATGCACATGTGCTCAGTCATGTAACCCCGTGGACTGCAGCCCGCCTGGCTCCTCTGTCCATGGACTTTTCCAGGCAAGAATATTGGAGTGGGTTGCAATTTCCTTCTCCATATTTCAGGTATTTAATAGTCACATATGGTAGCCACTTCCATAATGGACCGCATAGGAGGACTTTAATCCCATGTTTTAGACTGGGATGGGGAGAATGGGGAATATTCCAAGCTTTGAGTAAGAAAACATATCACCGCTTCTGGTTACTGGCAGCCTTCTATGACCATGACGTGATCCGGGCTGGATCCTTGGGTCCTAGATCATATACCTGAGTTTTGCTGCTTCAGAGCCTGACTGCCTTTGAACTTCTAGTAATAGGAAGAGAGACATTTCTCTATTATTGAAGTCCGTATGAGTCATCCCCCTTTCTGTTACATGCAGCAAAAATATGCTAATATATATACCCCGCCATCAGTATTCAAACCACAAAAGAGTGTTCCAACCCTTGGTGTGATGGATTTACTTGCCATTCCAAGCAAGCGGATACAGGCCAAACACATTTCTTCTCCAGGTTATAAATTTGGAGAGCCAATAAAACCCTAATCCATCTATTTCCCTGAAGAGTTACTATTTTTACTCTTGTTTAAATACTACTCCAATTGATCTATTCTTAATGAAGTTAAGGTAGCACTTCATATTAAATATTTTAGAAGCAAAAGTAGACTCATTTCCTCTAAGCACTGTTTCAAACAAATGAGTCCATTGTTAAATATAGATATAATCACAATAAAATAAAATTCAGTTCAGTTCAGTTCCTAAGTCGTGTCCGACTCTTTGCGACCCCATGAATCACAGCACGCCAGGCTATCCTGTCCATCACCAACTCCCGGAGTTCACTCAAACTCACGCCCATCGAGTCAGTGATGCCATCCAGCCATCTCATCCTTGGTTGTCCCCTTCTCCTCCTGCCACCAATCCCTCCCAGCATCAGAGTCTTTTCCAATGAGTCAACTCTTTGCATGAGGTAGCCAAAGTACTGGAGTTTCAGCTTTAGCATCATTCCTTCCAAAGAACACCCAGGACTGATCTCCTTTAGGATGGACTGGTTGGATCTCCTTGCAGTCCAAGGGACTCTCAAGAGTCTTCTCCAACACCACAGTTCAAAAGCATCAATTCTTCGGCGCTCAGCTTTCTTCACAGTTCAACTCTCACATCCATACATGACTAGTGGAAAAAGACTACCATAGTCTTGACTAGACGGAACTTTGTTGGCAAAATAATGTCTCTGCTTTTGAATATGCTATCTAAGTTGGTCATAACTTACCTTCCAAGGAGTAAATGTCTTTTAATTTCATGGCTGCAATCACCATTTGCAGTGATTTTGGAGCCCCCCCAAAATAAAGTCTGACACTGTTTCCCTATTCCCTTGAAGTGATGGGACTGGATGCCATGATCTTCGTTTTCTGAATGTTGAGCTTTAAGCCAACTTCTTCACTCTCCTCTTTCACTTTCATCAAGAGGCTTTTTAGTTCCTC
>SJYA01000750.1:1404041-1431090 GCA_006410615.1 Neotragus moschatus
AGTCAATAAAGCAGAAATAGATGTTTTTCTGGAACTCTCTTGCTTTTTTGATGATCCAACGAATGTTGGCAATTTGATCTCTGGTTGCTCTGCCTTTTCTAAAACCAGCTTGAACATATGGAAGTTCACGGTTCATGTATTGCTGAAGCCTGGCTTGGAGAATTTTAAGCATTATTTTACTAGCATGTGAGATGAGTGCAATTGTGCGGTAGTTTGAGCATTCTTTCGCATTGTCTTTCTTTGGGATTGGAACAAAAACTGACCTTTTCCAGTCTTGTGGCCACTGCTGAGTTTCCCAAATTTGCTGGCATATTGAGGGCAGCATTTTCACAGCATCATCTTTCAGGATTTGAAATAGCTCAACTAGAATTCCATCACCTCCACTAGCTTTGTTCTTAGTGATGTTTTCTAAGGCCCACTTGACTTCACATTCCAGGATGTCTGGCTCTAGGTGAGTGATCACACCATCATGATTATCTTGGTCGTGAAGATCTTTTTTGTACAAAATTACTTAGGTCTAAAATAAAATTGAGGGACTTCCTTGGCAGTCCAGCAGTTAAGATTTCACCTTCCAAGGCAGGAGGTATGGGTTCAATCCCTGGTCAAGCAGCTAAGATCCCACGAAGCCAAAATATCAGAACCTAGACAACAGAAGCCATATTGTAACCATCTTTGTAAATTCAAGAAAAACTTTTTAAAAGGCCCACATTTAAAAAATCTTTTTAAAAAAGAAACTCCTATCCTAATAAAAGAGCCAAATAATCCACAATACAAAAAATAAAATTATTACTGTCAAACTTGATGGGGTTATATAGACAGGAAGAGTCCCTCCAAAACCTTAGATGCCAAAGCTATGTGGAACTCTGAAACTGAAATATAAGGAGTGGGAAAGCGTTTAATGAGAGTATCTCATCTGGAGTGAAATATTACCAGCTGCTCACTAATTTTTGCTGCAAAATTACCAGAATAAATATTAATACATATAGATAGTGTTATTTAAATGTGTTCAAAATACTTACATTAAAAAGACAAAAGATCTCAAATCAACAACCTAAATTTACACCAAAAGGAACTAGGAAAAGAATAAATTAAACCCTAAACTAGCAGAAGGAAGAAAATAAAAAAGATTAGAGCAAAGATAAACAAAATAAAAACTAGAAAAATGATAGAAAAGTCAATCAAATCAAGAGTTCCTTCTTTAAAAATTCAACAAAATTTGCAAACTTTTAGCCAAGTTGACTAAGAATAAAAGAAATGACTCAACTAAAATCAGAAATTAATAAGGGACAATACAACTGATTTTTTGAAATAGAAAGGATTATAAGATAGTACTTTAAACATCTGTAGGCCAACAAATTAGATAACCTAGATGAAATGGACAAATTCCTAGAAACAGAAAAGCTACCAAGACCGGGTCATGAAGAAATAGAAAATGTGAACAGACATCTAATAACTAAGGAAATTGAGTTTGTAATAATAAAGAAAACCTCCCAACAAAGAAAAATTTGGAACTGGAAACATGTTATAACTAATTAATAAGTTCAAAAAAACTGCAGGATATGAAATCAACATTCAAAAATTAGTTGTTTCTAAACACTGACAGTGAACAATTGGAAAGGGAAATCAAGAAAACAATTCCATTTACAGTGGCATCCAAAAGAATAAAATACTTAGGAATAAATGTAATCAAGGAGGTAAAGACATATGCTGAAAACTATAAAACATTACTGAAANAAACTGCAGGATATGAAATCAACATTCAAAAATTAGTTGTTTCTAAACACTGACAGTGAACAATTGGAAAGGGAAATCAAGAAAACAATTCCATTTACAGTGGCATCCAAAAGAATAAAATACTTAGGAATAAATGTAATCAAGGAGGTAAAGACATATGCTGAAAACTATAAAACATTACTGAAAGTAATTGAAGATACCAATAAATGGAAAGATATTATGTCATGATTTGGAAAACCCAATATTGTTAAGATTCAATATTATCCAAAGATAGTTACAGATTCAATTCAATCACTATCAAAATCCCAATAGAAATAGAAAAATCCCTCCTAAGATTCATATGGAATTTCAAGGACCCTGTATAGTCAAAACAATATTGAAAAAACTTGATTCCAAAACTTACTGCAAAGCTATAGTACTCAAAAAATTTTGGTACCTGCATAGAGATAGACATACAGGTCAGTAGCAGCAGCAGCAGCAGAATAAAACAAAGATACCAGAAATGAAATCTAACATTTATAGTCAACTGATTTTCCACAACGATACCAAGAGGGTTCAATGGAGATAGGGCATTTTTTTTCTACAAACGGTGTCAGGAAAACTGGGTATTCATATGCAAAAGAATAAAGTTGGCCACTTACTTTATACCATATACAAAAGCTAATTCAAAATGAATCAAACATTTTTATAAGAAAATACAAGGGAAACATTTTATGACACTGGATTTGGTGATAATTTCTTGGATATGACACCAAAAGCACAGGAAAGAACAATAAAAATAGATAAATTGGGGCTACATCAAAATTTTAAACTTCTGCGTATCAAAGGACAGAATCAATGGTGTGAAAAGGCAGTGCACAGAATGGGAGGAAATATTTGAAAGTGATATATGTTGATCAGGAATTACTATCTAGACCACATAAAGTTCAGTTCAGTTCAGTCGCTCAGTCGTGTCCGACTCTTTGCGACCCCATGAATCGCAGCACACCAGGCCTCCCTGTCCATCACCAACTCCCAGAGTTCACTCAGACTCACGTCCATCGAGTCAGTGAAGCCATCCAGCCATCTCATCCTTGGTCGTCCCCTTCTCCTCCTGCCCCCAATCCCTCCCAGCATCAGAGTCTTTTCCAATGAGTCAACTCTTTGCATGAGGTGGCCAAAGTACTGGAGCTTCAGCTTTAGCATCATTCTCTCCGAAGAAATCCCAGGGCCAGTCTCCTTCAGGATGGACTGGTTGGATCTCCTTGCAGTCCAAGGGACTCTCAAGAGTCTTCTCCAACATCACAGTTCAAAAGCATCAATTCTTTGGTGCTCAGCCTTCTTCATAGTCCAACTCTCACATCCATACATGACTACTGGAAAAACCATAGCCTTGACTAAAAGAATTCCTACAAATCAACAGCAAAAGTCGAACAACCCAATTTTAAAAGTGGGTAAACAACTTGAACAGACATTTCTCCAAAGAATATACACAAATAGTGAATAAGCAAGTGAAAAGAGTTCAACACCACTAATCACTAGGGAAATGAAAATCAAAACCACAATGAGATACCACCTCACACCCACATCACACTAGGATAGCTATTATTAAAAGAAACCAGAAGATATCAACTGTTGGCAAAGATGTGGAGACATTGGAACTCTTACACGGTTAGTGAGAAAGTAAAATGATGCAGATGCTACGAAAAATTGTATGATAGTTCCTCAAAAAATTAAAAATAAAATTACCATTTGATCTAGCAATTCCATTTCTGGGTATGTATTCAAAGAATCAAAAACAGGGATTACCCATGTTCACAGGAATAGTCAAGGAGTAGAGGTAACCCAAGTGTCCATGGGATGGATAAATAAAATATAAAATACACATATAATGGAATATTATTCACCTTCAAAAGGAAACTGATACATGCTACAATATAGATGAACCTTGAGGACATTATGCTAAGCAAAATAAGCCAATCACAAAGAGACAATTACCATACAATTCCACTTACCTAAACTGGTGGTTCCCAGGAGCTGCCTTCTCCAGGGGAATGGAGAGTTACTGTTTAATGGGTACAGAGTTTCAGTTTTGCAAGATAAAAAGATTTCTGAAGATGGGTAGTGGTGATAGTGGAACAACAATGTAAATGCCACTGAACTGTACACTTAAAAATAGCTAAGATGGTCAGTTTTATGTTAGGTGTATTTTATCATTTCCCTGTGGTTCAGCTGGTAAAGAATCCACCTGCAATGCTGGATACCTGGGTTGGATCCCTGGGTTGGGAAGATCCCCTGGAGAAGGGACAGGCTACCTACTTCAATATTCTGGCCTGGAGAATTCCATGGACTACAGTCCATGGGGTCACAATGAGTCAGACACTACTAAGCGACTTTCACTTTCACTTACTTAAATCTTCACATTTTATCATATATTTTTTTAAACTTCAAGTCTTTCTAGTCTTAGTTCTTATAAGACTCAATTATCATAATTTGATAAGTCCATTTAAGATATTTTTGCTTAGTTTTTTATCTTAACCCTTAATCAGAGCTAGCACTCCTTTCAAATTTGAAGGGACCCAAACAACATGTTCATACAAACTCTGGACAGAAACAGTACAATCACCAAACCTAGATTATTTTCTCAGGAAAATTCCTGACCTCTAGCAGATCAGTATCTTCCTCTTTATATCCATGTACAATCAACATTAATCCAGGGATGGTTATGAGCTGGGCATCAAGGATACAAGAAAAATCAGGAAATGAATCTATCCAGCTTCCTTACAATAAGTACCTACACTTGAACTAGATCCCGAAGGACAAGTAGAATTTGCCACATGGCAAAAGATAGGGAATAGCGTTCTTAGATGGAGAAGGCAATGACACCCCACTCCAGTACTCTTGCCTGGAAAATCCCATGGATGGAGGAGCCTGGTGGGCTGCAGTCATGGGGTCACTAAGAGTCGGACACGACTGAGCGACTTCACTTTCACTTCTCACTTTCATGCATTGGAGAAGGAAATGGCAACCCATTCCAGTGTTCTTGCCTGGAGAATCCCAGGGACAGGGGAGCCTGCTGGGCTGCCATCTATGGGGTCACACAGAGTCGGACACAACTGAAGCGACTTAGCAGCAGCAGCGTTCTTAGAAGTAGAAACAACAAGTGCCAAGGAATGTAGTTGTGAGAGGGCAGGGTCCATACTGGAAAATGGAGACACTGCAGTGTGACTGAATCGCTGGGGGGATGGCACAGACTGTGGAGGCATGAAGCCAGGGAGATAGGCTTCCTGCTTTCTGCCTTTCCAATAGAATGAAAGGTCACCTCTGGGAGTTTTACATGCAGTTCAGCAGTGGTAGAACTAGATATTCCTCTCTTTGGGCAAAGATACAAGGAAAAGTAACTTAGGCTAGGCATACAGAATGCCTGCACACATGCCACCACCCCTACTCCCGACTCCATGACGGGCATGACTAATCAATGATGGTCCTCTGTCCCTCTGGGGCTACACATACTCTCAGAACCCTTTCCACAGTTCTCAGGGAGATATATCAACAGATCAGGGTAGGGTATTAGATACAACCCGTTTCACATCCCTATCTGGGGGAACAGTTTTTTGCATGGTTTGGCTGAACCATGTCTAATATACGGCAAATAAAACCTTTGTCATTGTCAGCTTTCGGGAATTTATGGCTTAAAGTGAGAGTATTTAGATAGACCGAGGCTGAATTTCCTCATGATGAAGCTTAATTCTAGCTTTTACAAACTTACATTATTTAGTACATTCTATGTGCCAAGTTTACAATAACACCCAACATATTTGCCACATGTACTACTCACAACAGTTCAGCAAATTGGGCATCTTTATTCCTGTTTAAGATAAGGAAAACGTGGCATCAGTTCAGTTCAGTCACTCAGTCATGTCTGACTCTTGGCGACCCCATGGACTGCAGCACACAAGGCCTCCCTGTCCATCACCAACTACAGAGTTTACTCAAACTTATGTCCATTGAGTCAGTGATGCCATCCAACCATCTCATCCTCTGTTGTCCCCTTCTCCTCCCGCCTTCAATCTTTCCCAGCATCAGGGTCTTTTTAAATGAGTCAGTTCTTCACATCAGATGGCCAAAGTATTGGAGCCTCACCTTCTGCATCAGTCCTTCCAATGAATATTCAGGACTGATTTCCTTGAGGATGGACTGGTTGGATCTCATTGCTGTCCAAGAGACACTCAAGAGTCTTCTCCAACACCACAGTTCAAAAGCATCAATTCTTCGGCACTCAGCTTTCTTTATAGTCCAACTCTCACATCCATACATAACTACTGGAAAAACCATAGCATTAACTAGATGGACCTTGGTTGGCAAAGTAATGTTTCTGCTTTTTAATATGCTCTCTAGGTTGGTCATAACTTTCCTTCCAAAGAGTAAATAAGTGTCTTTTCATTTCATGGCTCCAGTCACTATCTGCAGTGATTTTGGAGTCCCCCCAAATAAAGTCTGACACTGTTTCCACTGTTTCCCCATCTATTTGCCATGAAGTGATGGGACCGGATGCCATGATCTTAGTTTTCTGAATGTTGAGCTTTAAGTCAACTTTTTCACTCTCCTCTTTCACTTTCAGCAAGAAGTTCTATAGTTCTTCACTTTCTGCCATAAGGGTGATGTCGTCTGCATATCTGCGGTTATTGATATTTCTCCCGGCAATCTTGATTCCAGCTTGTGCTTCATCCAGCTGAACGTTTCTCATGATGTACTCTGCATATAAGTTAAATGAGCATGGTAACAATATACAGCCTTGACGTACCTCTGTGCTTATTTAGAATCAGTCTGTTGTTCCATGTCCAGTTCTAACTGTTGCTTCCTCACCTGCATACAGATTTCTCAAGAGGCAGGTCAGGTGGTCTGGTATTCCCATCTCTTTCAGAATTTTCCACAGTTTGTTGTGATCCACACAGTCAAAGGCTTTGGCATAGTCATTAAAGCAGAAGTAGATGTTTTTCTGGAACTCTTGTGCTTTTTCAGTGATCCAACAGATGTTGGCAATTTGATCTCTGGTTACTCTGCCTTTTTTAAAACCAGCTTGAACATCTGGTAGCTCACAGTTCACATATTGTTCAAGCCTGGCTTGAAGAATTTTGAGCATTACTTTACTAGCGTGTGAAATGAGTGCCATTGTGTTGTAGTTTGAGCATTCTTTGGCATTGCCTTTCTTAGGGATTGGAATGAAAACTGACCTTTGTCAGTCCTGTGGCCACTGCTGGGTTGTTGAAGTTTGCTGGCATATTGAGTGCAACACTTTCACAGCATCATCTTTAAGGATTTGAAATAGCTCAATTGGAATTCCTTCAACTCCACTAGCTTTGTTCATAGTGATGCTTTTTAAGGCCCACTTGACTTCACATTCCAGGATGTCTGGCTCTAGGTGAGTGATCACACTATCGTGATTATCTGGGTCATGAAGATCTTTTTGTACAGTTCTTTTGTTTATTCTTGCCACCTCTTCTTAATATCTTCTGCTCTGTTAGGTCCAGACCATTTCTGTCCTTTATTGAGCCCATCTTTGCATGAAATGTTCCTTGGTATGTCTAATTTTCTTGGAGATATCTCTAGTCTTTCCCATTCTATTGTTTTCCTCTATTTCTTTGTACTGATCATCAAGGAACGCTTTCTTATCTCTCCTTGCTATTCTTTGGAACTCTGCATTCAAATGAGTATATCTTTCCTTTTCTCCTTTGCTTTTCACTTCCCTTCTTTAAATTGCCTATTTAAGGCTTCCTCAGACAGCCATTTTGCTTTTTTGCATTTCTTTGTCTTGGGGATGGTCTTGATCCCTGTCTCCTGTACAATGTCATGAGCCTCCATCCATAGTTCATCAGGCACTCTATCTATCAGATCTAGTTCCTTAAGTCTATTTCTCACTTCCACTGCATAATCATAAGGGATTTGATTTAGGTCATACCTGAAGGTTTAGTGGTTTTCCCTACTTTCTTTGATTTAAATCTGAATTTGGCAATAAAAAGTTCATGATCTGAGCACAATCAGCTCCCAGTCTGTTTTTGCTGACTATATAGAGCTTCTCCATCTTTGGCTGCAAAGAACATAATCAATCTGATTTCAATGTTGACCATCTGGTAATATCCATGTGTAGACTCTTCTCTTGTGTTGTTGAAAGAGGGTGTTTGCTATGACCAGTGCATTCTCTTGGCAAAACTCTATTAGCCTTTGCCCTGCTTCATTCTGTACTCTGAGGCCAAATTTGCCTGTTAATCCAGGTGTTTCTTGACTTCCTATTTTTGCATTCCAGTCCCCTATAATGAAAAGGATATCTTTTTTGAGTGTTAGTTCTAGAAGGTCTTGTAAGTCTTCATAGAACTTTTCACCTTCAGCTTCTTCAGCTTTACTGGTCGGGGCATAGACTTGGATTACTGTGATATTGAATGCTTTGCCTTGGAAACGAACAGAGATCATTCTGTTGTTTTTGAGACTGCATCCAAGTACTGCATTTCAGACTCTTGTTGACTATGATGGCTACTCCATTTCTCCTAAGGGATACTTGCCTACTGTAGTAGATATAACGGTCATTTGAGTTAATTTCACCCATTTCAGTCCATTTTAGTTCGCTGATTCCTAGACTGTCAACGTTCACTCTTGCCGTCTCCTGTTTGATCACTTCCAATTTGCCTTGATTCATGGACCTAACATTCCAGGTTCCTATGCAGTATTGCTCTTTACAGCATTGAACTTTACTTCCATCACCAGTCACATACACAACTAGGTGTTGTTTTTGCTTTGGCTCTGTCTCTTCATTCTTTCTGGAGTTATTTCTCGACTGCTCTCCAGTAGCACACTGGGCACCTACCAGCCTGGGGAGTTCACCTTTCAGTGTCCTATCTTTTTGTCTTTTCATACTGTTCATGGGGTTCTCAAGGCAAGAATACTGAAGTAGTTTGCCATTCCCTTCTCCAATGGACCATATTTTGTTAGATGTGCAACTTCAGATCAACATCAGAAGATTCTTGCTACCTGTGGATGATTGCTGTTATCTGTTCTTGAGTCAAATTGAATTGAAATCAGTACCTATCCATTACTCTGGGGAGAATTTCCTTCTGAGTTGAGGGTTTGAAGATGGTTCTTCCCGAAGGTCTTACTCTAGGTAAGGTTGATCTTGCCAAAGTGCCTATCCTAACTGGTGCATTTATTGGACCGTAATTGTATCTGATGTTTTCAAAGCCTTTCTTTTGAAAGTAAGTTTTATTACAGAACTACTCTTATAATGCTTGCATTGAATTTTCCATTCTCCTGAAAGTATTTGCCATGTACTACTAAAGAGAACACTATTAATATAATTTCTCTAAAAACTTAGATCATTATCCAAGTAGTTTTCAGACTCTCATTTTATATAAGCATTCATCACCACAAATAAATACAGGAATCTCTCAACATTTCTCTTTACTTTAAAGAACCAAATGCGTATTTGGCAGGAAAGCAGTACAACTCATGTTACTTTCCCCCAGAGCTTCAGGAGTAAATATTTTCCACTATCAATATCTCCAGCCACAAATACAATCCAGAAATCACTAAGTCTGCATTTCAGAGCTGATTAATACACACCAATGAAGTAGTAAGGAGGGCTAGTTTTCTTGCAGAGATGATGAAAGTTTATGAAATTCAAGGAGTTAAAAAGATAAATTAGGGGCCACTGGCTCACTCTAAAACCAGCCACAGTTAGAGTGGGTATTCTTGTGGTAATGGGACATGCCGTAGACTAGGATCTGTGTTCTACACCCAGCTCGATCTCTTCTGATCCTTCCAATTTGGGACTCTGATCGGTGAAATGGGGATGAAAACATCATATGGCTTCTACCCCCATGGCGTTGGTATGGAGAGCAAATGAGATAATGAGATATTATATACAGAAAGCTCGGAAAGCTATAAACTGCTCTACTGAAGGCAGTTATCTGTTGCTGTTGTTTAGTCACTTTGTCATGTCCGATTCTTTTGCAATGCCGTGGACTATAACCTGGGCTTCCCAGGTGGCACTAGTGGTAAAGAATCTGCCTGCCAATGAATGAGATGTAAGAGATGTGAATTTGATCCCTGGGTCGGGAAGATTCCCTGGAGAAAGGCACAGCAACCCACTCCAGTATTCTTGCCTGGAGAATCTCATGGACAGAGGACCCTGGTGGGCTACAGTCCATAGGATTACACAGAGTCAGATACGACTGAAATGACTTAGCATGCACACATGCACACATAGACTATAGCCTGCCAGGCTCTTCTGTCCATGGGACTTCTCAGGAAAGAATACTGGAGTGGGTTGCCATTTCCTTCTCCAGGGGATCTTCCCAAACACAAGGATTGAACCCGTATCTCCTGCATTGGCAGGCACATTCTTTACCACTGAGCCACTAGGGAAGCCCAGAGTTATCTAGATCCTTGCAAAGACAGTTAGCATTCAATTACCTTAAAGAATGCTAGAACTTTATATATTTGATTAATCTTTTAATTGCTTGCAATCAGGCCTCCATCTCTGTACACCATGACACGTTCTAAAGAATGTCACAACTTTGAGGTTAACAAAGCATAGAGATAAACTCACAAAGGAACTAAAAAACAAACTGCTCCATTACATAGCTAGCCTATAATTCCTATCTCCCCTGACCATCTTCATTTACAGAACAGACTCTTCCTCCAAAATTGCCTATAGAAGGGATCTTTTGAAAATCAAATCACACTTTATATAGAGAGAGTTAGTTCATAGGGCCTGCAGTAGTAAATCCTTTGGAAAGTGAATTATTATCCTTAATCTATCTGTTGTGTAAATACAGATTTTCATATCCTGGGTTTGCTTGAAATATATATATACTTGAACTGCAGGGTCCCCAGGAGTGATTTATTCTTCAGCTGCAGCTAACAAACTGTGGTTCTCGATGCATGATTGCTTTGGCAGTGCAATTGGGATTAAGAAGGAAGGCGATAGCTCAGGCTTACAGCACCATGTGTGGGGATGACTCACTCCAGATTCTAACATGCTCCATTGTGGTCCTCAAGAAGAGAATTTCTTTCCTTTTAAATGAAAGGCAATCTTAGTTATAACTACTTATATTACATGAATTCCAAATAACGTAGTTTTCTTAACTACAGGCTCCCAAGGGCCTATATTTCTTATTAAGCATATAGTTTACCTGTGTAAAAGTATACCACGCAGTTTATAAGTGCTACATAAACATGAATTAATAGAACATTCAGAGAAAAAAACAGTAAGCACCTAGAAGACGATGTACTCATTCTAAGGATTCAATAACATTCCTTTATTAATAACTACTATGCACCAAATCTAAAACACAAATTCTCAGCTGGACTGAATCATCCATCATTTTGGTAAAGCAGACGTTATGAATATGAAGGAATGAATGTACATCATTTTATTGAGTCCTCTCCCGCTTGCATTTCTCTCTTTCCAAAGCATTTCAGTGTGTCCCGCTGAAGAATTGTGCACTGATCTTTCAGCTAGGTAAACTGAGGCAAACATTGTTTTACGGGCACTTGGGATTTGTGTTAATCAAGTATGGTAAGGCCGGCAGATACAGAAAAGACTGTCATAAAGGAAGAAGGTTCTTATATTTATAGATCCTTAAAAGCAGGTGACATAGCATGCCACACAAGGCTATGTGGGAAGGTCAAGGGCGAGAATGGTGCTACTCCCTCAGACAAGAAGGTGGCGGAGAGGTCGCTGCCCAGGGGCCACAGAGGGGACGAAAGCCAAGGCCCCTGCTCCTCCTGAGGGTGGCACTTCCAAGATGGCACCTGTACCACTAACCAGGAAGGCAGAGGCCCCCAAGGACCCAAGAAAACATAGCATTCCCACCAAGGCCTCGTCATCTACCGTGGCCAATACAAAGGCAGCAGCTGAGAGTTAGAGGCAGGTGGAGAGAGACTGAGATTCTACTCTTCTATTCCCCTAAAAACCATCACTCCATTTATTTCCCTGTAACCCATGTATTAGCATCAACAAAGACTTCCCCTGGGCCCCCACATGCACACAGAGGTCAGTAGGAAGCAGAGAGAGGGAAAAGCGTGGGCAAGAGCCTTTATTGTGGTTTCTGCAGGAAGGTGGACAAGGTAAGGTAAGCAGGTTTAGTATTGGCAAGTTTGAATAATTTCAGGGGCCTCCAGGGTGAGGGGGCTGTCTCTAGGTATCTGGATCTGGGGTGATGAGGTCAGAGGAGTGATGGCTCAGTGAGTAAGAACCACCACAGGCAGTGGTTGGGGATGCGGTTTCTGAACTGGTTAGTCTGCATATGAAAGGCAGGCTCATAGGTGAGGTGTTTACTCTCACTGGGTATTACCTGGCCCCGGAAAGGGCAGTCTCTCCAGGGTAGGCAAGGCTCTGAGATGTCAAAGCACCAAAAATGCAAAATAAAAAGACATGACTAATAGACGTATCAACTGTAATTCTCTGGAACTAAACAGGAAGTGAGAGTTAAGGTCTAAACATGTATTTCACCCCTCATTTCTCCTGAACTCAGGAAGATTCTTTTTGAGAATTTCAAAGAAATGAAAGCTGAAGTAAAGAAATGAAATCTTACTTGTCTAAGACTTTTCAATGAATAACCATAAAACCACTCACTTGAACTGATAATGCATGGAAGTTCTCAAAATAGAGTATGTATCAATTCCATAAATATGTTGTGAATTTATTAGGGTTAGGTTTTGCTCTATATGGCTTATAATCAACTTAACAACGGCCTAAACAATGTAAAAGCTTTGTCTTTTTCATGTAAGTGAAATCTAGAAGCAGGCAGTCTAGGGTGGCTATGGCACTGTTGTCCACTGAGTCCTCAGGGATCCAGGCTCATTTGAGCTCAGGCTAAGCTCTCTCAAGATCCTCTTTTGGCTCCAATGTTAGAAGATAACAGATCATGTTTCAGGCAGCATGATGAAGGAGGGAACAAAAAATAAGAAAGTAAAAGGTATTTATGGAGAAAGAAATGGCAAACCACTCCAGTATTCTTACCTGGAAACTCCCATGGACAGAAAAGCCTGGTGGGCTACAGTCCATTGGGTCACAAAGAGCCAGACATGACTTAGAGACTGAGTAGGAGGCATATATCAGCTGTGTTTCAAAGATGATTCCCAGATTTATCACATGACATTTATCAGTTTTATCTTTGTTGGCCAGAACTTAGTCACATGGCCATGCCTAGACACATACAGACACAAAAAAAACCCTGAAAAATATAATTATTTAGTTCAACTAAAAATCAAAATCTCTATTGCTCCAAAAGAAGAGAAGACTGGACTTTGGGAGAGAACTAACAGTTCCCACGCCAGCATTCTGAATTGAATTTCTACCACCTATCCTTCCAAGTTCCCTTCTCTTTTATACCACAACCAACACCTCCAAAAGTAGTAGTCTAGAAACTTTTCAAGTCAGAAATCTAAATGTCAGTCTAAGCTTCATTTTCATTTAGGCCAGAACTAATCTTGGCTTCTCTCACATCCTAAATCTCTCTTAAGCAATTTTGCATGAGTTACTACCATATGAAAATGTAAATTGGTGCAGCCTCTGTGGAAAACAGTATGGAGGTTCTTCAAAAATCTAAAAATAGAGTTGCCATATGATCCAGCAATCCCACTGCTGGGCATATATCCAGAGAAAACTATAATTTGAAAAGACACATGCGCCCCAATGTTCACTACAGCACTATTTACAACAGCCAAGACAGGGAGGCAATCTAAGTGCCCATCAGCAGCTGAATGGAAAAAAAGGTGGACATGCATACAGTGAATGAAATACTATTCAGCCATAAAAAAAAGAATGAAATAATGCCATTGGCAGCAACATGGATGGACCAAAAGATAATCATACTAAGTGAAGTAAGTCAGACAGAAAAAGACAAATATCATATAATATCACTTGTATGTGGAATCTAAGATACAACATTAACTTATCTATGAAACAGAGATAGATTCACATACAGAGAGAACAGGCTTGTGATTGCCAAGGAGGAGGGGGATGGAGGAGGGATGGATTGGGAGTGTGGGATTAGCAGATGCAAGCTATTGTACATAGAATGGATAAAGAACAAGATTCTATTGTACAGTACAGGAAGGTATATTCAATATCCTGTGATAAACTATAATGGAAAAGAACATGAAAAATAAGGTATATTCATGTGTAACAATCATTTTGCTATACAGTAAACTATACTTCAATAATTTTTTTTTAAAGTTAATACTACCATAACCTGCTATCTGGTCTACCATTCTCCAGATTTACTGCCCACATCCCCTGCTCAACACCCGCAAACCTATTCCAAATCATACTTCTCTCTGCAGCAGAAGCTATTGTTCAACATGTTCACCATGTCTCTTCCTGTGTATAGCCCTTCAGAGGCTCCTGATGGCTTTCAGCATAAAGTCCAATATCCTGGCACTGACTATTAGGCTCCCCATGATGTGTGGTCCCTGTGTCTCTCTCGCCTTGTCTTCTTTCTCCTGCACTTACAAGCCCATACTACAACAGCCCATGAAGTCTCAAACACAGCATGTAGAAACGCATGGAGTCACTGAAGATCTCTGAAGACCCATTCTGAAGATCTCTGGGCTTCATAACATTAATCAAAGCTATCATGCTATTGTTTTAAAAGAGAGAAGTGGGCATGTTGGCATTAAGAAGAATAAGGAGAAAGGGTTCTTTCGATTATAATCATTCCAGGCTGGAAACTTTCCAATCCAGGATCAACCTGAAAAGAAATGTCGGAAGAGAAATGTACGCTTTAACTAAGTCCAAAAAAGAAGACCCTGGAAAGCAAATATATGGAAGAATGTGGTAATCTCACTTATCATATTAAACATCTAAAGAACACACATCAGTGAAGATAGATTGGAATTACATTGACTCTCAAAGATACTAAAACACACATAAGGTTAAGACCCCCAAACTCACACATTCAAATCTTTATGGAATGGCCACTATGTGTCATTCAGTCAATTCAGTCGCTCAGTCATGTCCGACTCTTTGTGACCCCATGGACAGCAGCACACCAGGCTTCCCTGTCCATCACCAACTCCCAGAGCTTGTTCAAACTCATGTCCATTGAGTCAGTGATGCCATCCAACCATCTGACAAATGTTGGGATGTAGCAACAAGTCAAGTACAAATGATCTCGCCCTCATGGAGCTTAGAGTCAAAACCAGTACGGCACATGTTCTAGGAACTGTGCTAAAATTTATTTTCAGTAAATCATATTTCAGAAACAAAATGAAATCTCTTGTGTTGCATTGTGGAGGAAGGAATGATATAAGGGAGTAAAAGTTTTCTACTATTTTGTGTTTTTCTACTCAAATTTAGTTTTTCAAGGTAAATTATTCACAATTTATTATACAGTGAATTGCCAAATAGTGATTTCAATTTGAAATCACTATTTGGAAGCCAGAAAGATGAACTGAATTCAATTTTCAGTTTTCACAAGCCACAGATAAATCCTGATCAACTGTTAACATCAGATGGTTTAACAGCCCCAGCTAGGCTTGCTTGACCATCCTCTTCCTTTTCTCTCATCCCCAGACAACACTGTGACACCCTTACAAATCAATTCTCAATGGCTTTTCAAAACTGCATTAGTTGTCTTTCCTCTCCCCTAACATACACACACACACACACACACACAGAGCTTATGAAGACTGAAAAAAACTGAAGGCGTATTTTCCATAGCACTTCAGCTCATGGTAATAACTTCAAGATAAATGTTGACTCACAGGGAAACAGCAGCCAACTGGAATTGTAACTTAAGAAATGAAATTAAAAGCAAGACCTTATCTGCAAATACTAGTTATTTTTCTGTGCTGCTACAGGGGTTTACAGAGTCAGATATGACTGAAGCAACTTAGCAGCAGCAGCAGCAACAGAGGTTTATCTTCACCACTGAGACGGAACACATTTTCTGACAGCATGCTGCATAATTAGGAAAACAGTTCTAAAGATCTTCTAATTAAGGGGGACATTTTCAGTGAAGGTGAACCCAGGTCTAGCTCAAGAAGTTGCGATGGACACAAGTCCCCTCTCAAATCATTGAAAAAAATGACACCTCTAACCTCTTCTTGTCAGAGAAGCCAATGGCACCCCACTCCAGTACTCTTGCCTGGAAAATCCCATGGACAGGGGAGCCTGGTAGGCTGCAGTCCATGGGGTCGCTGAGGGTCGGACACGACTGAGAGACTTCACTTTCCCTTTTCACTTTCATGCATTGGAGAAGGCAATGGTACTCCACTCCAGTGTTCTTGCCTGGAGAATCCCAGGGACGGCGGAGGCTGGTGGGCTGCCATCTATGGGGTCTCACAGAGTTGGACATGACTGAAGTGACTTAGCAGCAGCAGCAGCCTCTTCTTGTGACCCTATGGAGGCTCATAGTAAATGTCTGCGTAACCCCTGTCTTTTCATATAGATTTCCTACCCCCAAGCAAGGGATGTGTAACTAAACTTTTAAACAGCGACATATGATGATGATTTTGAACTTTGATTAGGAGCTCTTGAAGATAATTGTCTCTTCCTGTTTCATCCTCAAGTAAGATCTCCCCTTCTCTAATTTGGTCACAAAGTGGTTTCTTTTTAAAAGGACCATTCGAATTTTGGAAAACCCACAAGAAGAAACAGTAATCACATACCACAGAATATGGCCACGAAGCTGCTAATAAATTTCATTGTCCTCTCACCTCCAATCCTTCTGCCGTCAAAAAAGTAGAAAAGAAGAAAAGCTAACCAGAAATCTAAAATCTATAGTCCTTTTGAATCAGTTAGCTCTTGTTCAGAAAGGGAGAAGGAGGGCAGCAGCGGCGGGGGCGGGGAGGCAGCAACGACTCAGTTCTCCCATCCCCTTAAAAAAAGTCATTTACAGATTATACACCAAGCCTGGCTCGGACTCTGCTCTGCCTCTTTGGGGTAGACAGGCTTGCTTTACTCCATTTGTCAAACCACAGTTTTATCCATAAAATGATGGTGTGAGGACAGTATCCAGCACTCAGTAAGTGTTCAGTCGCTGTGGGTAGAAATGTTTCTAACAATTCTCATAAGAACGAATAAACATTGATGATTTACCATGTAGCAGGCACTAAGAATTTTAATCTGTTCATCAGTCCTATAAGGTAAGGTAACTATTATCCTCCCTGTCTTAATGACTAGAAAGCTAAGGAACAAAGATGTTAAAAACACTTTCCAGAATCACAGAGCTACTAAGAGGCTAAGCCTTCACTTAAGCAGTGCAGTCTGATAGACCTTCGTGCCATGATTGAAATGTTCTATAACCTAAGTTGTTCAACATGGCAGCCACCAGCCAAATGAGATGACTGAGCACTTGAAGTGTGGCTGGTGTGACTAAGAAATTTAATTTTTTTATTTTCTTTCACTTTAGTTCATCTAAATTTAAACAGCCACGTGTGATTCGTTGCTACTGTGTCCAACAGGCCAGCTCAAAAGGTTACACTGTTAACTACCGAAGATTAGGCCCATCCAGTGTGGGCTGCTGCTGCTGCTAAGTCACTTCAGCCGTGTCCGACTCTGTGCGACCTCATAGACGGCAGCCCACCAGGCTCCCCCGTCCCTGGGATTCTCCAGGCAAGCACACTGGAGTGGGTTGCCATTTCCTTCTCCAATGCGTGAAAGTGAAAAGTGAAAGTGAAGTCGCTCAGTCGTGTCTGACTCTTAGCGACCCCACGGACTGCAGTCTACCAGGCTCCTCCAGCCATGGGATTTTCCAGGCCAGAGTTCCGGAGTGGGGTGCCACTGCCTTCTCTGTCAGTGTGGGCATGAGACTTCAAAAAAGATAGTAACAAAGTAGGGGTTAATTTATTTACACATGTGACTATAATGTGGGAGAGCATTATCTCATTACTAGCGGTATGCCATTGTCACAGTCATATTCTATTTGCCTTCTTCCCATGCGGCAAATTAACGTTTTTATCACAGAAGTATTATACTGTTAAAAAGGTTAAAAAACCAAAAGTGTATAATCTAGTAAGTGAAATTTCCTCTTTTCACCACCACTGCCTTCCCGATCTTAATCCCCTTCAGAGCAGAACATACAAACTTATGTCTATTCTGAGTGTGTGTATATATATGTATATGTATATATATAAAATACATAAGTGTACCTAGAAGGATCAAAATAGGATCAACCTCCTCTATTGTTCTATAGTGTTTTCTTTGCTAAAACCTAAATCTCATTCATTCATCCATGTTGATTGCACGCATAGCTATTGGGCTGGCCAAAAAGTTCATTTGGGTTTTCCCACAAAATATTATAGAAAATCTGTATGAACGTCTTTGCCAACCTAATACCTTACCCTTTCCTAGTAGCTATTTCACTGTATGGCAATACCACAATTTATCAGTTCTCCACTGATGGATATTTTGATTAATTCTTAATTTTTGCCTTTAAAAATAATATTGCAACAAGTGTTCACTCAGCATGGAGTTGCTGCTTTGTTAGACTGCTCCTTAAAAATAGTTCAAGAGACATTTCTGTTTGCCTACCCAAAAGACACACCCTCCTCCATCTTTTCTTTACTAACTGAATAGACTCAGATCAAAGTCCACTTCAACTCTTCATGAGTCAGAATGAAGTCCTGTTTTGGTCCAGGCCAGTCATATGGTTCCACTTCCATTGGCAATCATTGGTTAATGGCTGAGCATCCAACTCAGTTGGGTCCAATGGGAAACAGTGTGAAGTGTCTGGGCCTTTGAGAAAACAAGAGGCTCTGGGACATTCTCCTGTCACATCCAGAGTTGATGTAGCCTTCACACAGCCATGAGAGGGCCTAGTCTGAGAATGAGGCACAGGAACTGGAATGGCAGAGGGAAAAGATGGAAAAACCCAAATCCTTAATGTGCTGTTGAGCTGCTGAATTAACCACTCCTGAAGTCTCCCTCCTTCTGGGGTTCTTGTCAAGTGAGCTAAGTATTTCAGTCAGTTGAGTTTGGGTTTGTAATACTTAGAACCCAAACTATTTTAACTAATGCAAATGGGATTGCTGGTTGAAAGGGTATGAAGGAGGTTTTATTCTGATAAGTACTCTAATCTCTGTTTAACCTTTTCATAGCATAAATATGAAAAGGACCTTAGTAGTTTGAATACATCTTCCATTCTCTAGGAGCTTCCCTGTTGGCTCAGATTGCAAAGCGTCTGGCTGCAATGCTGGACACCCGGGTTCAATCGCTGGCTTAGGAAGATCTCCTGGAGAAGGAAATGGCAACCCACTCCAGTATTCTTGCCTGAAAATCCCATGGACAGAGGAGCCTGGTGGGCTACAGTCCATGGAGTCACAAAGAGTCAGACACAACTGAGTGACTTCACTTTCTTTTCTTTCCATTCTCTAGAACAGGAGCTTTATTGCTACATTAGTCCAAGTGTATTTAAATAGTGCATCCCTCAGCGTCCCCTACCTTCTGACGCACACAGATGGTACTGTGTGTGTGTGCTCAGTTGTGTCAGTTGTGCCCGACTCTTTGACCCCCATGGACAGTAGCCCACCAAGCTTCTCTGTCCGTGGGGTTCTCCAAGCAAGAATACTGGAGTGGGCTGCCATCCCCTCCTCCAGGGGATCTTCCCGACTCAGGGATGGAACCTGGCTGGTCTCCTATATCTCCTGCATTGGCAGGTGGATTCTTTACCACTAGCACCACCTTCGTAATAAATATAAAATCAGAAATCTGGCCAGACTAAAGATGGGAAACTTCCAGAACTGTGCTTCCTAGACTTTCTCATGTTATACTACGTATAGTAAATGATAATATTTTAGGGCACACTGCGGTAAATGGATAAAACTGTTCAAAGCCAACAGTTTTCAGTCTAAGGGCTCCAGCTGCCTGGCCTCCCTGAGGGCAGAGAACAATATTTGGCCCACTTGAAACCCATTCATGGAACACGAACTGTGAGTGATACTCTAGAGAGATTGATCGTATCTCATTGATTCTAAGCAATGTATTTTTTCACATTTTTATCTCTGAAATTAAGATGCATCTTACAACGGATAATACCTCGTAAGTACTGCCAGCCAGGCAGCAGGTATCCTCTCACTGACATTTTCTACCTTTGCACAAATTCAATCTGCAAATCTTCTGTAGGTCCTTTCTGGTAAGGCCAGGAAAAGCCCAGCATCACGGGAAGTTATTGTTTGATGGGTAGAGAGTTTCAGTTCGGGGTGACGTCAAGTTCTAGAGATGGATGATGGTGATAGGGGCACAACAGCGTGAATGTATTTAACACCACTGAAGTGTACACTTACAAATGGTTGAAATGGTAAATTTAATGTTATTTAAAGTAAAAAAAATTTAAAGGCCCAGCATCAACCTTACACAAAAGGTATCAGTGGCTTGGATGCAGAGCAACAGTGGGCTACCCTTCTAAGAAACACTGCATCTTGTCCTGTGCTCTTATTGGCACAGAGGATGAGACTAGGTGAAAAAATTAGCCATTGAGGATGCTGAATATGAGGTTCTAGGAAGACTTTAAGCAATTTCTCTGATAGCTTTCCTTGTTATGGCTGCACAGGACAGGAGACGACACTTTGTTTTGGCAAATCTCTATTTGAGCTTGCAGATGCACCCTCCACCCCTTCCTACTCGTGGAAGGCTGAACTCTATGGACACTTGGTTCCAAGTTTCTACTCCCTTGGGCTTCCCAGATGACTCTAGTGGTAAAGAACCTGACTGCCAATGGAGGAGATGTAAAAGACGTGGGTTCAATCCCTGGGTCGGGAAGATTTCCCTGGAGGAGGAAGTGGCAACCCACTCTAGTACTGCTGCCTGGAGAATCCCATGGAGAGAGAAGCCTGGCCGGCTACAGTCCATAGAGTTGCAAAAAAGTCGGGCAAGACTGAAGCAACTTAGCAAGCACACACACATCTACTCCCCTGGCTCCCTCTTTACTGGGCTGTGGGTTGGTCAGAATTGCGTTCCTCCACCAAAGGCCCAAGATCCTATGCTAGGGGACAGCTGATTTCTATAGCAAGGGTCCCCAACTTCTGGGATCTAATGCCTGATGATCTGAGGTGGAGCTGATGAAATAACAGAAATAAAATGCACAATAAATTAATGTGCTTGAATCATCCCAAAACCATCCTCCCCCCACCATCACCATTCAGGCTCATGAAAAAAATTATCTTCCATGAAACTGGTTCCTGGTACCCAAGATTGGGGCCCGCTGTTCTACAATCTTGGCTCTCTCCAAGATCTGTCCTTCACCCTTTGTGGCCTGGAAGTGGTACCTGCTTTCCATGCCAACTAACCCCAGGGCATCTAACTCTTTCCTACTGGTTTCCCTCAACCCTGCCTACACTCTTTGTTTAGTATTCTTTTCATCAAACCCTCAACAGTCCCCCAACTTTTGAGGGTGCTCTTTGTTTCTGGCTGGGGTTCTGAGTTTTTTTTTTAATCAATATCTTAATCAATCTAAAAGAGATCTTTAAAAATTCCTTGAAATCTTAAGTGACACATAAGCACTGTGTCATAGTTTAATTGGAAGCACTTTTTCTTTGTTAGTGACACATAAATGAAGGTACGTCTTGAAATTGTTGACTCCTCAGAGGGTTAAGGAGATGTTTCTATTATACTTCCAGAATTTACTTGAGTTGATAGCCAAGCAATTTTAATATTTCAAAATATCATACACAGTGCAGTTTAGTGCCAATTTCATTCCCAGGGTGAGTATGACCAACAAAATATATGTAAGGGCCTTAGGAGCAGGCTGCTTTGGAAGGCTGCCCTTGGTCAGCTGGTCTTCCTGCTCAGTCTGTCCACACCCCTCCTGTGCATCCCACTGGCTTTTGTTCTGTTCCCTGCTTTACTCTAATAGCTTAGAAACTGGCTCTTCCACCTCTAAACAACTCACACTTTCCTTTGCTGCCAGAATACATCTAAAAAAGCAGAGCTCATCAGGTTTAAGATCCTTTAGTTACTACATTTCAGGATCAAGTTCAAAAATTTAAATACACCACACAAGGCCCATCATGGTCTCCCCCACCTAGCCCCCCCCCCAACCCCCCCGCCCATCTCCTTAGCCTCATTTCCTGTCACTCACTTGCACATGACTTAGCCTGCCACACATAAGGACTTGCACATTCCTAAACACATCATACTGCTACATATTTTCACAAATCTGTACTTGCTGTTCCCTTGAACTAGAACGCCCTTCCCTCCATTCAGCTACCTCTTACTTATCCTATACACCACTCAGCTCAGGTATCACCTGTTCTGGGAGGCTTTCCTAGACATTCCAGGTTGAATGATCAGTAGTTCCCAGCACTCTGAGCATCTCACGCTACACTGAAACGGCTCACATCCAGGGGCTGACTCATGGTAGGAATGCAAAGTTATTCAATGAGTACATTAATAGAGTTATTTTTTATTTCTATTGCTTTGACTAAACTTCTGTTCTCTGTTTTCAGGATTCAATTACACCCAGTGGCAAAGTGACCAGTGGACTCAAAATAGTAAAATAATGCTTAAAGTAATGCTATCACAGGGTCCTGGGAACCAACCTCACATGCTAAAGACAGACAAAGATTTGCATTGAGGTATAAATCCTGATTGTATTCAATGCTTTTAACTTTGAACCTGTCAGGGTTTATCCTTTGGCTGTAACCAACTAGACAACTGAATGATACCCAGTACAGCACAGCTGCTGATTATAGACTCTGAGCTAGACTGCCTGGGCCCGTGCCTTGCTTTAGCCACTGACCAGTTTTGTGCTGTGGGCATGTTATTTAACCTCTTTAAAGGCTCAGTTTCCTTATCTGTAAGATGGAAATGGCATTAACAGAACTGACCTTACAGTAAATGATTTAACAAGTGAGAATGTTTCTAATAGCACTTAGCATAAATAAAGTACTATTTAACTACTAGGTTTTTTTTGTTTGGTTGGTTTTTTCCCTATTAAACGGTAAAGAGGCATGTCTGAGGAGCAAAGCAGACAAGTCATTTCAAGAGTAGCTTTTTGCTGTGGTGAAGTCACTGCTAGCTCTCCTAGCACCAGTTAGTCACAGCTCAGACTCATGAGACCTTATGTCTAATGTCGCCAGGGGTCGGCTGAAGACACACCATCCTCCTTCCATCTGGTTCCACCAAGGTGACCAAAGCAACACAGGTTTTTATTCCTGACATGTCATGTACAGCAGGATGCACAATAAGTTCTCTTTCTTTTCCTGCCCACAGCTTTAGTTTTTCGAAGGTTCCTCTTTGTCTGTAGCAATTATGTCATCAGAGCACCCTGTATGTACTCTCCGCATGAATAAGAAAAACTTAAGTAACAAGAGAAGTTTAGCAGAAGAGTCATTCCTGAAATCACATGAGGCCTAGATGGTGGACTCCTCTGGCTCTTGGGAATCCCCAAAAACGTGTCCACCTCCCAGTCATCCCCTCCACTATCTGAAGAATGTTGGGGGAGCACTTGGGAGTTCTTTGGAATAAGCTTTCTTAGAAATGCTAGGTTACCGAGCATTCTGCTCCTAGAAGGTAGGGTTGGGTATCAAATTCAGGTGAGGAATCAGTGATGTTTCGCCAGTTTCTCATGGGAAGATTTTTCTAGCACCCTCCTATTTCCAACTTGTGTACTTGAAAATTAAAAGGTTCTTCTTAAAAAGTGAAAGGCTACCCGTGTTTAATAATATATTGTTTCCATTGGACCTTAGTTTATTCACTTGATACGTTGAAAATAAAGATGAGAGGGCTGGGCCATGCCAAGTAAGCTGCTGGTGATGGTGCCCTTTAGCCTGACGATTCCACTTCCAATAGCATTCTGCCTCCCCAGCACTTCCCGTTCTCCCCTTCCTGGCATGATTTCCCTTCTTCTTTGATATTTTTATTGTCCACTTCTGGCACAAGAATAACCTCCAACCTCAGATTCTGACTTATTTGTTCACTCCCCAATCCTTAGTCTCTAGAGTAACACCTGATACTCAGGAGATGACAAGACACAGGCTGCTGAATGACTAAGGTCAATGAGAAAATACTGTTTACCATAAGCACCCCCAGCTTGCCAATTTTCCTGGCTTCACCCCCATCATCCTCAGCACCAGAGTACACCACAGCTCCGTCTACTTAGTCCTTTAACACACCAGCAGTCACAGGCAGGAGACAAAGCAAAAGATTTCTAAGCAAATCATTAAAGCATACAGTGAAAGCAGACATGATCCCATCAGGGGACCCCAAACCTTAATCTTCGGAAGTGAGACCTCGATCTCATCTCTTTGCTTGGATGACTGCTCTCCCAGTCAACCATTCCACAGCCCCACCCTCAAAGAGTCACCTTCATTCTCTTGCAAGACTGGTTGAAGTTTTGTTGTTTTAGTATCTCATGATGGACATATTCGGATACAAATGTCAGGGGGAAGAATCCTTTTTACAAGTAAGCACATCTTATAACTCAAATGAATACAAGTACATGAGTTTGAAATACTTCATTTTACTGCACAGATATAATCCAGCCATCTTTGGGGTAAAGGATTGAAGAACTGAAGCAAAACAATCACTGATGATGGAAAGGCAGGCAAATGGATAATGGCCACATAAAAGAGAATCCAGGATGTCTTAGGATGAGGACACATCATTCCTGTGAAAAGCAACTAAGTCTTACCATTAAGCTCTGCTATCAAGCAACTGAATACTTCTCCCCTCCCTGCCCTCCATTGATCCTCCCTCCATTATCACCTTCTCAGGATGGAAATGGTGGCTTTTACAAAATCAAGGACCTCTCACAGACACAAGTAACCAAGCCCTTACCCCTACCCCCAAGGCTTCTGAAAAATCCTAAAAATTACATCAAAATTGAGTCATTCCTTCACTTGACTGTCAGCAACATGGCACATGAACTGTTTCCTTTTTACTCACCACCCTGTGCCCTGAGCCTGGCACCCAGCAAACACTTCAAGCATATTTGTTGGATAAATGCCTTTGTTAACACAAAGTTTTTGTAATTATTTGGATCAATCAGCTCTCCAGCCAAAAGCTCATAAAATCAAAATAGGGCAGTGTCAATGGAACAAGACTATAAACGGGTGCCAGTCACTGGCCCACTGCACAGAGCAGGCTATTGATAGGAACTCCCCAACCAAAACCCACATTCCAGCAATGAGGAGCAGTGTCTCCAGCGAAAAGTATCTCTACAGCCCCAAACAGTAAATATTACCCCCATCTGCCTCCCACCCAGCTGCCTTTCAAAATTTTATTGAAAAAAGTGCTTCCTTTCTACTAATAAAATCTATTTTTTTTTAATATAAAAGTGAATTGGACTTAAATCGGAAACAGAATTGAGACTGGATCGCCGAACTCAGTCCTTGCAGGATCTCATTTATCTAGCAGGTCACTTGAGTAAAAGGACCATTATCCATGGCTTTTGTACAAACACATTTTCTTCTTCAAGGGTAGAGAGTTTAAATTCCTGTAAGGCACTGCACACCCACACACCCATTAATAAACCTGTGGCTCTCCTGTCCTAGCTCAATAAGTGCAGTCGGTCTTTTGAGTACCTTTTAAATAACCTTGAAAAGCCCAAATCTTTTTTTTTTTTTCCCCCTTTCTTTTTTTAAACCAAAATCTCTGCAGTCAGGAGTCCACCAGGACAAAATGAAGGGAGATTCGGATTTCGGTTTAAGCCACCGGCTTCAAGAATGTTGACCACTTTCCCCAAACAGTTCTTGGACCCCTTCTGGCCTCGCCCCTCCCCCCAAGGGAAAGGCGCTGCGACGTGGCCACCGGGGCTACCCGGTCCTGAGTCCACCGACGCCCTCGCAGCGGGTGGTGACGGTGGTGGTGGAGGCGAAGACGACCACAGTCCCTAGAGACAAAGTTCTGTAGTGCACTGACTTCTATCATATTCAGAGTCGGAGTGTCTCAGAACTTTGCCTCAAAAGACCAAACTATCCTCCTCCAGAAGTTTCTTCCTGCAGGTGTGCTCTCCCACCAACCCCCAGCTAAAACAAAGAACAACTCGTTAAAAGCAATTTAGCTCAGGATGCGACCGATAATGGAACGGGTCATTAATTATGGAAAGTTACTGCCGCAGTCAGCAGGAGCAAATGCCCAACAAAAATGGTGTTTCAACAGCCCGGTTCGACAAATTCTGGTCGCAATGTCACAGCAAGCGGGCTGCTGCAATCACACACCCTCCCCCGCCTTCCAACCCATCTCAGATTAGAACCTACTCCCGGGCGAACCCCACTTTCTCCTCGGTCCTGCTATTTAAACTTTTGCAAGCTGCTAACTCACTCCACCTAACTCGTGGCAACTTTTTACCTTCCCTTCTGGAAAACTGGTGGGGGAGGGGGCTGCCCGAAGACGAATTATCGGAGCTGGAAGAGTTAAAGCAGGGGGAAGAGGGACGAATACAGGCTCGGGAAATACACCGCGGATGGGACGGCCCAGGGATGCAAGGCAGCGCGGGGCCTCCACAGCGGCCCCCCTTCCCCCAGCCATTCCCACCACTCAATTCCCGGTCTTCCCGCTGCCCGCGCCCAGCTCCAGAACTCGCGTCTATGCAGTCCTCTCCCCTCCGCTCCACCCACCCACTCTTTGGGATTCTCTCTGCCCCAGTAGTTAGCGAGCTTCCCGCGAATCCCCTGTGCTTCCCCCTAGCACACATCAGCCCCTCTGTTCTGAGCCCCCGCCCTGCACCCCCGGCGGCCAAGCGCCCTCCCAACCCCGACAGCCCCCCTCCCCCTACATACCGCACCTGAACAGCTGTTGCACCCGTGCAACAGGTCTGGAAAGTGTCTTCCCCCTCTTCCCCCATAACCGCTCGCCATCGTCCCCTACCCTACAACCCCCCAGAACCAGGGCCGGAGGGGCAGTGGGGTACACAGGCGGCTGACGAAGTGCGGGATGCCCCGAAGCGCCAGGGACTGGGGGCGGGTGGTCGGGCTCCGGCCTCCCAGGGCCGGGGCGCCCTCCCGCGTGGCCCCTCCTGCGCCCGCCACAGGCTCCCCAGCCTGCCCCTCCAGCAGCAGCAGCCAGGCATTCCCGGGCGGGCTCCCCCCCTCGCGCTCCGCTCAGCTCCCTTCCATCTTGACTTTTGCCGACGTGGAAATTTTGGGTTTGGAGACGACCTGCGCTCTTATTGGCTGCCGGCGGGCGGGGTCGGAGGTCACGGCTGCTCTCGCTATTCCGCGCCAAGGGGAGCCGCACAGCGGCTCGTGTCAAGTCAGCAGGTTCCCTCCGCCTCCCCGGGGTCACGTGCGCCCTGGGCAGGCCCCGGAGCCACCTCCTTATGCAAATACAGCGGCCGCGCCGGGCTGGGGGCGGGACGGAGGCGGGAGTGGGCGGGGGCGCGCGGGGCGGGGGCGG